>JXCR01103906.1:0-45469 GCA_002079205.1 Phalaenopsis hybrid cultivar | reverse complement strand
CTCATAAGCCAATAACAACTAAGGCAGGTAAAAAAAAAAAAAACAAAATTAACAGAAGTTCAAGAAAACTCAAGGTCTCTAACATTAGGCATCTCATGGATAAATGGCGAAGTCAACAACCATGTAGATGATAACCTCCGTAGTTTCACCTAAGAATGCTTTGAAGTGTGTTATAGCCTTGAAGTTTGCTATATAGCACTCAAACCACATCTTCAAGCATATTTGTTACTCTAATCTACTCACTATCTAATTGATGGCAACCTATAGCTACTACTTGCAATCCCTAGAGAATGTTGCCTCTCAATCTTTGTCATTGTAGAATATATCTACCAGGTTGACCGGAGATGATGGAATCATAGGATCATGATCAAATTAACAATTCATCACAAAACATGCCTTAAATAGCAAGCTGAAATTAACCATCATTAATTTATGTGATGTCCTTAATTGAAAGCGTGATGCAACATTATGTTTCAACTGTTCTTAATAATAATGGCTTGCACTCATAGGAAATCTCAATCCCAAAAATCTAATACAAACACTAAATAGAAAGAAAATGTTGTCTAGCAAAATCTATAACGAAATAAAATATTTTACCTTTAAAAACTCCATGTTACTTGACACTCGATCCCTAAACCCAGAGAGTCTGAATGGAGGGAATAACCCCAATACCACATGATACCTTTCAAAGCCTCCAATGATTAGTTAAAGGACCCCTCCTAGTGTAGGAGAGCAAGCTAATGTGCTTGTGTCAATGAAAGACACGACAAGTGCAAGAAAGCATACTAGTGCTAATGATGAAGCCTATAGATGCAAAAAATGTATGGTATAGTGCATAGGCTAATGATAACCCCTACAAAGAGTAGAGGAGCAAGCTAATATATTGGCGTGAATGATGAACTCTACAGATGTAGGAGATCAAGGTACAAGTTGCTACCAAATGATGGCTCTCATATAATTAGATGTTGTGAATTCAATGTGCAAAACTGAAAGAATAAGATGTGCTAACAGAACAATGTGCATAAGAGAAAACAAGCTCTAGTACTTGGGATAATGATTGCCCATACAAAGGAGGGAGATTGTTGATGAGTTTGTGTAAATGATGAATCCTACAAAAGCAGAAAAGCAAGTTGCCAGCTTGTGGCCAAATGATGCCTGATATATAATTAGATCATGTCGAATTTATAGGGAAGTGATGTAAGAATGAGATGTGTATATAACTAGCTTACATAATCTACTTGTGTTAATGATGAACCTTGCACTTGCAAGAGAGCAAGCTTTAGTCTTCCAAAAATGAAATAGAGTTGCAAGGCTATTAATCCCTAGATAATTCATTCCACAATATTCATTGAAAAATCCATCATCAGCCATGTTGCCCTTCTACACAAAGGCCCACTGCTATATCTAATCCTTCAAAAGAAAGTATCTCCAACACTAATGCCATTTGAATCCACCTCTACAAATAAAACATCACTTATTTTAAATACAACAATAACCAGAAGAAGAAGCATTTGCCCCCGCTTAGTGGGGTCGGCTGCATGAATCATTTTTCTCCATTGTGTTGTATTAAGTGTCGTATTTCATTTAATTCTAATAAATTAAGATCATTTTTATACGATATGCCAAAGTTCTTAGGTCTACATCTACCTTTCTTAGCATAAGTCAAATAAACATTTATTCTCCTAATAGGGTCGTCAAATGAATGGCATTTAATGTGGCCAAACTATCCCAGGAGACTCCCTCAAATTTTGTTTGCCACCATAACTACCCCAACCCTTTCACAAATATTTTTTATTTCGCATTTTATCCCTAAGAGTAAAACCACTCATCCACCAAAGCATTCTCATCTCAACAACACTTAATTTTGTGCTTCTCTTTTACAGGCCAACAATCTGCTCCATAAAGCATTGTAGGTCTCACCACCATCTTATAAAATTTTCCTTTAAGTTTAAACAGTACTTTTCTGTCACACAATAGACCCAAAACATTCTCCACTTCAAATATCAAACTTAAATTCTACTAATAACATCCCCATCTATATAATCATTAACAATAGAACCGAGATATCAAAAATATTTGCTCCTTTTAATGACTTAATCAACATTGTTATAACCCCGCCATTAGATCTACTATTGCTAAAATTACATTTCATGTATCCAGTCTTAGATCTACTCAAACAAAAGTCTTTAGAATCTAAAATTGACCTCCATAATTCCACTTTTTGCTAAACTCTATCTAGTTTATCCACAATAAAGATATCATCAGCAAAAAGCATATACCAAAGTATATCTTCCGGTGAATGTCCAATATCCATAACTATAGCAAAAAGATATAGGTAAGTCGATCCCTGATGTAATCCAACTAAAATAGGAAAATACTTGGTCAATCCTCCTATTGTTCGAACAAGTAACAACTCTGGTATACATATCTTTAATCACTTAAATATAAGCAATATCAACATCTCTCTTTTCAATAATTCTCCAAAGTACTTCTCTTGGAACTTTATCATAAGATTTTTCTAAATCAACAAAAATCATATGTAGATCCTCCTTACTCTCTTTATACTTTTCCATCAAACCTCTCAATAAAAGTATAGCTTCCATGGTAGACTTGCTTGACATGAATCCAAACTAACTTTGAGAAGTTTTCGTATCAGGTTGTAACCTATCTTTAATTAATCTTTATCACTTATTTTAAATATCATAAGAAGAAACATATGCAACCAACCCCAATGCAAAGCCCAAATCTTATTTTTAGAGAAGGCCTAGACTCCGTTCGGCGGGACTTTTGTGCGCGGTGCGGCGGGGGGCAGCAAAAAAAACTCGTTTGGCGTGGCGTTTTGTTTGTCGCGGCCGCGAATNGCGAGCGCCAGATGTGTCGGGTTCTGCAAAGTAGGCTGAGTGAATTCAAGGCGAAGCAGTAGTCCACCATTGACCGGTGGTCTGCAGTTTGTGATGCTCTCAAATAGGAGAAACAACAACTGAGGAGAGTCAGTCGCTTAAGAAGAACCAATTGCCAAAGAAACGAATGTCTGCGATGAAAGTGGAGGAGCTCATTCTTGAGTACCAGAAGAACTTCCATGCGAGAATTCAATACGACCTCATTCATATGGCAAAGGGTAACTTGATCTCCTCTGAGTGGACGAGCATGCAAAAATTCTCAAGTTTGTGTTGGGTATGCAATCAGATGGTAATGAGGATACTCCGAGTGAGGGCGAGGAAAACGAGGATTGGTCCTCAAATGTATGATTTTTTTTGTATTTTTTTTATCATTTGACTACAAAAACATGCAACTAATGTTATCAATGAATTGAAATGAAATTTTGCTTGTACTTTTTCTTTCTCTGTGAGTGACAGAACTTTGTGAGCTTTTACTTATTTGTGTGGTGAAAATGTTGATGTGTTGCTTGGTCTACTAGTCATGACGTGTATTGCTAGTTTAGAAAGCATAAGAGGCCCAACCCAAGTCTTATCCCACTCTCGGTCGTCATACGGCTGGGTGTGATTTAATTTAGTGTAATATAGTATTTAAATATTAAGTATTTTAATTTGAAGAAAATGGAGTCAAACTGATCTCATTGATTCCTACAATTTGAATAATCAAGCTAACCACGAGTAATGTACCACCCTGAAAGGTAATACACTACTTGATAATAAGCTTAATTAAATAAACTATAGAAATAAATGACTTCCGTTTGATCTACAAGTTTGAATGATGACCGACAAATTTCTCTATTCGATATGGGAGTCAAATATGATTTATTTTAAGTCTGGGTTTTTTTAAGTTCCCTATAAGGGTAAGCCCCTATAGTTAATTATAACTTAAGCAAATTGATCACTTAAGAAAACTCTCGATAAAAATCAGGAATCTTTTGTTTTCATGAATTCAAAAAGAAGGGTTCTCAACGAACATAATTGTAAAATTTTCAATAAGAATTGGTTCAAAGGTAAAAAATTTTATTTTAAGAATCAAAGGAAGAAAAGTAGTGGAGATTAAAGGTCCAGAATATGTTCTTGGTATCATAATGTTTGGCTCGATTTAAAACGATATTAATTTAAGTTAACTCTTGCCAGTTTTATTAATTAGAGTTTAGATTTGTGTAATGATGATTTACATAAAAAGTCTAGAAAGATATGAGGTTTTACGTCGAGTGACTACCTCATAATCCTAAAACAAAATAGGACATACTGAATATCGGGAATATGCAGGAGTCTAACAAAAAGACAAGTTGCATGTCATAAAAGACAACCTTGAAATCTTAGGCATTATTATTTAAACTAAAGAAAGGTCTTGAATGAGCTGTCCATGAAGTCTGCTCCAAGTTCCTTATTGAAGTGTCTTCAAGTCTTCAGGTTCTCCGATCTTATTATTAAAAGTATTTTTTTTTATTTCAATAATATTATAGTGAATTAATTAAAGGATAGTGGAGGTATAATTCAAACCTAGGCCAAGGCTAAGTTCACTTAAGCAAAGTAATTCCCTAGTGTTATGATTTCTAGGTTCTTCCTAATCTAAGCAACTTTTATTCCATCATTATTTGTCCTTAACACATGCATTCTAGTTTGATAAAAGTAATAAAAGCATACATTGAGATACAAAAAGTAATAAATAGAACGAATAAAAAAATTATATTTTATTAATTTTTTATTAAATTTTAATTATTTAATTAATGGTAACGCAATCAAGATGTCTATTGTTCCGTCGTCCCGGATCGCCGGATGCCCGAGTTTACTTTGTCCAAAATATGATTGTCCACCAGAACCGGACGATTATTGTCAACATCCACATAATACATCGTCCAAAAAATCTTCGTAAATTAGAACAAAAAGGGGTTTAAGTTGTTTTATTTGATTTTTGTGATTAAGATTTGATTAATTCTTGAATTACTTTATCAATTTTATGGTTGAAATGTTTTACATTGTTTATATCTTGTTATCGGATTTTAAGTATTTTGTTTTAGTTATTTTTGTTCACTTATTATGATCTATGTGATATTGACGACTTTGAAACTGACTTAACCTCAAATTCATGCTTTAATGCATTGTTGTGTTCAATTTAATTTAAATTTAAATTTTAATGTGTTTTATATGAATTTTATCCATCCCAATGTATTTTATTTTATTTCTTAATTTATGTTCAAGTTGAGGGGTTTAGGTTTAATTTAGATTTAAGTTTATACCTAAAAGATTCTCCTATATTCAACCTATGAGTTAGGTTATAACCCAAGGTTTAGGGTAGGTTTAGCTTAAGACTAAGCTATGATTTAGGTTTGTTTTACCTAAAGATTAGGGTTAACTAACCTAAGATTTAGGTTAACAAATCCTATTGGTTTAGGGTTAATTAACCTAAAGTTTAGGTTAACTAATCCTCCTAAAGTTTAGGTTAACTAATCCTATTGGTTTAGGGTTAACTAACCTAAGTTTTAGGTTAACTAATTCTATTGGTTTAGGTTTAACTAACCTGAGGTTTAGGTTAACTAATCCTATTGGTTTAAGGTTAACTAACTTGAAGTTAGGTTAACTAATCCTATTGGTTTAGGGTTAACTAACCTGTGATTTAGGCTTAAATAATCCTATTGGTTTAAGGTTAACTAACCTGAGGTTTAGGCTTAGCTAATCCTATTGCTTTAGGGTTAACTAACCTAAGGTTTAGGCTTAGCTAATCCTATGGATTAGGATTAACTAACATAGGGTTTAAGTTAGTTAATCATTATGGATTAGGGTTAAATAACCAAAGGTTTGGGCTTAGCTAATCCTATGGATTAGGGTTAACTAACCTCAGGTTTAGGCTAGCTAATCCTATTGGCTTAGGATGACTAATTCTAAGGTTTGGGCATATGTACATTAGGTTTGGTGACTAAGTAATCCAACCCCGAAGTTGGCTAACCAAGAATTGGGTTTAAATTGGGTTAACTCGAAGGGAAATAATTCAGATCAGTCCCACTAATATTAGGAGATCGACATGAACCCTAAATAGGCGAAGACTAGGTTTAACTTAAGCTCGGGTTAGGCTAGCCAACCTAACTCAAATCTACTCCCCTAATTAGTGAATTATGATTATTAAGATGATTTTAAAATTTCTAAGATCTGTTTAAAGTCAAAGAACAAAATTAAGGGGATTTAGAAATTTCACATTTCTTATTTTTCNGGATTTGGAAATTTCACATTTCTTATTTTTCTTAATTATTTAAAATGACCCGTTTCACTAAAACAAAAGAAATCTCCCTACAGAGAAATCAAAATGACTTGGAAAAATCAGAAAAGATTGTTTTCAAGTCATTTAATATCTCTGTCAAATTTATATTTCTCTCATTTATATTTTAATTTTTATGATTTAAATACTCTAGAATTTTAAAAATTAATTTAAAAATCTTTCCTTAATAAAAAATCATGATTTCAGTTTTAAAAAATTCTCATCATTTTCCTTAGTTCATAGCATTTTTTGGTTTTTTTTTTTTTGATTTTTCTACAAAAAGTTATGTAACTTTGAAGTTTAGTTATAATTTTTTGAATAAAAAAATTGCTACAATATTCCTCCTCTCTCACGCGACGCCCACGACGTCGGAACTTGCGACGCACGCATGGAGAAGAACCGACTGCAAAACTTCCAGGAATCCATTGACCGCCGATTCTCAACCAAATTTCACGTTCTTGGGCTTGTTTTGTTCAGCTCGAAGAGTAGATCATATCCATACGGATACTTGTGTGTTTTATAATCTACTTTTCGATCTGGTAGAGAGGATAGTTCGGGATTATCGTTTTGGTTTAAGACATATACCTGAGCCTAAGAGGTTTGTCCTCAATTAGGTATGAATAAGTAGGCTTCCTTGAGCTTATCCAAGTCTTTTTGGCGTCGATTTAACGTCATTCTCACGTCGAGTTGGAAGTTCACCGGAGTTGGCTCGTCTTCGTTTGGAGGAAGAGCTAACGGCCGGGAGGAATATGAAAAATGGTTGGCTTGGTCTCCTAAGGACCTAAGGAGCCTAATATAACAATATGGTCGAGTTTTGAAAGGGTTTTCTGTGGAAAAGCGCAAGGTGGCCGTGAACTTCAAACGAGTTTTCCGGCGGCAGCGGTAGGGGTGGTTGTGTTCCTCAAGTCAAGGAGCACAACTTTGCTCAAGGGTGCAGGTGGGTTTGGTGGCTCTAAGGAAAGCTGGGTTGTTGTGGAGAGGAGATTTGTAGAAGTAAGGTGGTGGAGAGAAAGATGGTGGAGGAGGAGCTTTATAATAATAGGGAGGGGGAGGTGAGGGTGATGGGCCAGAAAAAAATTTATCTCCCATGCATGCGTGAGATGGGGATATGGGAGAGATAGGGAGAGAGAGAAAACAATGCGCATGTGAAAAGAAAAATAAATAAATAGAGCTGCGGCTGGCGTGCGTGATGGATAAGGATAGGATTATATATATATATATATATATATATATATATATATATATATGGCATGCGTGATGAATAGGGATAGGATTAGAGAGGGAGAGCCAATCCATCACGCACGCCATATATATATATAGGGAGAGAGAGGGAGAGTCAATGAGTGAGCAGGCGTTCGTGGGTTTGGCTAGGCTAGGATAAGATTTTTTTTATTCTTTTTATTATATTATTTTAATAATAGTAATAATAGATGTGAACGATTTTGATATCTTGGGTCCGTTGTTCAAAGCGATGGTAATATAGATGGGGATGTTAATAGTAGAATTCAAGTTGGTTGGTTGAAGTGGAGGAATGCTTCGGGCCTTTTGTGTGATAGAAAAGTACCGCTAATACTGAAAGGAAAATTTTATAAGACGGTGGTGAGACCTGCAATGCTCTATGGCGCTGAATGTTGGCCTTTAAAAGAGAAGCATAATAATAAGTTAAGTGTTGCCGAGATGAGAATGATTAGGTGGATGAGTGGCTTTACACTTAGAGACAAAATGCGGAATGAATATATTCGTGATAGGGTTGGTGTAGCTCCTGTGACAGACAAAATTAGAGAAAGTCGTCTTAGATGGTTTGGTCATATTAAACGTCGACCATTAGATGATCCGATTAGGAGAGTAGATGTTTTAGATTCGACTTGTGTTAAGAAAGGCAGAGGTAGACCTAGGAAGACTTGGGCTTATTGTATTAAAAATGATCTTAATTTATTAGAACTAAATGACACTAAATAGGACGCAATGGAGAAAAAAGATTCATGTAGCCGACCCCACGTAGTGGGATTAAGTGGACTCAATAATTGGAGAAAAAGGATTCATGTGGCCGACCCCACGTAGTGGGATTAAGGCTTTGTTGTTGTTGTAATAATAGTAATAATAATATTATTATTATTATCACTATCATTCCCCGCATTTCCACTCGAATTTGTCCTTGCTGTGAAATGAACATCCCACCAAAGTAAAATCAACGTTTTGGACGCGATCGTGCAGTCTAGTTCATCATCCGGAGTCGTTTAGATCATTTTTTCAACAATCGGACCCAAAAATGATTATTCACGCATTTTTAAACCGCCCGCGAAGTCATGGCACGACAAACGTCCTCCCAAGGTGAAAATCGACGTTCCAGACGCACTCGTGTGATATGTTTCGTCGTTCGGGGTCACCCGGACAACCTCGTCGATGATCGGGTTAAAAATGCGTCAAATTTAATTTTCGTCGAAGTTTTGGTTCATGATCGATCGATTTGGAAATTGATTATGGACCAACTACAAGGATTTAGATTCAATTGAAATTGGATCTAGACATGTTAAATTCGATGTGAATTTGAAATTGAGATATTTGATTGATCATTAAGCTCAATTTAGGGATTTTGGCCAAAGTAAGTGAATTTGGTCATATTGGATCTAATGGATAGTCAAGAATTTGTTTTAGGGGTGTTTGAAATGATTTTAGAGGATTTGAGATTTTTGGTCGCCTAAGTGCGTTTGCTCCCTTAACTTTCTTTCTAAGCAGATTGAGTACGATTTTGTCAGCATTTTCTTCTTGTCCATTTGTCCATGGGTGGTGGACGGAGGCGAACTTAAGTTTCATACCTTAGTTTTGACAAAGATCATTGACTCCTTATTCAGAAAACATAGACACAACCAAAAAATTATTTTCAATAACTAACTTCACTTGTTTAATTCTACATTATAATTACCACTAGGTCTTTTTTCTCCAACCATTAATCTTCTTTACTAAAATATCACATTACTCACTCATCCTCATAAGAGAATGAAATCATCACCACCCTATGTAATGATCAATTATGTAATATGAAAAATACAAAATGTCAACATGTGTTTATAGCGGGAAGGGTGATCTTAGGTCAAAAAGAGCAGCATGATAGATGGAATCAAACGGAGCGTTGTGGCGATCGCAAGGAATCTACATTCATAGCATGCATTGTATCAATCTCATGGGAGTCGCTGTGGCATTTGCGAAGAATTAATACTCACAGGAGCCAGCACATTCGGGAAAGGAACTAATGATCATGAAGAATCCCTGTTCGTGGGAGGCGCAACCGATCGCGAGGAATCTACGCTTATATGACGCACTGTAGCTATCGTGAGATGGAATCCATGCTCCATGTATCTTAAATTCACTGAAATTGACGAGTTTGAGAGCTACAGGAATAGACCCTATGGATGAATCACACATACCTCAAATAAATACAATGTTTTTTATTTACTCCATGTCAAATAAGAAAGAAAAAGTCAAAATACTCGCAAATCAAACAAACTACACGCGCAACCAAACAACACCTTACTAAAAATACCATAGGTGCTTGCCTTTTTCTTGAAGTGATTGCCAGAAAGCATCCTTCAAGTTAAAGTATAAGCCAACCACACACTGTAAATTATGAGGAACTCTTAGGCAAGAGACTAATTGACTGGTAATGGGCAAACTAACCATTGTTCAACGGTTCATAGCCATGCTATAGCAAAAGGGCTTGCTAGAGCCTTATTATTGCTTTAAAAGATTATTATGACATCTAATATGATAGCAGGAAGCATAAACATGCAGATTCTTTTACTACAAAAAACACGTCATATATATTTTTCTAAAACTAAGAATTTTATTCATTGCATTACAAAATCATAGAAAGAATATAAAAGCTTACAGAGATTTCTTATGATTAATTTCATAGGGAACAAAAAAAGGATTTTATGCTGAGAACAAGATAAAAGAGTGATCACAGAGGCGTTACCACCAAAGTAGCAGGAATAGAATTTTTTTGGGATCAACTTAAGGTTCTTGTTAGTTGCTTCTTCTTTGAAGCCTTTAATATGGTGACTGGTTTAACAGGCTTTGTTTGCTGTTGTTTTCTGCTACTGTCAGAATCTTTCTTTTTCATCTTTGTGTGGCTAGGCCTATAGAGAATCACAGTACGACCAATCTGACCTACTGCTGCTGAACCAGTTGAGCTCTCTAGCAGTTTTACAACATCGTCGAGCTCCCCAGGGCAGCTTCCATGTATTTTGAGCTGCAAGATGTTGATCAAGTCAGCAAATACATTTCCATAAATTACCGTCAATCGAGAGGCTGCAATCAAGGCATACAAGTTCACAGGAACATGAAAGTAGATTTAGCTACGATGCATGAGAGAAAAATATGAAGAATTTCATTGAATGTATTTGAAGATACAGGTGTAAGAAGATACAAAGTTACAATCAAGCCAAGCGCCTTAGCAATATAACAACTCCATGTTTTACAATGATTAACTCTTCAAAATCTCTCTCACAAACTGCACTCAATCTCTCTCTCATACAAACACTCAAGCCCAAAGGAAAACTATACCTAAAAGTTCCCTCCTCAAAGGAAGAAGAAAAGAACTCCTAGGGTTTGAAGTAAAAAACTAACTCGTCTTGTAAGAAGCACCTCAAAATACGCACACCACCTCTAAGTCATGCCCAAACTCTCCTTACAAAGCTCTTGCCATAAAATCCATGGATAATCATGCCAAAACAAAACTTCAGCTGTGGTGGCGTAACCACGCCCGTGGCCAGCATAGTTCCTGTCACGACCCGACCTAATAGGTTGGAATTAACCAAGTCAAGACTCTGGTTGGACGATGAAAACATTTAAATACCACTCCTTCCCGCAGCACGCGGCCTCTTCTCCTCTCAAGAGAGCTGCGCACTTTAGCTCTTCCTCGGCTTCTTCTTTTTATTCGTCGACTTCTTCCACCACACGCGAACACGACGTCGCTCCTCCTTTCATGCATAACGCAGGCTTGTTGCTTCTTCTCTTTTGCACGGTAGCAACGCACGAAGCCAATCCTCCTTTCTTCCTATCCATCATCACTTGAATAAGAAGCAATAAGTCCAGTCAGGTGCATTAACTATCGCACGGCAAGGAAAAACTGCACGAACCTTCCTCCTACTTTGGCTTCCTCCTTATCTTCTTCTCCCAAATGATAACTCCACCTCTCGACTTTTAAGCTTAACGGTAGTGCCAGTTAATCCATAAGCCGGTTTGATTTTTATTTTCCTTATTTATTTATTTATTTAAACTTTTTGCTATTACAATTACGCTGCACCTGCAGTAGCTACACCAAGTTCAAGAAACAGTGAACCCAGCATAATTACACAAGGGTCTGGACCATAAGATTCCATGTGGATAAAGATTTGGCAAAGTTTTCAAATTTTGTTCTTTTAATGAAACATTAATACATTATCCCATTCTCATTTATCACTTAAGTGTTCTGTCCGAAATCTTGGAAAATGGCAAATGCATAATTTTTTCTTGGAATAACAGAGCTCCTCTTCATAGCATGCAGTTTGGTTCTTCAATATCGGTTTTCAAAATTAGAAAATATTTGAGTTTAATTTAAAAATATTTGAGTTTATTTATGGTCGGTTAGGTGTATAGAGATGAAGGAATGAAAAGTGAGAAGATTTTGGGTTGTTTTGAGAAGGCTTCTTTGCATAAAAAGGAAGGAATTTGAGAGAAACTCCATGGCACGAGAAAGTTTTGAGATGTCAAAAAAAAAAAAAAGAATTTAATTACTTTGATAACAAAAAAACAAATATAATAAACCGACTCTAACCAAAAAGCAGAAATGGAGAAGTCCAGCAAGGCAATCTCCAAGAATTAGCCACCAAACCTGCTTAGAGATAAATGTTACTTAAAAACTGACTTCGATCATTAATAGTACTTTCATTACAACCATCCTTACATAAATGTAGTCAATGCCTTAATCAACAAATTACGGAACCAAAAAGGAATCATAAACGGCTCGCAGTTCCAAGGTTAAAGAAAACAAAATGTAACATCATATTTAAATGAAGTTTAATAAATGAAAACCCTAATGATTCAAGTTCATGCGGGCTACACAAATGAGCATTTGAATTTTAAGAAATTTTCTTTTAAAATTCTTTGGTTGAATTTGACTTGCATTGCTCGAGTTGACAGACAGTGAGCTTATTTGCATGGTCTTACATCATTTGCATGGGAAAACAGAACAATTAAACCTTCATTTATATAAATATATTAAAAATTATAATATAATATTTTCTATATAAATTACATAATATAAATAAACTTAAATAATCATAGCATAAGCAAGCAATATATGCAGATAGTTTGAAAAAAATAGACAATTTTCATAAAAAAAATGTCATCCATCTAAGATTAGATTTACCTTCGAATATTCTAATAATTCCAAAAATTTTACATTCTTATTCTACAGCACTACAAAATCAATGTAGTATCAATCACTCCTGATCTTTTCTCTATAAAAAAACTTTCCACTATAACACCTTAGAAAATTACCGTCTGATTGTCTGTTCCTATCTTAGAAATTCCATGCCCCAAATTNAAATTACATAATATAAATAAACTTAAATAATCATAGCATAAGCAAGCAATATATGCAGATAGTTTGAAAAAATAGACAATTTTAAAATTAGAAGATAATCTCAATTCTAATTTTCATAAAAAAAAGGTCATCCGTCTAAGATTAGATTTACCTTCGAATATTCTAATAATTCCAAAAATTTTACATTCTTATTCTACAACACTACAAAATCAATGTATGTGTCAATTACTCCTGATCTTTTCTCTATAAAAAAACTTTCCACTATAACACCTTAGAAAATTACCCTCCGATTGTCTGTTCCTATCTTAGAAATTTCATGCCCCGAATCGGGTCATGACAACAAAGACCTAGCCTTGAGTTAGATTCAAGCAACCATATTCAAACTTATCTTAGAGAAGTTTTGATGGTAAAAACATAGTCTTGAGAAAATGTCAAGCAGNCGGGTCATGACAACAAAGACCTAGCCTTGAGTTAGATTCAAGCAACCATATTCAAACTTATCTTAGAGAAGTCTTGATGGTAAAAACATAGTCTTCAGAAATACCAGGCAACCAGTTCAAATTATACTTGAGAATTATGAGGTTATAAAGAGCTATTCTTAGTAAAATTGGGCAACCAAATTTTAAAATCACTCCAGAAAGTTTGAACTATAAATATCTAGTCCTAAACAAAATTCAACTAAATCGAATTTAACCTAAANTATAAAGAGCTATTCTTAGTAAAATTGGGCAACCAAATTTTAAAATCACTCCAGAAAGTTTGAACTATAAATTCAAGTAACTAAATCTAATTTACCCTGAGGGAGTTAAGGCAATAATGGCTTAGTACTAAGAAGAATTCTGGCAATTAAATTCAAATTACTCCCAAAAATGTCTAGGCTACAAAAATTTAGACCCAAAAAATAAAACAAACACTACAAATCAAACTTCAAGCTAGGTCTTCCTCCTAAGTCAAGTCTCACTTGCTCTCAAAAACCAATAACAACTAAGGCAGGTCAAAAAACAAAATTAACAGAAGTTCAAGAAAACTCATGGTCTCTAACATTAGGCATCTCATGGATAAATGGTGAAGTCAACTACCACGTAGATGATAACCTCCGTAGTTTCACCTAAGAATGCTTTGAAGTGTGTTATAGCTTTGAAGTTTGCTCTATAGCACTGAAACCATATCTTCAAGCATATTTGTTGCTCTAATCTACTCACTATCTAATTGATGGCAACCTATAGCTACTACTTGGAATCCCTAGAGAATGTTGCCTCTCAATCTTTGTCATTGTAGAATATATCTACCAGGTTGACCGGAGATGATGGAATCATAGGATCATGATCAAATTAACAATTCATCACAAAACATGCCTTAAATATCAAGCTGAAATTAACCATCATCAATTTATGTGATGTCCTTAATTGAAAGCGTGATGCAACATTATGTTTCAACTGTACTTAACAATAATGGCTTGCACTCATAGGAAATCTCAATCCCAAAAATCTAATACAAACACTAAATAGTAAGAAAATGTTGACTAGCAAAATCTATAACGAAATAAAATATTTACCTTTAAAAACTCCATGTTACTTGACACTCGATCCCTAAACCTAGAGAGTCTGAATGGAGGGAATAACCCCAATACCACATGAAACCTTTCAAAGCCTCCAATGATTAGTTAAAGGACCCCTCCTAGTGTAGGAGAGCAAGCAAATGTGCTTGTGCCAATGAAAGACACGACAAGTGCAAGAAAACATACTAGTGCTAATGATGAAGCCTATAGATGTAAAAATGTATGGTATAGTGCATAGGCTAATGATAACCCCTACAAAGAGTAGAGGAGAAAGCTAATCTATTGGCGTGAATGATGAATTCTACAGATGTAGGAGATCAAGGTACAAGTTGCTACCAAATGATGGCTCCCATATAATTAGATGTTGTGAATTCAATGTGCACAACTGAAAGAATAAGATGTGCTGACTGAACAATGCGCATAAGAGAAAACAAGCTATAGTACTTGGGATAATGATTGCCCATACAAAGGAGGGAAATTGTTGATGAGTTTGTGTAAATGATGAATCCTACAAAAGCAGAAAAGCAAGTTGCCAGCTTGTGGCAAAATGATGCCTAATATATAATTAGATCATGTCGAATTTATAGGGAAGTGATGTAAGAATGAGGTGTGTATATAACTACCTTACATAATCTACTTGTGTTAATGATGAACCTTGCACATGCAAGAGAGCAAGCTTTAGTCTTCCAAAAATGAAATAGAGTTGCAAGTCTATTAATCCCTAGATAATTCATTCCACAATATTCATTGAAAAATCCATCTTCAGCAATGTTCCCCTTCTACCCAAAGGCCCACTGCTATATCTAATCCTCCATAAGAAAGTATCTCCAACACTAATGCCATTTGAATCCACCTCTACAACTAAAAGCATCACTTATTTTAAATACAACAATAACGAGGAGAAGAAGCTTTTACCCCGCTAAGTGGGATCGGCTGCATGAATCATTTTTCTCCATTGTGTTCTATCAAGTGTCGTATTTCATTTAATTCTAATAAATTAATATCATTTTTATACAATATGACAAAGTTTTTAGGTCTACATCTACCTTTCTTAGCATAAGTCAAATAAACATCTACTCTCCTAATAGGGTCATGAGATAAATGGCATTTAATGTGGCCAAACTATCCCAGGAGACTCACTCAAATTTTGTTTGCCACTATAACTACTCCAACCCTTTCACAAATATTTTTATTTCGCATTTTATCCCTAAGAGTAAAACCACTCATCCACCAAAGCATTCTCATCTCAACAACACTTAATTTTATGCTTCTCTTTTACAGGTCAACAATCTGCTCCATAAAGCATTGTAGGTCTCACCACCATCTTTTAAAATTTTCCATTAAGTTTAAACAGTACTTTTCTGTCACACAATTGACCCGAAACATTATACACTTCAAAAATCCAACTTAAATTCTACTAATAACATCCCCATCTACATAATCATTACGTTGAACAATAGAACCAAGATATCAAAAATATTTGCTCCTTTTAATGACTTAATCACCATTGTTACAACCTCGCCATTAGATCTACTATTGCTAAAATTACATTTCATGTATCCAGTCTTAGATCTACTCAAACGAAAGTCTTTAGAATCTAAAATTGACCTCCATAATTCCATTTTTTCCTAAACTCTATCTAGTTTATCCACAATAAAGATATCATCAGCAAAAAGCGAATACCAAAGTATATCCTCCGGTGAATGTCCAGTAAAAATATCTATAACTATAGCAAAAAGATATGGGTTTAAAGCCGATTCCAGATGTAATCCAACTAAAATAGAAAAATACTTGGTCAATCCTCCAATTGTTCGAACAAGTAACAACTCTAGTATACATATCTTTAATGACTTAAATATAAGCAATATCAACATCTCCCTTTTCAATAATTCTCCAAAGTACTTCTCTTGGAACTTTATCATAAGATTTTTCTGAATCAACAAAAATCATATGTAGATCCTCCTTGCTCTCTCTCTATACTTTGTNAAGTGACGCGAAGAGCGATCAAGGAGGAGAAACTGGGAATGGAGTGGGATTGAGGAAGGAGGAAGGACGGAGCTAGAAATAAAGAATTTCTGAAGGGAGGAGCAAAGAGAAGAAGATGATGAAATAGTAGAGAAGCGAAAGAGAAGAGCCGACGAAACCAGCGCCATTTTTTGGTATGGCCTCCGGTTGCGGAGAGCTGTCACGCGTATGACCCCGAATAATTCCCAGTTATTGCAGTTAGTAGTGGTTATTGATAGATTATTAGGGGTAATTAAACCAATAACACCTAAATGAAAAAATATTACATCAGTACTACGCACTTAAAAATAACATGCGTAATCAATCAATTCACGTCACGATATTTCGTGCGGCAGATAAAAAAAAGACGGCGCAGTAACACAGGGAATATTCTCTCCTGTGTTATTCATGTGTTATTGCGCATTATTCATATTATTGCGTGTTATTCATGTGTTATTGCGTGTTATTCATGTGTTATTGATGTGTTATTGTATCATTATAACATCAAGAATATTCTCAGGACAAAATAACACATGAATAACACACAATAACACTTAAATAACACTGGAAATATTCCAGACAGAGAAAAAATGCGCAGTAACACGGTGGAATATTCTCTCCCGTGTTATTCTTGTGTTATTGTGTGTTATTCATGTGCTATTCATGTGTTATTGTATTATTATAACACCATGAATATTCCCAGGACACAATAACACATGAATAACACGGGGGGAATATTCCTCGTGTTACTGCGCGTTTTTTTTTTTCTGTGTCGTGCGGGGCATCATGGCGTGATTTCATTGGCTACGCACGTTACTCTACGTGCGTAGTACTGATGTAATATTTTTTCCACCTCAATAGCTTCCAAATAACCTAGCAATATATTTTGTGATTTCACAATGTCTTTTATTCCTGTCATTCCAGAGTTTTGTGAGGTTATTGGGTGTATTTACCCCAATAATAACGAAATAACCCTCAAATACCTCTTGAATAACCGTCACACGCACGCACGCAGAATTGCGTGCATATGACGTACATAAATATTTTTTCTGCGGGGTGTTGGTTTGATGTATCAATTCATTTGGATGGCTATAACTTCTTACAAAATGGAAATTTACATTAACCCCAATAACAACGACATAACCCTCCATAACTCCCATATAACTATTATACGCACGCAATTCTGCGTGCGTATGACGTGCATAAATATTTTTCTACGGGCTGTTGGTTTGATTTATGAGTTCATTTGGATGGGTGTAACTTCTTACAAAAGGGAAATTTACATAGTTGGCATGTAGTTCTTATGAATTCACATGTCTGGCATCAATTAATTTTTGTACAANGCGGCGCAACGACGGCCCGGCTGCTTCCTGCCATAGCCGGAGAGGGGAGATACTTTATCACAATCTTCGCTGCCACGATGTCTTCACAGGGTGATGTACAACAGAAGAGAATCGCTACTTTTCTCCAGGCCCTTTGCGCAACTAAGTATGTGTGGGAGAACAACGTTCCCAGTCAAATCGAGGAGGGAAGCTTGATTTGAATCTAATTTATTTTTTTCTTTTTTTTTCACGGAGTTTTCATCAACAAGGGCATAATAGAATCCACTTTTTTGGTGCAGGGGCTCTACCTAGGGTCAGTGGGGGTGGCGTGCAACAAGGAAGCTTTGAAAAGTTCAAAGATCTTGCATGTGCTGATTGTTGCCAACTCTCTTGAACCTACCTTCTCAGATGATTTATTTACAGGAAGATTGAAGGAAATTTATGATTTTTCTTCTGTTTTTCTTACATCACTAGTTATTGCGGTTTTATATCTCTAAATTCTATAAATTAGGGCAGATGTCAACGAGTTATATCCTAAAGTTTACTTTGTTATATTTAAATTCAAACAAATCATGGACTTACTTGTTAACGGGCATGCCATTTTTTTAGAAATTAGTGAAGATGCAAGTGCATTTAGTTTGAAGTTTGTGATATGTTTATTGGAGACACGCATTAGATTTTCAAAATATATACAAATTTTGTATTAGATTAATAAACTTGACTGATTTATATGTACATGCATCTAGTCTAAAACTTGGGATGGCTGAATGGGATTTAATAGGTGAATAGTGATTGATGTCTTCTTTGTTAGGTAATATATGGAATTTGAGAAATTTTACAACTTGATAAGCTGAAGATTGCTTGAACTAGTTCAAGGCGATGCAAAGTAAATGATAATCCTACAAGTCTAACAATTAGCTATCGTAAGAGTCTTTATTTGTGATTCTCTATGCCAACTTGTATCTCAACGGGCCTAATTTTGATTCTAATTTTGATTTTCCTTTTTTGCTTTGGTTCCAGGCTTCCAAAGACAAGTGAGGAATTCTGGCAATTGTGTTTTGAGGGACTTAACTTATTTTCTATTTATATTGTATGTTTTAAAATAAAATGAAGATAAGTGGCATAGACAACGTGAATCACTCTAAATATATTTATGGATGTCATTTGCACTATGTCTCATTAAATATATGCAAACTAACTTCGTATATATGAATCAATTGAATATCTTAATTGAGGTCAATGTTTTAGTAGGTTAAAGACCATGTAAAGGAATGTGGTTGTCAGTTTGATATATGATACCATTATGTCAACTTTAGCTCTGTTTGAGCAATTTTTGTTAATGATTGTTCTTTAAAGAAAAAAAAAACTATTTCAAATTTGTAATACATTGCATCTAATTCTAAGCTACTTTATTCTTAAGGTAGTTGATTGATTTAAACTAAATATTTTGTTATTGATGCCAATGCATTTGTTCCTCCGTGGATTTACCTTTTACATTATGTCTGTTTTACAATTGTCTTTTGCTAGAACAGTGTTATGGAATGGTACAGGTTTGTTACATATTACAGGTTTGTTACATATATATAATCTTCTTTATATAAGTTGTTTCTCTGAATGCCTTTCAATTTTTATGACTTTGGAGAAAGTAGCATCTATCTTTCTAGCTGGTTCCATGATCACGATTGGGCACTTCAAATATCTTATGCTTAATTCATTGATTCTGTAGTTTAGTGGAGTGAACTGTATGCTCAGTGAATTGACTGAAGATACTGCCATTATTTTCTTTGGGGCATTTGCATACACGCCACCCAATTCCTATGTATTTTCATATATAACACCTGAACTTATTTTACCTTTATACACTTTTTTAGCATTTCTATTTTAACCTTTAAAATGTAAAATACACCTGGCATATATGTAAAAATTGAAGTTTAGGTGTTATATATGTAAATACATAAGAATTGACTGGTATGTACGTAAATCTTGGCAAAAAATTAAAATTTAGGTGTTACATATGTAAATACATAGGAATTGAGTGGTATTTATGTAATTATTTATTTGCAGATTGCAGTTCTGGTGAAACTGTCAACTAATAATTGTGTAATTAGCTTCTTTTTAACTAAGAATTATGTAGTATAGCATAGATTCTTTTAATATCAATAAGGCTGTAAGATCTTTAATGCAATACACAATAAGGCTGCAAGATCTCTATTTAGTTTTAATATAATATTATAAAACTTCGATATTATGTGAATTTGATGAAGATTAGTCAGGAATAACAGCTGCTATATGCACATTTTATTGAGATGAGGAGTCATGAATCTGAATAGTACTGATCACTTCCATCTTCCCCTTTCCAGTCATTGTAAGAAACATACTTTTAATATGTAATATTTATAAAACCTGAAAATGATCTATAGAAGGTTTCGTTTCTCTTAAAAATTGATGCATTTATAATGTTGTTTGGTCCTACAATTGGAACAATGCCTGTGATATCATCCTTTAATTTTCTTTCTTTTGAAGATTGATTTGGATTAGATGGAATTCAAGGATCTTGCGTGATATACTGTCATTGTTTAGAGTAGCTTTTATTTTTCAGTTGACTTTTGATTTGTTTAATGAGATTTAAGGTTTTCTTGTTCAAAGTGTGTGGCAATTTTGATGACTTTTTGATGTTTTATCTTCATATTAGATTTATTTATTAACACGATGAAATATATTAATCAATGCCATAAATTTATTACATAACAATAATTAATTAATTACCTAACAATTACATTTGTTACATATTTTAACACTGAAGTTTCAATAATTTATTACAGAATAAATTTTGTTTATGGAGCTACAAAAATTTCACTGTTACAGTCTTCTTTTAAACAATTTTACCAAACAAGGGCAGAATGGTCATTTTTCCACACAACTGCACCAAACAGACAGCAAACTTCTCCCCAGCTGCTTCCCGGTAGCAGCTTTCTGGGGCAGTGCAGCTGCAGCTGAAAAGCTGAGAAGCTGCAGCTGCGCCAAATAGAGCCTCAAGATTTAGAGGATGAGGATATTAAAGAGATCATTAATAATACACTTCTTTGGGATGATGATTTGGGAAACATGATTGAGCACCTAAATAGTAGGATGAATTATCTAGCTATAAGACAAAGTAAATCCAAAGCTAGGCGATAAGAAATATCTTCAATATATTACATTTAATGATAAGAGATGTATGTTAATGACTAATAGAGGAATAATATGAATGTCATATACACCTAATTATTATTATGGATAAATCTGAAGACTAAGCATCATCCAAAGCCCTTTCATTAAGATGGGTGAAGCACACATCGCTCACAATAACTACTAGTTATATGGTGCCTATAAAAATTGATAGCTATGAAAATAATTTGTGATGCACTATACTTCCAATAGATATGGCCAATATACTTTCAAGCAAACTGTGATGTTTCGACATGAATGCTATTCATTATGATGTAGAACACTTGTATCTTTAAATTTTATAACAACATCATCCAAATATACCATGTTAAGCCCACTAATAAGATCAACCTAACACTTCCACCCAAAGTCACATCAAAAGATTTCCAAATTTTTATTACTTAAAATTGAACAACTTACTACTATGAAGTCTCAACATGATGTTGACCAGTTTGTCATTGTACCAATTGTAGATCTAGATACCATTTTTAAGATTTTTGGGTTAAAGAGTTTGCCCAAGATTACTCATCTCTCATATTGCAAATAAATTTTTATATGGAAATAGTAAGATTGCATGAGTTGCACAATATCATGATACTTGATAGAGATGCTAGAATCAATTGTTAATTTTTAATAATCTATGCTTTTAGATATAAAATATCACCTAACATAGCTAATGTCCATGCAGATGTATTTTCATATTCTACATTTATTATTGTTTCAGATGTTATTGGCTTACATAAAAATATTAAGAAATAATCGAACCAAGTAACACTATATATGCTAATTTTATAATTTAAACTAAATATATAATGGAAATAATTGAAGTATGTGATGATATGTATCACACTTCAAATAAATATCTCCGGATTCAAAAAACATAAAGTGGAAAAGATACATATGAATGAAGCATCATCAAATAACACTAGAGAATAGGTTTATGGTGAGGAAGAAGAAAGAATCACCCACTCATGCTATATGATTTCCTAAAGACGATTTGTAGAAGAGAGCACCTGATCTCATTAAGGACTACTTGAACTTCAACTCTTTATAGAAAAGTACTTTAAGAATAGTCATAAGGATTATATACAAAATTAAAAATGCCTCATCACAAGGAGCAAAAAGCATGATGAAAAAAAACTAATTATAATTACTTATTTAAAAACTTTTATGATGTATATTTCTGCAGAACTACATTATGTTTGCTCTTGTAAACTTATATATAAATAATTAAAATTTTAAATTTCAAATTAATTTGAATTTTTAAATTTCGGAACAAAATTATGCAACATGAGAAAAACAATTAATTATGATTCAAAAAAGCTCACACATTAGAAACAAACTTTAAAAACAAAAGTTATGGAAGATCATTAAATCCCCACTTCCCTGGGTCTACTACCAAGCCTTTGGGGGTGTCTGGTAGCACCTTTTAATTGGATTTATCACCAAATTTATTAAATCAACCAAACATTAACATGCAGGAGTTCCATGCGTTTATGAATTTTTGAATTTAGGGTCCCAAATTTTGTCATCGATTCAACTTAAATCTGGATTTACAAAATCTAGAGATCGGGTGAATTTAACACATTTACGATTTAAACCCTACTTGCAGCCAAAAGCCCCTTTAAGTCTTAAATAAAACTCTAATTTTTTTCACAAACAACAACATTGTTCATTCAGCAAATTAATAAGTAAATAGGTTTCATGCAAATAATGAAAAAGAGACAAAGAGGGCCAGAGCGGCCTCTTCTTTCGAAATGATGGGGTCCTGGCCCCTAATGATGTAGAAATCCTAAAAGAATCCTAAAAGAAACTTAATTAAATAACTGTAAAAGCATGCCATGTGAATGATTCAGCCCCGAGGCAGCATTCTGGAGAACCCACTCATAACACAATCCAATCTATCAAACTATAAGCATAGCTCAAAAATTAAGAAAAAAAATCCAAATCCTTGATACTACCAATTTTTTTAAGAGAGCAGTATTACAACAACTCCAACTTGATCCTACGCATTACCAGAGGATATAAACACTACGCGGCAAATGAATTAGATATTCAGATAAAGTTAAAATAAAATAAAAATGAAGCTTGAGCAAGAAGACATTGAAAAGAACATAACAAACCTTTAGGAGCTCATTGGCCTCGAGGGCTTCGACCATGGCACCCGCGACAGTAGGGGTGACACCAGATTTGCCGACCTGCTGGCATTTGAGCTTCTTACCGAGGCTATGAGCATAGGAAGCTAATTCCTTCTTCTCCTTGATGGTGAGCTTAGGGACTGGGAAGCTCGGAAGCCACACTTTGACTGGTTCGGTCGCCAGGGATTCATCTTCTTCCTCTTTATCTTCTTCCCGTAATTTATCTGCATCTTCTAAGTCGGAGATTATGGGGAAGACGGAATCTTCGTGCCCGGTTTCGCGGCGGAGGTGGGCAGTGCGCGCGAAAGAAGATGGGGTTGAGGATAAGTGACGCGAAGAGCGATCAAGGAGGAGAAACTGGGAATGGAGTGGGATTGAGGAAGGAGGAAGGACGGAGGTAGAAATGAAGAATTTTTGAAGGGAGGAGCAAAGAGAAGATGATGAAATGGTAGAGAAGCCAGAGAGAAGAGCCGACGAAACCAGCGCCATTTTTTCGTATGGCCTCCGGTTGCGGAGAGCTATCACGCGTATGAACCCGAATAATTAGTGGTGGTTATTGATAGATTATTAGGGTAATTAAATCAATAACATTTCAATAACTGCTAAATAACCTAGCAATATATTTTGTGATTTCACACTATTTTTTTTCCTGTCATTCCAGAGTTTTGTAAGGTTATTGGGTGTATTAACCCTAATAACAACGAAATAACCCTCAAATACCTCCCGAATAACCGTCACTCGCACGCACGTAGAATTGTGTGCATATGACGTACATAAATATTTTTCTGCGGGCTATTGGTTTGATGTATCAATTCATTTGGATGGCTATAACTTCTTACAAAAGGGAAATTTACATTAACCCCAATAACAGCGACATAACCCTCCAATAACTCCCGTATAACCGTTATACGCACGCAATTCTGCGTGCGTATAACGTGCGGAAATATTTTTCTACGGGCTGCTGGTTTGATGTATGAGTTCATTTGGATGACCGTAACTTCTTACAAAAGGGAAATTTACACAGTTAGCATGTAGTTCTTATGAATTCAGATGTCTCCCATCAATTAATTTTTATGCAGATATTTCTACATATAGTCCACCCAAAAATTGTTATTTACAAGTCAACCACCCTCTTTCATCCATTTTTTAAATTCTCACTCAAATATCAAAATTTAATGTAAAACCCAATTTTTTCGTTTATATCAAATTCTCAATAGTTTGATTATGACACACATAAATATATCAGTTTGATAATTAAAAAAAATACATCGGAGATTAATTTGTAAAAATCAATGTTTCGGGTGATCTATATGTAATTATCCCTATATTTATAATATATTTTATGAAAATATAGCATTATCTGTAAAAAAAAGCTATTAAACTGTATAGTTGTAGGGTTATAAAATAAAATTCTTTTGATGCTCTTGAGTCAGATTCTCTGTTCTCTTCATCTCTAATTTTTTATAAACTCAATGGCTCAAAAGAATAAATTGGCTGTGTAATTTTTCTTTGTTGTTGGCAACATATTAAATATATACTTTTGACAAATCTTTTTCAAATAATGGCATTCTATAGCAGAAACAAAAGGATACATAATGTGCATACTTCCTCAAATTATAAAGAAAAAAACAAAAAACAAAAAATATTGTTGCTTTAACATGATACCAATTTGCTATACATGCAAAAAATTCTATGCTTCATGATTGCTTCAATGGATACAGTCATAGTGTGACACCAATACAAAAGCTTCTTAAGAATTTGAGCATAAAAAAATGACTCGGTATAATGATACCAATGGAAAACTTAGATAATAGGTTATTGAGTGACACATTGCACTGCAAAATACTAAAAACTACAAAGTGCTAGCAAAATAAGCCAATGAACCCCATGTAGGAGCAATCCTCTACTTTATCCTCTTTCGAGTGCAAAACGTAGTTTGGTTAAACCAGTTTTAATTCTTTGAACCCCAGTTTGAACCCATTTCCCTATCTATTTGCATCGCCCTATGAACTACTTTTCCTTCACCCACTAGTTTGTTGTGAATACTCTAACCGTTCCTCCATCATTCTTCTGTGTCATAATGAATTACAACAAATTTTAACAGTTCATATGGTCAGTATGAAAACTAAATTAAGTTTTGATGAATACTAATCGCAATAATGTTTAAAGATCAATTCTACAAGCATCCTAACATACTACACATTCAATTTATTCATCATAAAAGAAAGTTAAGAAAGTTCTACTCACAATGCTTGAAGAAAATACCACAAATCATCATCTTATAACAAAGCAAATCCACTAGAATTATTTTTACAAACATTACAAGACAATATAGAATATAAAACTTAGCTTTTTCCCTTGAAAAGAGATGAAAAGTCCTCCTTAAAAGTTTTCCAAGTGCTCCCTGCAATGTTGAGTATAACCCCTTACAGATTTTCTTTATAATTCCTCTCCAATCTCTCTAATAAAGTGGAAAATATCAAACCCTAACTTTGCACTATGACTCCTCTACCCTCCTCCACTTCCCAATGCTTCAAAATGCTCTACAATGCTCCCTTGAACTACTTAAATCAACCTTATAACTCCTTAAGTTGTGCTGCAGTAACTGCAAAAAACTGCCCAGGAACTGGCCAGTGCCTTGGCGCCACAGGGTTAGCACCTAGGTGTCGACCTCTTGGTTTTTTCGACTGTGTTTTGGCACCTATGCGCCCAATAAGCTACCGCCAAGGAGCTTGGGTGTAGTGCCTTGGCCCCCAAAGGTTGGCGCCCAGGCACCAATTAGCTGGTTCCAATATGCTCCGTGTCACTCCATTTTAGCTCTGATTCTCTCTATACGTCCTACTTGTTATACCTGTAAGAAAAATACTAATATAACTTTCTTTAAAGTGCAATTTTATCTATAAATATGTGAAATATATAAATAAAAGTAAGCATGCTTTAGAACACATCAATTGTCAGATGATGAAAATTAAAAATTTTTTATATTCATTCTTTGACTAGAATTTAACGAATGAAAGAGCCACTAAAAAATTAATTAAAGCAATACAATTAAATTTTACCTCATTTATAGTCGTCCTCGGCACTATAAATATTTTCTTGTCAATCATTTATCATTTAATAAATTAATTAAATTTGAAAAGATTGTTACAAAAATTGTTAGCTAAATAAAGCTAATGAATAAGCATACTTTTATGTAATTCAATGAAAAGGAAAAAAATATGTATGCCAATTAAACAATAAAAAAATAAGGGTCCCTGTCGATGTGTACTTATTATTATGATCATTCAAAGGTGAATTTAAACTTTCACTATATTTTACTATATCGTTTACATATCATTTTTTTTTTAATCTGCATACATCCATCACATAAACACCATAAAAATAATACAATTTAATGTATTTTAATATCAATATCCTTTTTCATTTATGTGCATGGGTACTTTAGTATTCCCTAGATTGTACCATAAATGAGTGATTCCATCAGAATCAACATGCACATGCAAACAATCAAACATTTTTATTTTATTTCAATATCATTCAATAACAGGAATCTTGCATTTACATGATAAACAAATATCAGTAGCATACATCAATATGATCAATTGAACCTAATGTGACAATAAAGCACATCTAAGCAAGTCATAGAGTGAATTAAATTTAGAAGAAGTCAAATAATACTAAAAATTAAAAGTATAAGTACTTATCTAACCATTTTTTATGATTATTGTAGCCAATTAATCATTGATGTTCTATATATAGTGTATAAAAAAGAAAAATATAATATTTTATCACTTCATAATTCTTTTACTCAAAAGTCTAAAGTATTTTCTAAGTACATGTTATTTTATATATTAATATATCTTCTAAATTAAAAGACATAAAAGTAGAACTTGCCTCAATTAATTTTATTTTTTTCCTCCTTCCTCGATCACCTTTCTTAATTATCTTATCAAAAGTCTGATTTAATTAAAAGTACTATTAATATATTAATAGTTAGACATATATATATTAAATTGATAGTAATATACTAGAACTTTAACTCACCTTAACTTTTCTTCGCTGCCATCCCCCTCTAATCGATCTAAATTTGAAGCTTCAATTGATTGAATCTTAATTTAATTAAACCCTAATATTGTCAAATAATAATTAGATATATATATATATATATATATATATATATATATATATATATATATATATATATATCTTAAATATTGTGAATGCCAACCAACAGGCCGGGTATATTTATATTTGTATGTGTGTGTGTTGCGTACCAAGTATTGTATGTGTGTGCGCTGCGTACCAAGCCTGTTGGTTGGCATCCACAGTATAAGACCCCTGAGGTCGGGGATTCAAATCCTCTTTGGCACAGTTGGCCTTAAAGTGGTGGTACTCAAATTGTTAGGCACATTAGGAGTGGCTTGAAAAACATTCAACTTATATTTGTTTGTGCCATATTGTTTTAAATACTCAAATTGTTAGGCACATTAGCACAAAATATATCATGTTTGTGCCATATTGTTTTGAATCATGGATCATATTTTGAAATTTATTTACATGATCTAATACAATGTGAGAAACATTCAACTTATATTTGTTGAATAATTCAACCAAATATTTTGTAAATCTACACCTTTATTTTATTTTTTGATTCAAGTGCTTTCTAAAGTTCAAAAGAACATGTTGACGTGTAAAACATATCCTAAAGATGGATAAAAAAGAGCACTAAAAATGCACCCAAGATAAAAAAAAAAACAATATCTTATTTAGACTTTCCTTTACCTAGTCATTCATTAGAAGAGAAATTATATTCATTTTTTAAATTTGGTTCAGATTTATGAGGAGAAGATATTGCAAAAATTAAGCTTAAATTGTTAAGTAATACATGTTTTTATTTGGATCATTTAAAATGTGTTAGTATAAGTTTTTTAGTGCAACATCATCATGATGAAGTGATACTTGTATATAAAGTNTTTCTAATTCCTCTCCAATCTCTCTAATAAAGTGGAAAATATCAAACCCTAACTTTGCACTATGACTCCTCTGCCTTCCTCCACTTCCCAAGGCTTCAAAATGCTCTCTAATGCTCCCTCAAACTACTTAAATCAACCTCATAACTCTTTAAGTCGTGCTGCAGTAACTGCAGAAAACTGCCCAGGAACTGGCCAGCGCCTTAGCGCCACAGGGTTAGCACCTAGGTGCCGACCTCTTGGTTTTTCTAACTATGTTTTGGTGCCTATGCGCCCAATAAGCTACTGCCAAGGCGCTTGGGAGTAGCGCCTTGGCCCCCAAAGGCTGGCGCCTAGGCACCAATATGCTCCGTGTCGCTCCATTTTAGCTCTGATTCTCTCTATATGTCCTACTCGTTATAGCTGTAAGAAAAATACTAATATATCTTTCTTTAAAGTGCAATTTTATCCATAAATATGTGAAAAATATAAATAAAATTAAGCATGCTTTAGAACACATCAATTGTTAGATGATGAAAATTAAAAATTTTCTATATTCATTATTTAACTAACATTTAACGAATGAAAGAGCCACTAAAAAATTAATTAAAGCAATACAATTAAATTTTACCTCATTTCTAGTCGTCCTCGGCACTATAAATATTTTCTTGTCAATCATTTATCATTTAATAAATTAATTAAATTTGAAAAGATTGTTATAAAAATTGTTAGCTAAATAAAGCTAATGAATACGCATACTTTTATGTAATTCAATGAAAAGGAAGAAAATATGTATGCCAATTAAACAATAAAAAAAATAAGGGTCCCTACGGTTTGTACTTATTATTATAATCATTCAAAGGTGATTTTAAACTTTCACTATATTTTACTATATCGTTTACATATCAATTTTTTTTTAATCTGTATACATCCATCACAGGAGAACCATAAAAAATAATACAATTTAATGTATTTTAATATCAATATCCTTTTTCATTTATGTACATGGATGCATTAGTACTCCCCAGATTGTACCATAAAGGAGTGATTCCATCATAATCAGCATGCACATGAAAACAATCAAACATTCTTATTTTATTTCAATATCATTCAATAACAGGAATCTTGCATTTACATGATAAACAAATATCAGTAGCATACATCAATATGATCAATTGAACCTAATGTGACAATAAAGCACATCTAAGCAAGTCATAGAGTGAATTAAATTTAGAAGAAGTCAAATAATACTAAAATTTAAAAGTATAAGTACTCATCTAACCCTTTTTGATGATTATTGTAGCCAATTAATCTTTTATGTTCTATATTTAGTGTATAAAAAAGCAAAATATAATATTTTATCACTTCATAATTCTTTTATTCAAAAGTCTAAAGTATTTTCTAAGTACACGTTATTTTAGATATTAATGTATCTTCTAAATTAAAAGACATAGAAGTAGAACTTGCCTCAATTAATNTATATATATATATATATATATATATATATGTATGTATGTATGTATGTGTGTGTGCTGCGTACCCGGCCTGTTGGTTGGCATCCACAGTATAAGACCCCTGAGGTCGGGGATTCAAATCCTCTCTGGCACAGTTGGCCTTAAAGTGGTGGTACTCGAATTGTTAGGCACATTAGGAGTGGCTGAAAAAACATTCAACTTATATTTGTCTGTGCCATATTGTTTTAAATACTCAAATTGTTAAGCACATTAGCACAAAATATATCATGTCTGTGCCATAGTGTTTTAAATCATGGATCATATTTTGAAATTTATTTACATGATCTAATACAATGTGAGAAACATTTAACCAAATATTTTGTAAATCTACACCTTTATTTAATATTTTGATTCAAGTGCCTTCTAAAGTTCAAAAGAAGATGTTGACGTGTAAAACATATCCTAAAGATGGATAAAAAAGAGCACTAAAAATGCACCCAAGATAAAAAAAAACAATATCTTATTTAGATTTTCCTTTATCAAGTCATTCATTAGAAGAGAAATTATTTTCATTTTTTAAATTTGGTTCAGATTTATAAGGAATAGATATTGCAAAAATTAAGCTTAAATTGTTAAGTAATACATTTTTTTTATTTTCATCTTTTAAAATGTGTTAGTATAAGTTTTTTAGCGCAACATCATCATGATGAAGTGATACTTGTATATAAAGTTTTTTAAATTGATGAGAAACTCCTAATCTACTCATAGATTATTGACCTATAAAATTAAATTGATAATATAAAATTATATTGGGAATATAAAATTAAAAATAAATTTAAGATAATTAAACAAATTAAATAATAGTAGTGAGATTAAAATAGTCTGGGAGGGAAGCATGTCGATGACACTATCCTTATATTAGATTAACTATTGAGCACACAATTTATGTCTCTCTCTTCTAACAACGAGTGCTCTTGCATTGATTATGTGTGCACCTTCATTATTAATTGGCAAGACTTCAAACTAATCTCATGCTATTTGCCTAAGAGAAATGAAAATATGATGGAATAATAAGAAGGAAAGTTCATAGAGAAAGTAAGTGAGTATTCAAAATTCTTTCATTGCTTTTGAGCTTATATTATCATGCATTTATAAGTGAAAGATTAAAGCATAATAATAACACATTCTATATAATTTATAGCTATTAAATGATATTAATTTAAATTATATGTTTATAAATTTATTTTATGTTATATTTCAAAATATTAACATTTTATAATATTAATAATATTAATTCAACATTATTAAGTTATAACATTATAACATTGTAGTGCTATAATGCTACATTGTATTATCTTTTGTATATTAATTATAACACATATCACTGGTTTGCATCAAAAGTATGAAATTTTGGGTCATCACGGAAGGGCTGATAGCATATGCAGTTATGTAATGTCATTGTAGCAGCTACTATCTTGGCTTGCTTCTTAAAAGATTTTGTCAACATGTTACATAAAATAATTCACTTTTTTCAAAATGTTGAATGACATCTTAATCATGTCAAAGAAGGATGTAGTGTATTAAAAAAGTATTGTCTTCTACTTGTTAACTGAATTTCTCTTTAAAAAATAGAAGTATTATACATTGTATCTAAAAATAGCTTTGTAAATTCACATTGCAAAGGGAATCAAACATTCACAAGATGTAATGCCATCATAGCAATCATTATCTTGACTTGCTTCTTAAAAAAATATGTCCACTTGTCTTACAAAATATATTATTTAGTTTTAATAATTTTGAATAGCTCCTTAATCACGCCATATAAAAAAAATTGTTATTTAATTTTTTTGTCATCCGCTTTCTAACATAACTGCTCTTTAGAAATCATGAATATGATACCTTGAACCTAAATATGGCTTCATAAATACTCATTGCAAGGGGTATCCATCAACCACAAGAGTATCTTCAAGTGTATGATCTAACATCATTTACTTGAGTAGTTGACTAGTATTGGCATGTTTATTATCTATGCTTTCATAAACAAACTCGGCAGTGGAATACAAAAATTAGTTTGCGATTACGAGTTACAAATTTGAATATACCGCTATCATGTGCACTATCTTCCCAACCTACCATAATAAATGTAAAACACATTAAAATCACACATTATCATATCACTTTATGTAAACGATCCACATCGCCCTACATATGCAATCTTCTTACTATTTGGAATACAAACATCCACATGTGTTCAATCAATCACTCTAGTATAATTATAATTGAGAAAATATGGTTATTTATTTAATCTTATTTATATAATAACAAAAATATATTTGAATTAATATATTAGGAAAAGGCAGATAATGATATTCTTAAATTTTCTCTCTTGGCATATTTAAGAAATTAGAATCTCCAGGTTTCACAACTTCCATAGAAAAACTTATTAAAGAATCTAATCTAATTGAAGAATATCAACTATAGTTTCAGTTGAATATTGGAAATGCTCACATTTTACTCTAATAGATTCATTATAATATAAATGCAATGGCTAATAACTCCCTCGATGCAGTTCTAGATGAACCATGAAGGCCATGCCTACTTTTCAATTCCTGGAAGAGATCCACAAAATTTGATTATGACATACAAAACAAATTATGAAATCCCCCTTGGTGACACATGAGTAGCTAACCAATCAATTTTGTCCCCAATTTATGATGAGATCATACATTGGGTTTTATAAACATATGATCAAACATAATGCTGCTATAAATTTGTTTTTCCAATGATCAACTTCTAGTAACTCTTCGTTTCTGCTGTTTTCCATCCTTGTCGCAATTAAGCAATGATATAACCACCTAAAGATAGAACAGAATGCATCTTTCACAAAACAAGTGAAAAATTGATGTGTAGTATGAAGTACACAAAGTACCAAGAAAGTAAATTATCAAACAAAGCTTCTACTTAACAAAAACTGAACATAAAATATTTAAGGGAAGTAATCTCCATCATTAGCTCAATCACCAAATCTTTAAATGACAACCTTTCACTATGTATAAGAAATAAATAAAAAACTTAAAAAATTCCCCCAAAAAAAGAAAATATTTTTCAATCTCGCAACATATCTTCTCAAAAAGATCATCACTCACTTTCTACCATAAAAATTACTACATACTTTATCATTAGAATCTTCTTACAGAGTAAATAGATGAAGACTTCCTAAAATTTTTGAAACCTTTTTTACCACAGCAGCCATAAAGAGATCAAGCAAAAATTAGCAACTCACAAACTATAAGAGTGACATTCAATTTAGATAATCAACAAAATAAAATGTTTGTTTTACTCCAATTAAGCTGACAATGAATAGTCATAAAAAGTGTGTTCCAACATGGATGCTGACATAGAATTTTTACTTAATGGCATAATCAAAATGGCTAAAGAAGTTCTTACTAGTAATAGAGAAACCCATTTTCTTTTCTTCTTCCAAATAACATAAACAAGGACTCTGAATCCTTGTCTGTTTTTTTCTGCAGTCTTTCAAGAATTGATGGATGACCAACTTAAAGTTCTTAATGACCTTGATAATTTTTCCTTTTAGTGATTGCTATTGTTTCAATTATCTCTTAGGTGAGTTTATATCTGCATTTACTTTTCTGTCAAAAATTCAAGGTAAATAAATATATTAACATATTTAGTGCTGATAGGAAGTAGAGATGAAGGAAGATGCAAATATGGTTTTGAGCTTCAGAAGATTAGCAATTCGTAAATCAAGTTACAAAGTAAAACTTTACTTCAATCGAAGATTTCATGACCATTACCACCTTCCCTTGCTTTGAACAGCTGAATGCATTCTTTGGAAAGCCAAATTTTGGGGGCGTCTAAACTATACTCCCTCATCCAAAATTAAGTTCAAAAGTTTTGTTATTACAAAGTTATGTTAAGAGAGCACCATTATCAAAATCCTATCATTGTTAGCATATTTACATTCAAATTTTAAATGTGAGTACAAGCTCAAATGATTGTGAATTCTTCATGAGTTAAATTGTTATTATTATTATTTGGATATAGATATTAATTTAATAAATACTACAACCTTAGTTATAAATAACGACATTTCTTGTACAGATCGATAAACCAGTGTTTCAAATTTTGTATTTACNTAAATTGTTATTATTATTATTTGGATATAGATATTAATTTAATAAATACTACAACCTTAGTTATAAATAACGTCATTTCTTGTACAGATCAATAAACCAATATTGCAAATTTTGTATTTTTTTTCATACGCATGAAAATTAGGACCAATTACGTGTCCTTATGCATGAATATAAGTAATGCGTATGCAATTGTGGGCCCTTGGGTGACAAGTTGGTAGGCAGTTAGGGGTGTAAATGAACGGAACACGAACGAACAGAGCTCGTGTTTTTGTTCGGTTCATTTGAAATTAAGTGTGTTTGAAATAAAATCGTGTTTGAAATTGTTCGTGAAGTTACTGTTCGTGTTCGGTTTGATTTATTTCAAATATGTTTGAAATGTTAGAATTGTTCGAATTATTCGAATTATTTGAATTGTTCGAAATCTTACAAATTTGTTTGTATTGTTCGAATTGTTTGAAATCATCCAAAAGCTTAATCCTATATGAAATTAATGCTTAAACTCGTATGACTCGCAGCATAAATGCAAAATAGTCGAAGCACAACTCACAATAAAACCATAATATCATATTTCATTCATTAAAAAAATCAGATCTAGTGGCAACATGTGAGATTTCACTCCCAAAAACTAGGTTTCACTCAAAGAAACTAAATGAATTTAAAAGAAATATAGGAAAATTTAAGCAAAGAGACAAACATAAATATAAATACGAAATTATAGAATTTAAATAAGCTAAGAGGCGAATATGAAAATCAAATTATAATTTATAGAATTTATTTTTTAAAATATGATAAATTTTTAGAGTATATAATTATTTTTAAAATATGACAAATTATATATATATATAATTATTTTAAATTATTTTATATTTCGAACAATAACGATTCGAACACCATCGAACAAATAACTGTTCTTGTTTGGTTCGTTTATAAACCGAATGAAAAAAAAAATGTTCATGTTCGTCTCGCTCGTTTATCGAACGAGCCGAACACGAACTCCCCTACGACCTGAACACGAACCGTTTGCGAAAAACTAGCTTTTTTGACAGCCCTATAGGCAGTTGCGTTGTCAGTCGTAAGACCCATCTGACCCGGGTTCAATCCTTACAAGGACGGATAACACATATGGGAGCGGTATTCTCAAATACCACTCTTTAAATAATAATAAAAAAAGTAATGTGTATGTAAAGAGAAAACAAATGAAATTGAAATTTTATTAATAAACTGTCATGAATTGCTACATAACTTATTTCATTATATTTATTTAGCAGTAACTCTAGCATCTCTATAAAGAGAACTCTATCACTATAAAGCAAATAAAGATTTAGAAGAAAAAAAAAACGTATGCATCTCGATTGTATATCAAAGGAAATGTCTCGATCACCATCGCTAAAAAAAATTATCTTGTTTGGGTCGTTGAAAAGCTTTAATGAATACAAATAAAGTGGAATTTCCTAAAAGATGTCTATGGTTTGATCAAGCACTTGCAGTTGAAAGCCCTGGTCGTTCAGATACTAGTTATGATATGTTTGACCCCGAATATATATGAGTGCATGCAGTGACAAATTGTGAAATTTGATTTCTAAAAAATTCATCTCATTGTCTCTTTTTTTTCCACCACTAGACAAAGTAGACAATTTCTATTTGTAATCACTGGATTCAATAACTTATTGCATAATGTACAATCGACCAATCAATTTATTCAGAATCCACGCATGAGCACTCGTAGCAACCACACCCACGAACATCAAATCAAGATTTTCTTCTAATTCATGATCAAAATTTCGTTGCATTTGGCACAATCTATAATTCAACATTGAAGTTTTACATGACACATGTATACATTGATGTTTATGAAGAAACAATATAACAATACGTGAACACATTGCTTCACTTCAATTTTTTCTTTGCATCATTCATTAGGTGCATCAATCGTTGTTCCCACATTTTTCTTTGTAGTTACATTAGAATGGCAAAGATAAATTGTAGCAATAAAATATGCTGAGTAATTAACTTAATACATTATATCAATCAGTATTTAATGAATGAAACATGGGACCTGGATGATAGTGAAGTAGTTGTACAATAATGAGCAACATTTGGTCCGTTTGGGGCAGCTTATAAGTGCGGGCGGCGTTTGAAAACGCCGTCATACCGTTTGGTTCGCGTTTTTCGCCAGCTTATCCGAAACTGCGTTTGGGTTTTTACACTAAACGCAGGCCGCGGGCCGACCCCTGTGGCCGGCCCGCGGGCCGCGTTTCAGGATAAGCAGCTTATCCTGAAAAGCACAAGCTGCCCCAAATAGACCCTAAATTGACATAAAATATAACAGCATTATTTATACATTAATTTGCGTATTTGAGTTGCGTCGAATACGTATTACTTGGAAATACGAAATTTTGACAGAATTTTATTTTAGAATATACATGACTCGTAGATTGGTTTTTGAGATAAATTATGAATCAAATCTAATTTACTTGGCAGATTGAGATGCATGAATTCCCACATTTTGGACATCCTGAATGAGCAAAGAAAGATTTGAAACAACAGCACATATTCATGGAATTAAATAAGAAACTTTTAGGTGGTATGTGTGTAAATTCGCCAATTTAATAATAATCAAGACAAAGCTGTACAGAACATGCATGACACTGTGAAGGCGAAATATATGAAGATTTTGTGCATAAATAAAGGAGTTGTGACCAACAAACATAAAATGTTTGGGGCATTTACATACATACCACACAACTCTTGTATATACAAAACTCTTTAGGTATTTGATATGTAAATGCATAAGAATTGTGTGGTATGTATGTAAAATTTTCCAAATAAAACTTTGTTTTGCAGAAATTAGGAACAGAAATCAGATTATGAGACTGCCAGACTTGAAAGAAAATTTGATTTCATTAGCCCATTAAAGCAAAAATTAGAGAAGCATATCAATTATTAACTTTCTTAAACAAACATGCCCAATAGTTTTATTAGAACTAAAATGCCATTATTGTTAAACAAATATAGAGCTTCATGAACTTTTCTTTCTTATCAACACATTCATTTATGGTGATGATCTATTTCCATTCATCATCTTTGAAGACTAACAATATATTTTGTTGGTTATTTAAGATTAAATAAGTTATTCACACTTCAAATGCAGGACCAAAAATGCTTGTGGAAGTTTAATTGTTAATAAATCTTTAGACCATGATTAAAGAATGATAAAATGATCTTTGAACGAGGATTAAATAATATTTAAACAATGATCATACCATAATAGGAGTATTTTTTTAACTATTATAGATCATAATCATATCATGATCTAATCATCTTTGATGATTGGAAGATGGTTTAATCATAATTGTTTATTGTTCAATCAAGCTATGAAGGTGGTATGAAGATTATTCTAATGATTTCATGGCTAGCTAAAATAACTTGATAAAGGTATGATCATTGTTTGATAAAAGTATGAGGTGGTTCAAAGATTGTTGATCAGGATCAATGATAACTTGAAGATGCTTTGATCATGGTTGATCATTATAAATTATGGTTCAAAGAGATATTTTAAAATTTGTTCAATTAAGTTTTGATCTTTCATTCAATCATTATTTTAAGTTAACTCGATAATCATTTGATCAGAATTCACTTATTATCTCAAATCTAAATTCTCCAAACTACATAGTTATTAAGATTTTATTTTACTTTAATTTTTTCTATGTACACAATTGCCTACTCTGATCATACTATGAGAGATGAATTATAACACATAAATCATATACAAAGCTAACGGTTTGATGAATAAATTAGTTAAATAGTTTAAGGCTAATAATCTTAATGGAAAGGTAGAGAGATGTCCATAATCTCCACTTTTAGTGCCTTGCACTTCTCTAGGGCCATACTTTGGCAACTATTATTAAATATAATTGATGCATATGAAATGAACTGATTCTTTGTTGAGCTCAACATTAGAAAAAAGGAATTTCACATTAGGCTTCCTCCCATAAACTATCCTCTAAAATACACACTTAATAATTTGAGCCTTTTTATGTTGCCATCACCAAAAAAATAAAATAAAATGCTACTAAAAATATGTTTTTTTTTTAATGGTTGTCTTAACCATTATAAAAAAAGCATTGACCACATAAACACCATCATAAGATCTTATCATTATCTTTATGAAGGTATATATGATAGTAATAGCCATCTTAGTAAGCCATTAAAAACATTAAAAGCACCAAGAAACTTAAATAGGTGATCATGGCCGTAAAAATGTTTATGAGTATTAATTGTAGAAATGTTTGTTGTGTACTCTAGATAGATGAAATATTTTATCATTTATCTTTGGTGGCTTGGCCCAATGAAACATATGGCAAAAATAAAAAAAGAAAGTTTCGTTCTTTTTTTAAGTTCCTTACAATGAAACAAATTATATAGAACGATTTTGGTATAAAAACCATAGATTTCAACTTTAAGAAATTAGAAATTAAGAATATGACTAGTAGAATTTAAATAATTGAACACTCATTTAAATTTGTATGTACATAATGGAGTGCATGGATCAAATAGTGTTAAAAATTATAATATTGACACCTAATCATCCTCTTTCTCCTCCTCATCATCTTCTTCTTCCTCTTATAATATACAACTAGTTGCTTTACCTTTTAATGCTTCCTCTAGCCACTCAACATACAATGCAACAAACTTAGAATTCTGGCCAATTAAGTAAAATTCTTAGCACCCAACTAAACCATGAAATAATTAGCATAAATGGCACCTCTTTGCTAATGTTATCGTATATGGACTCAAAATCATAGCCTAAAAATGAATATCACCACTTTTATGACTAGATTTATGCTCTCAACCTGTATGCTCTTCCATTCTTCTTCCCAACATATTTTGAGTTTCTTTTGGACCATTTGAGCCTATAAATAGGCCAAGAAGAGGGGTAAGGAGGTGGAATCCCCAACCAGCCTAACAGGTGATCCAAAATTTCTCAGTGGAAGAAATTTGTCACCGAGCTTGCCAAGTAGGAGATCTAGGATTTTATCTCATGTTTCAGTATCCTTTTATAGAAGAAGAGGAAAGTTGTCCTTGATACTGCCTAATGGGATATCTATGATCATTTTCTTATTATTGTGAAGAAGAAAGTTGCCTCCAATCTGCCCTAGAAGAAAGTATATAATCCTCTTTGTTACTGTTGAGATGGAGAAATTTGTTTCCAACTCTGCCTAGTAGGCAATTCGGGATCTTCAAGAAGAAGAAAGTTGTCTCTGACCTTCCCTAGCTGGTGATCCGGGATCTTTTTTATGTTGTAGTCAAGATTTTTGGGGGAAATTTCCTACATTATTGTAGTAATTTTTTAAGGATATTTTTTAAACAATCGTCACACTTTTTAGGGGATACCATCCTCCTAAAATAATTCGCAGAGGCAGCATAATTTTGAGAAGGAAATACCGACATCATTTGAAGATAATATGACTTGTTGTAGCCTTTATACTGGTGTGTGTTTGTATTTATGGATTTTTAATTTCTTGATGTGGCATTTGCACATGGTGATAATGTGTCTATAGATCTTTCTCTTACTTGATGCAAATAAAATTTTGATGTAGCTTTTCAAATTGATTTTTCCATTCCTTTTAAGTCATTGGTATCCCTTATGGGATGCTTTTGCCCCCTTCTAGGTTGCTCCTCAGAAAGTTTTACTTCTCCAATATTGCTTAGTCAGAGCACACCTGCTTAATAACCTCAACTTATTGTGGAAGATGTCTGTTGTAATCCATGAAGGATGTAAGACATATCCAAGGTTATATAACCGAAGATACTTGATGACATTAACCTATTTTTGAATAAAGTCAAAAGAAGAATCCATTAAGGATGTAAGACTTATCCTAGCTTGTATAGCTGAAGATCCTTGATGGCAATAACCTGTAATGGACAAAGTCATATGAAATCTATTAAAGATAGTTGACCTATCTGAAGTTGATGGTTGAAGCTTTTGCTTAATCATAACCATTTATGGAAGCGGTCAAAGGGAATCCTTCAAGAAGGCCTATCTGATGATGTTAGTCAAATTTTCTATGTACTTGATGACTGTAGCCTATAATGGAAGGGAACAAATTGAGTCCCCCTAGATTGATCAAGCCTAGAATGAGGTCTTAGAGATGCTCTAAGTTTCTCAAGAATGAGTTGTAGGTCACAATGAAGCATACTTTTTCTTAAAAACATGATTACAATTATACTCAAGAATAGTGTTTAACAACTTGCTAGTTGGTGCTTTTGAATGTGTTGTCCCGCAATGGGAGCATTGTGCACACAAGCCTAAAAAGCAACCCATGCATCAAATGTTGAAGAGACCAAATTTTTGAATGAGTTGAGAAAGAACTCGAGTATGGTAAGGGGGTGCCATGGAAGCGCTATTTGCAAATTTTCCCCCAGTGTAAAAGTAGTTCTCGAAGACTCAATGTTTGATTGAAACATGGGATAACTACCTCACCACAGTCGTGCCTGAGACGTTAACGTAAACAATCTTTCAAGAATGCAATGAAGGTTTTCCCCTAACTTGGAAATTATTATTGTAGACTTGATGTTTTAATGGTTTGTAGAATGACAGTGCCACAACAATCGTGCCCAGAACATTGACGTGATCGACCTTTCAAGGTTGCAGTAAAGGTTTCCCCCTACATCAAGAATCCTTCAGAGGTGCAAATGAGGTTCATTCACCAGTTGGATGATGTTTATTATTGAGAAATAAATTAGGATATCAGTGTCTCAACCTTGAAGACTGTGTTGAACAACACTTTTCTTCCCACATAAGACTCCAAACTAATTCATGTTGGAAGGTTCACGGAGGTAGAATGATTAATTAACATCTTAGCATTGTACGAGACTCCATTACACACTTAGATAATAAAAAAAATTAAACGAGATGGTATGCCTCAATTTTTTCTGTGTAAAACCATGAAAAGGAGAAAAAATTTATGAGTCTAACTTAGTCAAAATAATCCACTATGAATATTGAGTGCACAATTCATTTTTTCTCTTGAATTAAGAAAGATACAGTTACATAGATCATCATTGTAAATATACAATTGTTATTACTCAATAGTAACCATAGTATGACTATAATGAAAGTTTTAGGTGATAGTAGGTTGCAAGGGGCTTACTAGGTTTTTATGGAGGCAATAGTCCATCGTGAATGTAGTAGATGATGATTATGGTGCTAGCTTGTCGTATAGGTCATTGTTGAAAGCCATGATAGTATTTGGCTATGTAGGACATATTTGGTTGCCTCGGGATTGTAGGTTTATCACAGAGAATGTCATAAAGCTGCAAAATTTGTGAACCATATAGGCTTAGGGGTGAGCTGTGATGATGTTTGTAGGACAAAAATGGAAGAGCTGAGAACTGCATGAGTAATAAGCCACTTAGAATGTATTTGGTCACATAAAAAGTAGTGGTTAGTTATGATGATGCCCATAAGCCATAGAGGTCAAAGTCGGAAATTACACGAGTGATAAGCCATGTAGACCCTAGTTGGTAACATAACTTGTAGTGAGTAATTGTGATGAAATCCATGAACTGTAAAGGTCAGAGTCAAGAGCTACACGAGATATGAACTACATAAGTCATAGTTGGTCATGTAGATTGTATTGGTGTGTTGTGATGACGTGTGTAGGTCGTAGGGCCCGAAGTTTAGAGCTGCAAGAACTGTGGGCAACTTAGGTTGTAGTTAGACATGTAAGTCATAGTCATGAGCTATGATGGCGCTATAGGATATAAGAGCCAGATTTGGGAGCTAGACAAGCTATGGAGCACGTAGACCGTAGTTGGTCATGTAGGTCATAGTGGTGTGCTATGATGACATCCATAGCTTATGGGGGCCAGAGTTGAGAGTTGTACTAGTGTGAACCACGTAGGTCGTAGTTGGTCACATAAACTGTAGTGGTGAGATATGATGATGTTCATAGGCTTTAAGGGATGGAGTTAAGAATTGCATGACTTGTGAACCACATAGATCGTAATTGGTCATGTACATTATAGTGGTGTACTATGATGATGTTTGTAGATCACAAGGGCCAAAGTTAGGATCTACATAAGTTGTGGATTACATAGGCTATAATTTATTGTGCAGGTTGTTATGGTGAGCTGTAATGACGTGCATAGGCTGCGGGGACCATGATTTGGAGTTGCACGAGTTGTGAATCATGTATGCCATAATTGGTCATGTAAATCATGGTGTTGATTTGTGATGACAACTGTAACAGGAGTTAGAGTTGGGAGATGCACGACTTGTGGACCACGTGGGCTATGGTTGGTCATATAAGACATTGTGGTAAGCTATGATAACGATCGTAGGTCTAGGGGTTGGAGTCAGGAGCTACATGAGCTATGAAAAATGTAGGTCATAGTTGGTCATGTAGGTCATAGTGGTGAGCTGCGATGACATGTTTATAGTGTTTGGGGGTTGAAGTGGGGAGCCGCTCAAGTTGCATATCACGTAGGACATAGTTGGTTACATATGTCATGGTGGTAAATTGTGATGATATCAGCAGGTCTAAGGGTTCGAAGTTGAGTGTTGCATGAGCTGTGGACCTCCTAGGTCGTAGTTGGTCATGTAGGCCATAATATTGAGTTGTGATGACGTTCATAGGCTATGGGGGCTAGAGTTGGGAGTTGCACGAGCACTGTACCACATAGACTGTAGTTGGTCATGTAAGACGTGGTGATGATCTATTATGACGTATGTAGGTCGCAGGGGTAAGAGTCGAGAGCTGCATAAGTTGTGGATCACATAGGTCATAGGGGCACGTAGGTCATAATTGTGAGTTGTTTCATATTTAGTGTTTTTCTTCTACAAAAACTCTAGTTATCTTTTTAAATTGTTATTGTTTTATCAAAATATTGAAAATACCAAAAATATTTAAATTTTCATTACTGCAAATATCATCTTTAGTTTAGATAATTATCTTTTTATTAAAAATAGAAAGTTTCTTGTTCAATAGTGCATATTGCTTATTCTCCCTGTGAGTTCGATATTCAGGTCTTAATCAAAAAGTTTTATATTCATTGATAACGATACACATACTTGTGTAATATCCCAATATATATAAATTAAAAGTTAAGAAAATATAAGTCTTATTTTTCTTCAGGATCAAGTTTTTTGTTTTGTTGTAAAGTAAGGAAATATAAGTGAAATATAATCTGAATTATTGTTGTACTGTGCATATTAGCAGTATCCAGGAATCAATAAGCAGCAGAGAATCTATGCATAATATCATATTTTCTTATCAATTTCTCTATTCTCTTATTTATAAAATGGGATTTTCCATCAGTAATAATTACTATGGACATTCCATATCTTGTAAAAATATTTTTATTTAAAAATTTAGAAACACTCCGAGTGTCACATTTAGGTACAACAACAGCTTCAATCTATTTGGACATATAATCATCAGCAAGTAATATATATAAGTTTCCAAATGAAGGAATAAATGGTCTCATAAAATCTATTCCCCACACATAAAAAATTTCAACTTCCAATGTGTAATTTAGAGGAATTTCATTTCTTCTAGAAATATTTCTTACTCGCTGATATTGATCACATATTTTAATATATTCATTAACATCTCTAAAAAGAGTAGACCAATAAAACTCAGCTTGCAAAATTTTATAAGCAGTTCTATTTGTTCCAAAATGTCTTCCGAATTTAGAATCATGACATCTTTCAAATATTTGTTGAATTTCTTCATAATGCACACACCTTCTAATAATTAGATCTTTACATTATTTATATAAATTTGGGTTATCCCAAAAATAGAATTTTGAATCATATTGAAATTTCTTTAATTGTTGGTTCTTAATATCTGGTGATAGAATATCACTTACCATATAATTTACTATATCGACATACCACGATGTATTTATTTCATTAATACTATATAATTGTTCATTAGGGAAATTTTCTAAAATCTCATTTGCAAAATTAGTTAATATTTCTTTTTCTAGTCTAGAAAAATGATCAGCTATTTGATTGTCATTTCTCTTTCTATCAACTACAGAAAAATCAAACTCTTGCAATAGAAGTATCCATCTAATTAACCTTAGTTTAGCATCCTTCTTTTGCATTAATTATCTAATAGCAGAATGGTATGTATGCACTATACATTTAGTTCCAATTAAGTAAGGTCTAAATTTATCAAAGGTATATACAATAGCTAATTACTCTCTTTCAGTAGTAGTGTAGTTAATTTGAGAATCATTCAGAGTTTTACTAGCATAATATATTACTTTAAAAACTTTGTTGTGCCTTTTTCCTAACACAACTCCAGTAGCATAATCACTAGCATCACACATTATTTCAAAGGGTTTTCCCAATTAGGTGGTACTATTAAATCCAGANTAAATTTTTATAGTATACAATTATTTTTAAAATATGATAAATGTTTTATATATAATTATTTAAAATTATTTTATATTTCGAACAATAATGATTCGAACACGATTGAATAAATAACTATTCTTGTTTGGTTCGTTTATAAACCGAATGAAAAAAAATTGTTCGTGTTCGTCTCGTTCGTTTATCGAACGAGTCGAACACGAACCGTTTGCAAACTACTAGCTTTTTTGACAGCCCTATAGGCAGTTGCGTTGTCAGCCGTAAGACCCCTCTGACCCGGGTTCGATCCTTACAAAGACGGATAACACATATGGGAGCGGTATTCTCAAATACCACCCTTTAAATAATAAAAGGAAAAAGTAATGTGCATGTAAAGAGAAAACAAATGAAATTGAAATTTTATTAATAAACTGTCATGAATTGCTACATAACTTATTTCATTATATTTATTTAGCAGTAACTCTAGCATCTCTATAAAGAGAACTCTATCACTATAAAGCAAATAAAGATTTAGAAAAAAGAAAAAAAAACGTATGCATCACGATTGTATATCAAAGGAAATGTCTCGATCACCATATTTGGGTCATTGAAAAGCTTTATTGAATACAAATGAAGTGGAATCTCCTAAAAGATGTCTATGGTTTGATCAAGCACCTGTAGTTGAAAGCCATGGTCGTTTAGATACTAGTTATGATATGTTTGACCCCAAATATATATGAGTGCATGCAGTGACAAATTGTGAAATTTGCTTTCTCAAAAATTCATCTCATTGTCTCTTTTTTCCACCACTAGACAAAGTAGACAATTTCTATTTGGAATAACTGCATTCAAAAACTGATTGCATAATGTGAGAGAGGTATTCAACTATAACAATCGAGCAATCAATTTATTCAGAATCCACGCATGAGCACTCGTAGCAACCACACCCACGAACATCAAATCAAGATTTTCTTCTAATTGATGATCAAAACTTCGTTGCATTTGGCACAATCGGTAATTCAACATTGAAGTTTTACATGACACATGATTACATTGATGTTTATGAAGAAACAATATAACAATACGTAAACACATTGCTTAACTTCAATTTTTCATTGCATCATTCATTAGGTGCATCAATCATTGTTCTCTTAATTTAATTTTTCATTGCATCATACGTAAACACATTGATGTTTATGCTGAGTAATTAACTTAATGCATTATATCAATTAGTATTTAATGAATGAAACATGGGGCCTGGATGATAGTGAAGTAGTTGTACAATGATGAGCAACATTAAATTGAAATCAAATATAACAGCATTATTTATACATTAATTTGCGTATTTGAGTTGCGTCGAATACGTATTACTTGGAAATACGAAATTTTGACAGAATTTTATTTTAGAATATACATGACTCGTAGATTGGTTTTTGATATAAATTATGAATCAAATCTAATTTACTTGGCAGATTGAGATGCATGAATTCCCACATTTTGGACATCCTGAATGAGCAAAGAAAGATTTGAAACAAC
>JXCR01103895.1:0-16409 GCA_002079205.1 Phalaenopsis hybrid cultivar | reverse complement strand
CTTTTAATTTGACTAGACCTTCAATGGCAAGGATTTTGGTGGAAAGAGATGTTACTCTTCCTGATGTTGAAGATATTTGGCTTGACTCTGCCCATAATGGGTATTCACAACCAATTGTGATGGAACAAAGGCTTAATTATTGTCATCATTGTAAAATGTTTGGACATTTCATGGAAAAGTTTTTTCGGCTAAATCCTAATCTCAAATCTGTTGTAGTAACTGTTTAAAAATGGTATGCTACATATAGTTGTTGGTAATGATTTTTTATGTCCTGCTCCATTAGTAATTGATATTGATCCTCCTAATAAATGTCCTTTACAAGTAGATGGCGCATCTGAGCATGGTCTTCAACAACTAGCTCAATTTGTTCCATTATAAGTTAATGTTGATTCTTCTATTGTAATTCCTTCACATGTAGAAGAGGTTACTAGACAATGTCCTCAACGGTTATCTCATGTTGATAATAGTGGGAATTCTGATTCTCTTATTGTTGAACATGAAATTGTTGATGCTACTGCTGGCAAAACATATCAATTTGTTGGAACTCTTCCTGTCTACTAAATATCCTGATATTCATCACAATATACAAGAGCTTGTTACCTCAAATGATGATGCTATGGAGAAGACCATGAAGGAATTACATGATGACTGGATTGTGCAGAAAGCTAAAAAGAAAAAGTCTGTGGAATTTAAAAACCTTTCTGAAGAAAACATCATTGTGCAAAAAGGTTCTACATCATCTTCTTTCTCTAGAGTAACTAGAGGAGGGAGAGCTAACACCCATGATTGAGTTTTTGTGCTAGAATATTAGGGGGGTGGCAAATCCTGGCTCCCTTAATGGGCTTTTAAATTTGAACAGGGCTCACAAGTTCTGGGTATTTGTTCTTCTGGAACCTATGGTGAAGACTAATTTTATTAGATTTACTAAACATTTTTCTAATTACTGCTTCAAGGCGAATTGCTCAAATAAGATTTGGTTATTCTGTAGAAAAGAGTTGAATTTTACTGTTCTTCAAAATCATTCTCAGTTTCTTCATATTCAGTTTGAATTTGAGCAGTTTAATGGTTTTGCTACATTTGTTTATGTTGGATGTTCTAATGAAGAAAAGATTGAGCTTTGGTCTCATCTACATTGTATAAGTCAAACTATGTCTAAAAGTTGCCTTGTTGGGGGCGATTTTAATTGTATTGCACATCCTAGTGAAAAAAACTGTAGGAAGTAATCCTAATCTTCATAATATGATGAGGTTTACTACTAATATTCAGGCTGCTAATCTTTATGATCTGGGATTTCAAGGAATTTCTTTTACTTGGAAAAGAGGATCCATTTATGAAAGGCTGGATAGATTTCTTGTAAATCAGCATTGGTTAGATATGTTCAATATTGCTAATGTTCATCATTTACCTAGAGTTGGTTATGATCTTACCCCATTACTCTATAAATTCTCTATTATCCCAGATTTTAAATATTTTGCTTTTAGATATTTAAATGTATGGTCTAATTATTCTAGCTGTAAAGAATTAGTGGAAACTGATTGGAATACTCCTCTTCCTAATTTTCATGGGGATCCTATGCAGAAGCTTTGGTTATTATAAAAGAGACTTTCTAAAGCTTCAAGTGCTGGAATTGGAATGTCTTTGGGGATCTTCATCTGCATGTTATTCAAGCTGAAAGAGATGTTGCTGATCTTGAGAAACAAATTGTAGAAGGTTGGGAATGCGATGACTTTCTAATGGAGGCTAATGAAAGATTGATTACTGCAATAAATCAGGAAGAACTGTATCTACAACAGAAAGCTTCAAATAATTGGTTTTTTCATGGAGATAGAAACTCTAAATTTTATCATGCAGTTATTTAGTATAGAAGATCTCGTAATGCTATCCTTATGATAAAAAATGATGCTAGTATATGGCTTTCAGATCCTCAGGAAATTGCTGATAGTTCTGTTGATCATTTTCAAGGATTATTATCCTATCAAGGAACTACTTCTTGTCAACTTTCTTCTTTGTTCTCAGTTGTTCCTCCTTTTAATTAACAAAGCCACCGGATTAAGATGAAATTCGTGCAGCTTATTTTGCAATTGATAGTAATAAGACTGCAGGACCAGATGTATATATTGCGGATTTCTATAAGAAATTATGGGATATTATTAAAGTTGAAGTTCTTTCTGCAGTTCAAAGCTTCTTTTTTGGTAATGATTTACCTAAATATTTTGCTGCTACAACTATTGTATTAATTCCTAAAGGTAAAAAGAAAAGTACCTGGCATGATTTTAGGCCTATTAGTTTGACTAGCACTTTCTATAAATCTATTAGCAAAATCATTTTTGCTAGATTGCAGCCTCTGTTGACTGATTTAGTTACTGAGAATCAATCAGTCAAAGGAAGATGTATTAGTGTAATATTCTTCTAGCTCAAGAATTAATTACTGATATTGATAAATCTTGTAGAGTGTCTAATATCGTTTTCAAGTTAGATCTTACTAAAGCCTTTGATTCTATCAGTTGGACCTTCATCTTTGATGTATTATCTGCTAGAGGATTTTGAACTGATTTTTGCCATTTGATACTGAGATGGCTTAAAAATGCTCAGTACAGTGTTATGGTTAATGGGAAGCGTTATAGTTTCTTTCAATCTGGAAGATGTATAAAGCAAGGTGACTCATTATCTCCATATATCTTCATTTTGGTTTTTTATTATTTATCTAGAATGTTAAATCATTCACATGAATTGCATCCTCATATTCAATACCAACACAAATCTAATTGCATGATTAGTCATTTAGCCTATGCTAACGATGTTATTGTTTTCTTTAATGGAAGCAAAAATTCCATTAAATATTTGATGAAGATTTTGTCTGAATTTGAAGAAATTTTTGGTATGGCTTTTAATAAGGCTAAATGTCAATTTTTACCAAGCTCAAAAGTTAGCACATATATCAGAAATTGGATTTCTGATTATACTGGATTTAAAGAAGCTACCTATCCACTTAAGTATTTGGGTTTTCCTCTTATCGAAGGTAGAAGGAAACTTTCACATTATGATGATGTCGTGGAAAATGTTAGTTCCAAAATTCATTGTTGGACTAATTCCTTCCTTTCTAATGGTGGGAGACTTACTCTTCTAAAAAGTGTGTTGACCACTTTTCCTCTTTATATTCTACAAATGATCAAGTTAAAGAAAAGTACTCAAAAAATGCTCTCTGTTGTTTTAAACAAATTTTTATGGGAATGACAAAATAAATAGATGCATTGGACCAATTGAGATAAAGTTTGTAAACCTATTGCAAGTTGAGGATTGGGTTTCAAGAGTTTTCCACAGCTGAGTTTTATGTTTTATTGTAAACAATGGTTTAAGCTTAGAATGATGAATTCTCTTTGGGCTAAATTTATGCATGGCAAATATTTTCAAGGTTTACATCCAACTCAAGTTCAACCCAAAGCTGGTGATTCAAAAAATTGGAAAGAACTCCTGAAAATCAGAGCACAAGCTGAAGATCTTTTTATATGGGAAGTTGGAGATGGTCAAATTCATTTCTGGCTTGATAATTGGTTATTTAATGGATCAATGAAAGATAGTTTCACTCAACATTCTAATATTGAAAAGGTTTCTGATTGCTGGAAGAATTATGCTTGGGATTCAGTCAAGCTTAATGTCATTGTTAATAAGGAGACTCATAAAAAAATACTGGCCGTGACTTTGAATCCTTTGAAGAAAGACAGATTAATCACAAAAAATTCTCAATATCAAAGCTTATCTAAGTATATATACTCTTCTTTTAATTGGCATACTACTGACTGTGGAGATCTGATATGGAATAAATTCATCCCACCATCTGTCTTTTTTTTCTAGAAATTATTTTGAAAACTTTTACCTAAGGATGATATATTAAAGCTTAAAGGTCTTAGAGGTCCTTCAAGATGTCATTTATGTCACGGAGATGAGGAATCTATTAATCATCTATTTATTCAATGCTCTATAGCTCAAGATGTATGGAGTTTTGTAATTCAGGAAACTACAAAATCTTTCACAGTTTTTCGTTGGATCAGCATTGAAGCTTGTTGGCAGGATTGGAAATCTTTAGCAGAATTTTATCTTCCTTTCATTATCTTTTGATTTATTTGGATGGCTCGATATAATAGGATTCATCAGGATATAGTTTCATCAGCTAATTGCATTGCTAAGAACTGAAAATACAACTATTGCTCCCTCATCAGAATAAAACATCAATAGTTAAAAAATTTCAGTTAGTTCTTTGGAGGAAATCAGATTCTCCTTTGCTTAAAATTAATATAGATGGAAGTTACAAAATTTCAGCTGCGGGTATTGGAGGCTTATGTAGGGATTATAGAGGGCATTGCTTATGGTTCTTTTTATCACCTGTTTCTACTACTACAATTGAAATCGAGGCATTAGTTGTCTGTTGGGGGATTAAAATTGCTATTCTGCATAATTATTCCTACATACATATAGAAATGGATTCATTGTCCTTGCTGCAGATTCTTACTCATGAAGTTGATATTCTTTGGTATCTTCAAATATGGATTAACAAGATTCTAAATCTTTCTTGTTCTTTATTCATTATTTGGAGTCATATCTATAGAGAGGGTAATCAACCAGCAAATTGGTTAGCTAAGGAAGCTGCTTCGTCAAGGGAGATTATATGTGGTTTTTATCCTTCTTCATTCTTTAGCTCCTTATTACATGGGGATTTACTTAACATCCCTCATGCTAGATGTACATCTTCTTTCTACCATTAATAATATTTGCTTTATAATATATATATATATATATATATATATATATATATATATATATATATATATATATATATAATATTTTTTTAATAAAATTAAAAAAAAATTGAGATACGCGCACATTCTAATTTAATATGCGTCCCTGGTGGAGGCGCATCCGCTTCTTTTAAAAGTTTTCTCAATCGGTGTTCCTTCCCCTAAATCACTTAAATTACGTGCTCCTTTATGTAATTTGGCTGAGCTTTAATGATTCCATGGCATATAAATTCTAGTATATATGCATTCAGCAATTTATTTCATTACCATCATATTTAGTAAATTTATATTTTATTGATAGATAAATATAACTTGTCTCGTGAGTTCTCTCATAAAAATGTATGATATGAAGAATGAAGTAGTGTATCTATGAATGTTTGTATGTGCATATTAAGAGGAGTTAACCACATTATGGTATATGCGGAGGACTCCAGTGTACCAACATGCGTAGATATTATCCTGTCGCTTCAGACAATTATGTTATTTATATCGCTAACCGTTGTGCTGACGAGGGACTATTGACTAGGGGCGAATATACACTTTTTTACCTCAGACAATCGTGTAAATTAAATCATGAATAGTTGCGCCAACATGCTAAAATTAGCAGGGGTATGTTAGGCTATGTTTTGATGATGCTTCTAAGACAATTGTGAATGTTAAATGTATAAAGTAAAAGTCAAAGTTAATGCATATTAAAGTTTAAATTATTTCTATTAAATGCCTTGAATACATACATTATATTATTATAATTTTTTTATAGAAATATGAAAGACTATCATTGTATTACTATAACTTAGAAGTGTGATTGCTTATGAATTGCCTTTAGATAATTCATTATATTATTTTAACATTTTTCAGGTTTTAAGCTTTTGAATAAGATGAATAGAAGATGAGCTAATGTTTATAGAAGACGAGAAAAGTGACCGGAAAAGTAAATATTCTACGTAATTAAATTACTTTCTTTAGTCGTTATTTCATGAATATTTTAATATTAAATTGTTAGTGATAGAAATAAAATAACGGAGAATTTATTTCCACCATTCGACCGTCCGTTTTCATCTTAGTTAATTTCAAACCTTTGGTTGGGCCATGACAATGAGTTTATTTTTTTGTCTATAAACTTTTTTTGTCGTGGCTCTTGACGTTCTATATATCTCCACGTTTGTTATGATTTAACAAAGCATGCATGTCCTTCATTTTTATAACATCGCAACATAGTATGAAAAAATGATAGTGGCTCCTTGAATATTTGAACGTTAAATTGTTCGTGATAGAAATAGAATAACAGAGAATTTATTTTCACCGCCCGACCATTCGTTTCGTTTAAGTTAATTCAAAGCCTCTAGCTTGGTTGTGAGAATGAGTTTCTTTTTTTTGTTAATAAACTTCTTTTGTGAACCTTGACTTTCCATGCATGTCCTTCATTTTTCTTACATCGCAACATAGTGTGAAAAAAATGATCCATTTTGAATTGTTTGATTTGATTTTACCGTCTTAAAATCATTTCTGATTATTGTTACATGTCTTCAGAAAGAAGAAGTCATAATTTGCAACTTGAATCTTTGTGGATGCATTACTTGGCAACACTTCAACAGTATGTTAAGCAGTTGAAGTTTCCAAAAGTGTGGGAAGCTGTAACACAGAGCTTGCGAATGTATCCTTACAATCCAAAAAGTTATAGTACCTTGGTGCAAGTCAGTTCCTTTTTCACTGCCCGGCACAAAATTCGACAGTTATTTGATGAATATATGCAAAGGTAGAATTATATAAAACTTTTTATTTACTTTTCTGTAATGTATTTGAGTAAATGGTTTTAGAGCAATGTTTAAATTGTCTCAATTGCGATCTGGAGTTGATGGGTTCCAATCACCAAACAACTCTATAATAAAGCTGCATGTCCGCGCTGGCTGGAGCTTTACCACACCCTTTTTTTTGTTAGAATGCTTTTATATGTTTTTTGTATGCTACATTCAACAAATTTCAAAAAATGAAAATTTGTGTAGATCTTTTATTGTGATTATAAAGTAAAGCTTCACCTCAATTTAGTAAGTATACATGTTTTAGATTTCATGTGCGTTCTATAAATGCTCCAACAATTTCATAAATAAAAAATCTATCAATATCACTCTGGTAAACTAAATGCTTATAGTAATTAATCTGCAGAATTTAAAGAAAGGAAAAAAATATATATACAAAATGCATTAAAGCACGGTCCTTTTCTTCCCCACAAATCCAAACGCATGCACACCGCATAGGCAAGGCCTTGAATCCAGTATCTTTTGGTTGAAAGGCAAAACTCTCAACCACTCTCAACCACTAGGACAAGGTGGCTTGCATAAAACATGGTTATTAATATGTCATGATATTATACTCTCTGTAATAACATTTTGCAACACGGGGCTCTTTTGAATCGGTGGTTGAACCGATGAATTGGTTTAAAAAGTGGGGAGAGGGGTTGCTGCCTAAATGCTCCTACTTATCTACTATTATAAATAGGTTTTATTTTTTGTTCAGGGTTAGTTTTTGCTGAGTGCTTCTGTCAGGACAACCGCCGTTATCCTCTTTTCCTTTCTAGGACAGTATTTGACGGCGAGAAGGTGCTTCAGCTATAAATCGTCCCAAGGTAGTGTGCATCCCTCATTATTCCCCTTTTCTCCTTACTGCGATTCCCCTTTCCCGATTTCCCAACCGCCAAACACTCCAACCTACTAATTAACCATCACAATCCCCTCTGCCACTTTTTTTTGTGTCGCAAACCTTTCCTGCTCTTCTAGGGTTGTTTTCCTGCAAGTTAGCCCACCCCGTCTTTATTTGTGTCAGACCCAATCACACCTACCGAAGGCCGCTCCCTTTCCCGCTACCTCCTCCAGGCCGACCAACCTTCCCCTTCCATCAACCGCAAGTCCAAGCCCTTCTCACCTACTGTTGTCACCTCCCCTCCAACATCCTCAGTTGCCTTCCTAGCCTTCCACTCCTTCCAGGCTGCAAACAACTCCATCTACCACCCCGCAACCACTGCAACCATTCCCCTCCTTCCTCCTTCTAGCTAAAGCCATCTTTCAACCACCCGACTGTCACCACCTCTTACCGACATACATACCCATTGTCCGGCTGCCATGCACCCTTCGCCTTCGCCCTAGCGTGGCTTGTTAGACTTGTTATCGTCTATTTCTTGTTTTTGAAGAGTCTTCATGGTAACCTATTCAAATTTCAGCAGAATATTATATTTCTTTTGTGGTTTGAGCTAAGTCCGGTATCATTCGGTATCAAAGCTAACCCAACCCTAGTCATATTCTAATGTTTCCTAGCATCTGCCTTATCCCGCCACTAAAATTTTCTTTCTTATTTCCAAACAATAGCTAAACTTTGACCTAACCACCTATAGCCACTTGCTGATTTTTAAAATCAGCAACCCTAAATCAATTTTTCACACCCACTTTCACGTCTCAATTCTAAACCCTAGTCATTCTACCAAGGAGATTGAATGATTGAGCCTATTTGGTAAGAGATACAATGAGAGATTCGCCGACTTCAGTTGAGACTTGCGATATTGAGGATGACACCCATGGGGACTTACGGTCGATGTTGACAAGGAAAGCCGAAGAGGTGTAAGGGACGAGAATTTTAACCCCTTCCATAGGGAAGCTTTTAGTGATGAAGAGATGAGGCATCATTTGGAGGGAACAAAGACTACATAATAAAGTTGGATCTACTAGAGTTTGATGAAGGTATGATCCAAATGATTTTATCAAATGTCTACAATCAGTTAAGAGGATCTTTGAGTACAAAGGGGTGTTAAAAGATAAAGGGTGAAGCTTGGAGCTATAAAATTGAGAAGGCAATAATAAGATTTCTAAGTGGGAAAAGTTGAAGAAAGCGATGCAGAGGAAATACCTCCCACTCCATTCCATTATGATATATTTCTGAGACTCCATCATCTGTAATAGAGAGACCTATCAGTGGAGGAGTTCAACTCAAAATATGACTAGTTACAGATGAAGTGTGATTTGGTTGAGCTGGAAGAACACATAACAGCTTGTTATCTGGGGGACCTGAAGCTTGCTATTAGCAATGTGGTGCAACTTCAGTCTTATTGGTCACTTGGGGATGTCCAAATATTAGCATTGAAAGTGTAAATGTAGCAGAAACAAAGCAAACAACCATTACTAGTCAGGCAACCACCCACAATTAGAGAAATCAGCAAGAGCACGCCGCATGGAGTCGAGGAAACTGGTTCAGATAAGGATAGCGCTACCCTCACTGAGAAAAAGCCTGATAAGAGTAGCATAGCGGCTATTGTCTCTGCCAAAAAAAATGGTTCATATGCCACGAATTTGGGCATATTGTCTTAAGCTGTCTGACGAGCCAAGTTGTCTTTTACGAAGCATAGCACCATGGAGGATTTTAGCGACGAGGAGACTGTTGAGGAACAGAAGGAGGTGTATCATATTCCACTTGATGAAGGAGAGATACTCGTGGTTCAATAGGTCCTATAGATCGGGCTTCGTCACAATATATTCTACACCCATTGCACCGTGAATAAGAATGTATGTAGTGTCATGATTGATGGAGGGAGCAGTAAGAACGTGACATCCATATAGATGTTGGAGAAGTTGGAGCTCGACTTAGAGGCATTCCCAGTCATATTCTTTGACGTGGCTGAAGAAGGAAAACATGTCAGCATCGACTGGAGATGCCAGTGGAGTTTTTAATTGAGGGCTAGCTACAAGATCAATTGTGGTGCGACGTGTTCCCTATGGATATTTGTCACATTTTTAGGGAGACCGTGACAAATTTACAGTAGGACTCAACACGACAGATTTAGAAACAATTATTCATTTACTAAGGATGGGAATCACATAGTATTTCTCCTATCCGTGGAACAAGAGATCACATGCGCCCTTTTCACCAGGGCAACATCAGTGGGACCGGTTTTTGTGATGATGGAGGATTCTAGGACCGAGATAAACTCTAGACACGGGACAGTCTCAATAGAGAGCATTTCAGGATAACATGGTCGATATCTTATCTCCATGGTCACCACCGTTCGAGGAGGTTCAGGTTACCCTCACTTCAGATCAAATTGAGTCGATCGTGGAGTACTTTGGGAGTATTCAACAACATAGGCGAGACACGCAGACTCAATTCATCTTAGTAGTGAACCCTCAGGAGAGCAGATCGATATAGATGTATGTTCGCAAGTGGAGAAAATCTCCAGGTGCTTTAGGAGACAGTACAACAGATAGTGGGATCCAGGCGCTACTAGGATTGCAGACAAAAATTAGAAGCTTCGACAAATGAAGTCGAAGCTCCCCCAATTCTAGCAGACTAACGCGGGGTTCTCCTGAATCAGTGTTGAACCACTGAACTGATTCAGGAAGTGATGGGAGCCAAAGGGGAAGAGGGGGAAGGGGAGGGGGAGGGGGAGGGGGTGGGTTCCAATTGTTTGAGTTAGGGTTGCGCTCAAGTGCTCTTAGTTATCTATTATTATAAATATATTATTATTTTTTTTTGTTTAGGGTTGGTTTTTGCTGAGAGTATCTGTCAGGACAATCGCCAGCATTTTCTTTTTTCTTCTAGGGTTGTATTCGACGCGAGAATGAGCTTCGACGGTATCTCATTTCGAGGTGGTGTTTCCCCCTCCTTATTCATCTTTTCTTGCTACCATCTTCCGACCTCCCTCCCCTTCCCGGCTACCAATCAACCACCGTAATCCCCTGCCATTTTACTGTGGTGCCATCAAATCCTCCCTACCCTTCCAGGGTTGCTGTCTTGCCAGCCAGCAAGTCCGCCCTGTCTTCTTACACATCCGACCCAGTCGCACCTACAGAAGGTTGCTCCCTTTCCCGCTACAGCCCCAAGGCCTACCAACTTCCCCTGCCATTAGCCGCAAGACCAAGCTCCCTCTCACTCGCTGTTGCCACCTCCTCTCTCACATCTCCACCTCTCTTATCCGTACTCGCAGCATTCCATCTCAAATATTTGTAGTTCATCTCTTTCTTTTTTTTTTTGGGTCTGTAATGTTGATCAATTTAGCTGAAATCTTGCTTGTTTTCTTGGTTGGAAACTCTGGATAAAAAATTTTACTTTTTTTTTTCTTTTGTAATTTTGCAGGAAACCATCTGTGATTGTATGGCTTTCTGCGTTGGCATATGAATTAGGCAAACAAGGAGCTGAACATAGAGTTCACGGGTTGTTTGAGAAAGCATTGGCGAATGATAAATTGCAGAAGTCAGCACTACTTTGGCGCTGCTATCTAGCTTATGAAACGGACATAGCATGTAATCCTTCTGCAGCCAGGCGTACTTTCTTCAGGGCTATTCACGCATGTCCATGGTAAAATACTTCAAATTAAAGTGAATATTTAATTTGATACTTTCTGTTAACGAATAAAAAAATGCTACGGCACTGTTCCCTTATTGTTATAATTTTATTCTAAGGAATATTCCAGAAAATGTTTGATTGTATGCACAACTGAATATTAATTTTCCACAACTAGAAACACAGTAGCCAAATTGCGATTCGATGTAAACAAATACTAAATCAGTTAGTGAACCAAGAATTTGAGTTTATTATTGGAGAATTTCTATTCTAGCATTAATTGTAGGTGTATAGTCACCTTCATATATGATGTTACAATAACGGGAAAAAAATCAAAGCTGGGTAAGTAGTTTTGTCAACCTAACCTTTGCCAGTAAAACTAGATGCTTGATTTATTTAACAAAACTGCTGAAGGAGAAAAGAATCCCTCATAAACTTATTTGAGAATTATGAAATCTCCCCTCCTGGTTATGCGTTTCCTCTAGTGTCTTGCATGTACAAAACACTTCTAGTTGCAAGTTAGTATTCTCTCACAATGGAACTTGATTCAATCTTATTAGTGGGTATGCTTGGCTTTGTAGTTATTCTTAGTTCTTAAATTTGTTCGTGCAATAGTTGGGCTTTCTTTCATTATTTAACAATAGAAAATGTGTTGGAAGAGCATTAATGTTAAGGAAGATTTACATGCATACCACTTGATTCCTATGTATTTAGATATCTGACACGTATACTTCAATTTTAACATTCATACCAGTACCACCTCACGGCTCATGAAAAGTTGTATTCTAAATGTCAATTGATGGTATTTTTTATGTGATGTGAAAGATTTGAGTGATATAAATGTAAAAAAGCAAAGTGTTCGACGGGTAAATACATAGAAAATGGGTGGTATGCATGTAAATGACCCCTATATTAATACTAGAACTTCATCTAGTGTCCTGTTTGCGTCCTATTATTACTGATTGTTAGGGCTTTCACTGTTCAATCAGGTCAAAAAGGTTATGGCTTGATGGATTTCAGAAATTAAGCTCGGTGATGACCGCGAAAGAACTATCAGATCTGCAGGAAGTGATGCGTGACAAAGAAATACACCTCAGAACAGACATCTATGAAATCCTGCTTCAAGATGACATGGGGGTATGATGCGAAACTCATCTCAGTAGTTTACGCTGTATAATAATGCTTGGGTGTCCAGCTTTCCATAAAGTAGATAGCAGTGATATTAGTCAGTTGGTCGTGAAAAATTGATACTATATCCAGCTTTTGCCCAAAAGGGTTTCAACCCGACCTTTTTATTATATGGTCCGGCTTATTTTTAGGCTTTTTCACTTTCAAAGCAGCAACAGGGTCTCTTGATTTGTGTGTAAAGTTTAAACTTGTACCATATATAATTATTTTGAGTAAACTCTTTCGTGGTTTTTTTTTTTTTTGAAATAGTGCATTATTAAACGCTCTTATGTAGAGCCATGCAGATGAAGCCGTGTGTTACTGTGTCTTTCTTATGTATTATCTTACATAAATTATATTTTAAATATTCAATAAACAACTATATATGTCAATGTGGTAAAATATACATCAAACTCAGTTTTATTTATATGTTACTCATGTAGTAATTCCTCATTTTTTAGATTCGCTGCTTTTATTTTTTATTATCTATTATTTATTTTTATTTTTATTTTTGGGGTGGGGGAAGTTTCCTAGTGGCCATTATATTATAAGTTAGTGTTCAGAGTGTGCTAAAATTTGAGTATCGGAGAGAGAACTCTACTAATTTCTCCGTAGACCCTGCACTATTTTTAGGCATTAAAAAATTGATTGTCTTCCAATTGCCCGAGTCATGGCAGCAGAAGTTTGATGCGTCATTCCTTTCAATTTTCTTATGTTACCATTTTTTCACATTTATATCAAGAAATATATATTTTTTAATTTCCACATTTCCTAATTTTATAATATATACACTAGAAATTAGTCATCATTAGTTTCATCCTATTTATTTGTAATTAAATTTTATGAAATCTTATTTATTTTGCTGTTTGTGGTTTTAAAGTTTATTCCTTATAAATCATTTTACATTATCTTTTATACATGTTATTGTTACATATATGTTTTAAGTCTTAACTTCCCAGTTTTCTAGTATTAACTTCATCTGTTTCAATCCGACTATGTTTAAGCCACCTATATTTATTCTTACCTTTACTAACTTCATAACTGAACCATTTTTTCTAATATAATTATTTTATTTTAATAAAAATTTACCCACCATGAAGTTCTATGCAAAAGTTGAAATTGCTATCGCTCTACTTACATCGGTAAATCCTCACAGGTCATATTTTTTGCAAGTTTTTTAGAGCAATTAATTGACAAAAGAACAGCAGCATTTCATTTATCCGACTTGCTTCATTTTATTGCACCTTTTATGAAAAAGGCATGATTTGCTATACTGAGATAAAACTAGAGTTTTAGGCAGAAAGTTGGCAAGTGATGCTCCATACCTGAAGCAGGCAGCTGGTTAAGTTGAATTTCAAGTACCCATTTGCTGCCCTGCATCAACTTATTCTTAATTGTAAGTCCTGTTGTTAAAGTTCTGCATTCCATTGTTCCAATAAGTACATTATTGTTTAGAGAGAAATATCACCCATTTCTTATATTTACATCTATAACACCTAAACTATATGTTTTACATTTATACCACCTAAATCTGACATTTTGCATCCAAAATATCATAAAAAAGTGAACTACACCTATTCATGCATATGTTAAATGTAAATACGTAAGAATTAAAGTTTAGGTGAAATAAAATAATTAATAAAAGATGGTCCAAGATGACTGCTTAGTAATTCAGTTATAGGCTTTCTAGCTGATGGTGTAGCCATAAAAGTGCGTCCACTTTGGTTGGGATTATTAGTGGGAGTACTGCAGCTAGAAGTAGCAAGGAGTGGTTATTGCTCAATTCACGCCATTTCAACAGAAATATACATCAGAGATGATTGTGACAGATTCAGTATGGTTAGCTTTCATGGCTTTTCATGTGACAGAAATCTAGTTTCTTTCTGTTCATCTTTGCTTCTCTCTCTCTCTCTCTCTCTCTCTCTCTATCCCTGGTATTACTCTTTCTCTCTCTTGATTTCACTACAAGTTGCAACGAAATCTCTGCCTTCCAACTGTGACTGAAACAACTAAAGCACAATTATTTATTTACATATCTAACCCAGAAGCTTTCAAATTTATACGTGCAAGGCTCAAATAAAATGCTTCTTTTCATGTAAAGATTTATGACATTAAGTTGTTAGAAATATAAACATGAGACTTTGTGTTGGATATGCAAATATATAAGAATTGTGTGATATGTATGTAAATTTATCTTTTTTGGAAGGTGCCGAGCAAATTCAAAAAATATACTTGTAAAACTTTAAATCGTTTAAGCTGAAATTAAAATAACTTTAAAATAAGAAAATTAAATAATGAGAAAGATGTAAAGAGCCAACAGCCCTATTCTGCCTTCCATGCTTTTACTCCATTGGCAGCCACGTGTGCCTATTGAAACCCTAAAGTGCGCAGCAATGGCAGGCAGCTGCCTTCACTGCAAAATTTTTGCACGTTCTGTACTGACGTTCGCCCAAGAAGCACTCATCACGATGAAGCCAATCACGCTCCCATACCCTCTTAGCCTATTATTATTCTTTTCAGCCAACTCTCATGGTGATACAGCACTTCACTCTATTATGGTTTCCATTACGATTTTGAAGATTATGTTGAGGGATGAAGAATGAAAGGTTTCAAATTCAATGATTTAATATGATTCAGATGGTATAATAATGATGTAATAATAATAATTTCATTAATGTATAATATTTTTATTGGGAATACCTTATTCTTTGGATATTTTGAATATAATTTTAAATCGAAGTTATGAGTTTTGAAATTTTAATTATACGACTCTTTTTAATCTAATATTTTTATTTCTAATCCTCGAGGTTTAATAAAAATCAAACCGTTTTTTTAATTAAAATGAATTTGGACGTGAATCGACCAATTCAGATGATGATTGAATCGCTACATCTGTCGATTCAATCCGATTTTTAATGTTGTGATTCACATCACTTTTTATTCTAAGTTAGAATTTTATAAACATAATGTATTATTTGGACGAAATTATTCTAGTTTTACCTAGTCTCAAATATTATGCGTCTTCTCTCATATTTTGTTCCACTATTTCATCAATTGTATATAAAATGGAATAATAATGATCAATATTTCACAACTATAGTTAATTTCTTAAAAATTAAAATTGTAAGAATTGTCAAGAAATTTATAAAAGATAGAGCATTTTGAAGATTAATTTTATATATTAATGTGTTGAATTCAAATTTGTCCTGTAGGCTGTACCTAAGGAATAGAGTGTGGGACTGAGGAAACAAGAACGTGGGAGGGAGAGAAAGAGAGGGAGAGAGGAAAAGAATAAGAGGAAGACTTGCCCCCTCAGAGGCGAATCGGGGTGTTCCCAGACTCGTTGACCCATTTTATTCCAAAAAAAAAGAGGTTACAAGTGGGAGAAGCCAAAAAACACCTTTACATTAAAAGTCCCTCATATTTATAGATGATAGGAGGATCAAAAAGTAAATTATAATATTATCCTTGCTTTTAAAAAGGATAGTATAGGATATAGTACTCCTTTGTGTTGGTGTGTTCTAGCGAGTACCTCATAGACTGTTGGATTCGTCATTATAGGTTTTCTGTCAGGGGGAGAAGTCAGGTTTTGGTGGTAGGTCAGAGGAAAAAACCCTCCATTGTAGGAAAAAGTCCTCGAAAAGATTTCTGTCGGCAGAAAGTCCTCTGATGGCGAAAAAATTGACTGAGGATAGCCAATTCGACTGGAGCAAATTGCATCGAGATCCGTATATACCATTATTGAGTACACATATTATGTTTATCAATGTTTTTTATTCATTAATAGCGACAACTGCGATAAGAACCGAAAATTTTATAAATCAAACAAATCTTGAAAACATAATTTGCTAATAACACTCTCTGTTAGGCGCTTTCCCGCTCGGTTACAGTATCTTTAATGTTATCTGCTGGATTTGTCATTATGAAATTTTTATTGTCTAGGGAGTCATCAGATTTTGGTAATTGGTTGTAGAAAAAAGTAGGTCGTCTGAGAAAAAAATTACCCATCAGAGTTATTTATTTGTTTGTCTGTATTGGGGAAGAGTTCTAGAATTGCTTGCTATGGAGGAGAGTCCTGGATTTCTCCAGAGTGGTTTCCTAGAGCTGCTCCCCGTCCCCCCCCCCCCC
>JXCR01103892.1:48334-72487 GCA_002079205.1 Phalaenopsis hybrid cultivar | reverse complement strand
GGATAAAAATTTCAAAGTCATTTGGATTAAATTTGATAAATTATGAAGCGTTAGAGCCTTAACGGCAAATGTGTAATTTTGGAAATTTAGCTTTAATTAACATTTAGGCTTAATTCAAGGAGAGAAATGGACAACCTTTGATCTTAATTTGAATATTTGAAACACAAGGGGTTAATTGATAGATGGGTAACCTCTGATCTTAATCAATTTATTTGAGGTTTGAAACACAAGGGGTTAATTGGTAGAAACCAACCTTGAAAAGATAAGTTAATAAATTTCTAAATTATTAAAATTTGGGAGTTTATTAAAATAAAATGAGAAGTGATGTTTGAAACACTAGGGGTTAATTGGTAGAAACCAACCTCACTTTCTTAATTAAAAAGATAAATAAATTTCTAAATTATTAAAATTTGGAAGTTTATTAAAATAAAATGAACCTAGGACTTAGGAGTATGACCTTTGAAGTCAATAATTAATCAATTTAATACCCTTATTTGATTTTTAAATGAAATTCAAATACACCTAAAGCTTAACATTTTCAAAACTAATTAAGACACTCACCTAGGTCTTAAGGGCTTAGTTACTATCTAAGTTAAATCAAGACTGATTAAATAAGGATTAGAAAACAAACACAATTAAAATTAAAACANATATTAATTAGAAAAATAAGGTTTACATCTGATATAAAGTAAAAAACTATATCCCCTCTTATTAAAAAAAAAGTTCAGAAGCACGATAAACATTTAACATTTAACATTTAACATTGGAGAAGTAAAAGAAGCCTTCTTTTTAGCTAACCAATTTGCAGAACGATTTCCTTCTCTAGGAAACCAAATTATTGTTAGAAGACAGCCAATACCTGTTTGAGAAGAGAAACCATAAACCAAGGTAGTGAATGTAATTTTTTGATAATGTCCATTAACCAAATAGAATCCAAATCCACATGTAAAAACTTCCATCCCAAAGTAGAAACAAGAGAGAGTGCCCAGAAAATAACTTGAATTTCAACATGTAAAGCATTCATAACCATGATTAGGGAGTAAAAATAGAGAAGACGATCACCTTTATAATTTCTGAAATACCTCCCATTCTAGCTAAGGAAGATTTATAACTGCCATCAATATTAAGCTTTATCAAAGGTTCGACAGAAGCCCTCCAAAAAATCTTCTGAATCAATAAAGAGATAGGTTGTGGAATACTAGGAGTCTTCAAATATTTGCAGTCTTTGTTGCTCACATTATAGAGCAAAAATTTGGTAATCTTGCAAAAATAAGACATGCAATTCAAGCTTGTCTGTGAATGTGTAACATTGATTTCCTCAAATCTGATTTTATTTCTAGCCATCCATAAGAACCAAGTGATGGTACATGGAATGATTTCAGATTTCACCTCTTTCCAAGCTTTCCAACAATCAGAAAAGGTTAACCAATCAACCGACAGCTGAAGTTGTAAACGACAAAATAATCACCTTCCAAACAGTTTGTGCAACATTACAAGTAATGAAAAGATGTGATAGAGATTCCTCAGCACCATTACAAAAACTGCTTCTAGAAGGTCCTCTCAAACCTTTTAATTTGAGAATATCATCTATTGGAAGAATGTTATGAAAGCATCTCCAAGCAAAGAATGACATAGAAGGACTTAGATATTTTCTCCAAATAGATTTTCCCCAATCAACAAGAGGCCATTGATTAGTATGATGGTAAGCATATTTAGTAAAAGAGAGATGATGAGGATTCTTAGTAACAATCTTATCCCCTTGATGAAGATGAAAAGGAATTTGAGTAACCTGAAACTGTATCTCTTTATTAACCAAATTTCTAAGCAAATCATTATTCCAATGAGTATTAAGCAAACATTTATTGATAGTTAATGGAGCAACGTCCTCATAGTGTTCAACAATTTTGCCCTCAAGAAGCCGGTTGTCAAGCCAAAAGTCAATCTTACCTTCACTAATGTCCCAAATATAAAGATCTTCAGCTTCATCTCTTATTTTTGAAAGTTCACCCCAAGTTCTAGAATCACCTAATTTTTGTTGAATGAGAATTGGATGAGTATGTTTTTAATATATCACTTGAATAAAATCAGTCCAAATAGTATTTTGAGCCCAAAATTTTATCCATAATTTGCAATAGAAAATCTTGTGAAGATGGTTGAAAGATTTAATCCTCAAACCAGCTGCAGAGATAAGAAGACAAAGCTTATCCCATTTCATCCATTGAATTTGTTTATGTTTTCCTTCCCATAGAAATCTGTTAAGAATTCTTTCCAGAATTACTTGAGAGCTCTTTTTCATCTTAAAAATTTATAATAGATACATAGAAAGGGAGGAGAAAATGCTCTTAGTGAGCGTAATCTGTCCACCAGTGGAGAAAAATGCATTAGTCCAACAGAAATTTTGTTTAGAAAATTTAGATATCACCTCATCAAAATGGGTATGTGATTTTCTTCCCTTAATAAGCTGAGTTCCCAAGTAATTGATAGGAAGCTTGGTAGTTTTGAAGTGAGTAAGATCTTTAATCCAAAGTCTCGAAGCTTCTTTCACTTTATTGCTAAAAATAGTTTGACATTTACTGGAATTAAAAGAGAGTTCGGATAGCTCTTGGAATAGAGTTAGAATATTATAAATCTTCCTTACAGTAAGTTTAGAAGCATTTGAAAAAATAATTACATGATCAGCATATATAAGATGCCCAATGTTAAAATTTGCTTTATTAGCAAACCAAATATATTTATGAGATGAATAAGCCTGATTCAGTAATTTGGAATGATAAGCCATAGCCAAAATAAAGATGGTGAGAAAAAGTGGATTTCCTTGCTTTTTCCTCTTGTACCTTGAAAAAAACCAGAAGAATTTCCATTGATGAGAATGGTATAATAATTGGTTTGTAACCATCATTGAATAATTTGGCAAAAGTTAGAAGGAAAACCTTTAGCTTTTAGGACAGCTAAAATAAACTTCCATCTTATTGTATCATAAGCTTTAGAAAGATTTAACTTGAACATTAAATTTCCAGCTCTGCAAGGACGATCACTATCCAGAAGAAGCTCTTGAGTTAGAAGAACATTATCAGCTATATGCCTACTCTTAACAAATGCAGATTGATTATGGGAAATAATAAAGGGTAGAAGTTTTTGTATTATGACCTCTAGAATTTTACTGGTAATTTTTGAAATAACCGTAGTAAGAGCAATTGGTCTGAACTTATCCCAGCTACTCTTAATCATCTTTTGGTAAAAGAGTTATAGTAGACATGACAAAATATTTAGGCATTTTGACACCTCTGAAGAAGCTTTGTACAGCTACAATAACCTCCCTTTTTTACTATAGACCAGGATTTGATGTAAAAATGGGAAGTAAAACCATCTGTACCTGCAGTTTTCTCCTCATCAATAGTACTTAAAATCTTCCAAATTTCATTTTCAGAAAGAATATAAGTCTGTCAAGAGTGGAAGTAAAATGTATATCAACAACAAATAGAAAATCATCAAAAAGATTAAAATTACAGATATGTGGAACATTCATAACTGCAGAAAATATTGTACTGCATTAAGTGAGATCTGATCAGTATCATGTAACCAAGTACCATTACCATCCTTGATCTTAAAAATAGCATTAGAATTCCTCCTATATTTAATACAGACATGATAAAATTTGGTATTTCGATCCTCATCAATAAATCTCTTCATAGCAGCTTTTTGTTTGAACAAATTTTCCTCATAATTAATTGCTTAAACCAGATTAGCATTAGCAAAAACAAGTTCTTCCTCAATAATAAGACCCAGAGCTACATCAGTTTATTCTTTTATAAGAGCTTTTTCAGCCTCTTTAACTTTATGAGAAAGATCACCAAAAGCATTCTAATTCCAGGATATAAGCTGTTGAACCACTGATTTTTGGATAAACCAAAGTCTTTCCAAGGAGCAAGAGTATCATTAGGAAACCATACAGATTTTAGAAAAGAGAGAAAATCACAATGTTCAGTCCAAACATTGAAAAATTTGAATCTAGCCTGGGGTTTAGAACTTGAAATAGAAAAAGAAAACAATAAAGCTCTATGATCATAACAAGTATAACAAAGATGGGAGACCATAGAATATTGATAAGTATCCATCCACTGAGAATTTACTAGGAATCTATCCAATCTTTCATGTGACTTCCCTCTTTTACAAGTATCTAAAGGATCTTGGAAAAGAAGTTCAACCAACTGAGCAGCAGTAATGTTATCAGAAAAAATAGTCATTTTTGTTCTAAATCAATAGGTTTACCACACCAGTTCTCATTAGGGTTTGCCACACTATTAAAATCATCACTAACTAACCAAGTCCCTTGAATAGTAGTTTCCAATGTTTTTAAATGTCTTCAAAGCTTCTCCTTATCTCCTAGTCTACTACTAGCATAGATAATAGTAGCAGTAGTATCCAAATAATCCCACTTGTGAAGAACATTAAGAAATTGATCAAGATTCACAATTACATGATACTGAATGTCTCTTTTGCAAAATAACCATATTTTACAATTGGTATTAGAAACAGTATCAAAATGAGAAAAAACTTCTAGTAATCTTTTTAGGAAGAGTGTAAGTAAGAGGTTCCAAAATAGCAAACCAAGCAAAATGATGAATTTTATTAATATTTTTAAGTCTCATCAAAGAATTAGAATCAGAGATTCCCTAGATGTTCCAACACATCATTTTGATTATAGATTTGAAGTTTTGGAGACTCTAATAGGTCTCCCGGGTAACTGTTTCTGACAAGGTTCTACTAAATTATCATTTAGCTGATTTTTTTAACTCCCAATTTCCTTTATGTTTCCTTCTACTTTTCTGAGCTTCCCAATTCTCCACCATAGAATGTCTGAGATGATGTAAACAGTCATCAGCAATATCAGTTTCATTTGAAGAGTTAGCAATAGGGTAATTAATCCTTTCTGACATCTCAATGACAATATTAGAAGGTAAACAGGATCAAGTAGCTTGTTTTGTAACTGAATCAGTAATATTGTGAATATTTATTTGTAACTGTGTTGGAATTGGACAAAGAATATGTAATGTTATGGCTATAGGTTTAGCAATCAATGTACCATTCCTATTAGTATTAATTTCTTGCAGGCCATCTCTTGCTTCCAATGGCATACCAACAGAATTCAACACATTATCAGTAACAATATTGATAGTTATATCATCTTTTTGAATAGGAGTTTCCAGCTGAGGAGAAGAAAGTGTCTGCAGTGGAATAGAAATAATATCAGAGGGAAAATTCTGCTTCTGAATAAGCTCTTCCTCTCTATTAGGAACATTGATATTCTTTTTCTGAGTTCTTAAAGAAGGATTAAGTCTATAGCATCTTTCTTTAGTATGGCCAAACATTTTACAATGGTTACAATAGAAAGGTTTTTGTTCCATCACAATGGATTGCTAATAACCATTATGTTCAGTCCCTAACTAAACTTCATCAATTTCAAGAAGAGTTATATTCCTTTCCACTAAGATTCGAGCAACTGAAGGTCGAGTTAAATTAAAAGTGGAAATATCCAATTTCATGGGTCTACCAAGAATAGATCTAATGGAGAATAAAACTTGATGATTAAAGAAAGGGAGTTTTAATCCAAGTAATTTAAACCAGATAGGGATAATAGGAGGTTCATGTGTAGGGTTGAAATGTGAAGACCATTTCAATATCTTCATTGGTGCTCCATCAATAACAACTGATGTATTGGAAAAAATCTGAGCATGATCCTCTTCCCTTGAAAGATGAATCATAAAATGAAGGCCATCAAAAAGCCCTACCTTCAAGCTTCCTGCCATTTTGAAATCATCAAAGACTCTTCGAATACTATCCATCTTGGGATGTCCTAATTGAAATTTACCAATTAAGGTGAATTTGTAATTATCATATAGTTTATCATTATCAGACTCAGAGAAAACAATAGCATGTTTGTCTTCTTTCTTGGACCCTTTCTTGACAAAGATACAATCAGCCCTGCCAGCCATGGAATCATGGTAAAGTTGCGGGAAGACCTGTTTATCTCGCAAAGAAGTACCCTGACCCCAGGATGCTGCTAAAATGCACAGTACAACAATAGTTCAGATTATATTTTACTTATATTTCCTTTGCAATAAAACTAAAAACTTGATCCTGAAGAAAAATAAGAATTTAATTTTTAATTATATTGGGATACTACGCAAGTATACATATCATTATCAAGTAATATAGGACTTTTTGATTAAGCCCTGAATATCGAACCGACAGGGAGAATACACGATATGCACTATTGAATGCCAAACTTTTTATTTTTAATAAAAAGATAATTATCTAAACTAAAGATGATTTTTGCAATAATGAAAATTTAAATATTTTTGGTATTTTCAATATTTTGATAGAACAATAAAAATTTAAAAAGATAACTAAATTTTTTGTAGAAGAAAAACACTAAATATGAAAATATCTTTCTTCTTGTTATGAATCAATAATAAGTATAGGAATTCTATTTTGGAAGTATGCAAATTGTGTTGTGTCAAATATGAGCAATAATATTCTTTACCCTTACTAGAGATGCTTGTTAACCTCACTTTTGGTTGAGGTTTTGTTTTTCCTCTTTAGTAGCCTGAGGTTTAGCCATAAGACTTTCCTATTAACTATTCTTAGAAAACTAGAAAAGGAACGCCTCACCATTAGAAATTCTAAACTCTTCTTTACTCAGCTTGAAGTTCCACATATTGGTCATAACCTCTAGAACTTAGTAGGTGGGGTCACTATGGGGGAACTCAAGATGAGTCACCCTTAGGACTGCTGGACCTTAGGGTTGACCCTGGGTGTTGGTCTAGGGCTTAAGACACTCACTTACACTCACAATCACTCACTACCCTAAACCCAGAATTTCCTGACTTTGGTCTCTTTATACTTTTTGGAGACTCAAGTAGGTGGTCCCCTAAACCCATTAGCCCTAGACTAGGGTTTGGCTAAGATCACTGCATAGAGGACCAAAAATGGGATTTCCATTGGTCCATGGCTTATTGATGATGGTTGGCACTCCAACTCTACCAAGATACCCAACTTAGTCTTTTGCCCCTAAACTCCCCAAAATTACATAGAAACCTTTGGGACCCTAAATTTGGCCAAAATTGTCAAGTTTAGCCAAAATACCCAAGTTGATTAAAAAAAAATCATTTCAAACACCTTGAAAGACACCCAAACTACCCAAAATCACAAAAATTGGCCAAATTACCAAAATGCCCCCTCCTTAGCCCAAAATTCCAAAAATTTCAAAAAATTCCAAAAATTCCCAAAACCTCCCAAATATTCCCAATTTTATTTTTCTAAACTATTACATGACCCAATTTGGTCAATTTGATCACTTTTGACCAAAACTCCCAAATTGCCCTTTAAAGGATCATATTTTCCCCAAATTACCTCAAATATCTATCAAATTGGTCTCAATTTCCCCCAATTAAATTCTAAACTCAAATTTACCATTGATGTGATCAATCTAGACCAAATCCAAGCTCAATTGGTCCATGATTTGAACCCAATTTTGAGCTGAACCAAAAAACCCAATTTTGGCTCTATGACTTGGTTCCACCAAATTGAACCCATGCCCTACTTCGTTTGCAACAATTTGTGTTGAAAAATCTTCATAACATTCCTACACATCAAATTTGACCTTCAATCGGCCTTAGTAAAGCCCCAATTTCATTTAATTTCAACTTAAGCCCAATAAATCCCCAATTTTGCCTCAAATTAGTTATGTCATCAAACTTCACCAAATTGAGGTCCTTAACCCCAAAATTTACACTCCATGTCTTCATGAAAAATTTTCACAACATCTCCCTTGATCATGTCGACCATTCAATTTGGACTTAGCCTAAGGCTAGCCCAACCTAGACCCATGTCTAGCCCAACATGCCTAAATTGACCAAATTTCAAAAAATCCTTCAAATTGACTCACCAACTGAACTCAAAATCACTTCAACCCTTCACCAAAGATCTTCATAACAATCATATACACAATTTTGATCAATAAATTGGGTCAATTGACATGGCTAGCCTAGCCCAAATCCAAGTTTTGATCACTTGGGACCCACATTGAACCCATGCACTAAAGGTGGCCTAACTATCCTAAAGTCATCAAATTAATGACTCCACAGCCATGAATTGGACCCTAGTGACAAGCCTAAACCCCATGAAACCACCTAAGCTAAGTCATGGACCAAAGGTCCCCTAAATCAATGGATTTAATGCCATATTTGCTTAAGCCTAGGATATTTTTGCTAAAACAAATTCTAAAATCATTAAATTGTTGTCACATATTCCTCTGGCTCACCTGACCTCCCTAGCCACCTCCCCTGGTTGGTCGACCGGCCTAGTGGTCCAAAAATCGCCAAACTGAGAGCCACCGCCATGGGATAAAACCCAATTCAAACCTAGAGGCCACATCATCCAAATTGAAGCTTAGAGCCTCTATGCCCTCCACCTAGGCAACACATTTCACCCACCAATCGGCCATTGCAGCAAGCCTAAGGCCATTTTTCTAAAATGCTCCCCTCCACGGCCATGGAGAGAGAGCTGAAAATTCCTGTAAGAGACTTCTCCAAATTGATCCCAAAGCCTCTTTGAGACCTCCTCAGTGCAACCCAACCACCACATTGCCCTGAATCACCTTGCCGAGCCCAATTTTTGAGCTCAAAATCTTGCTGGAGACAGGACGAAGCTCTCCACACCTCTAAACTCCACCAAACTCAAATTAAACTCACCCACACCTTCACAACATTGAAAGAAGCCAAAGCCCCATCAAATTCCCCTTCCATAGAGCCCCTAGTATAGAGTTTGATCAACACCTGAAATCGGCCTTGGTCGAATTTGGGTCTAGGCATTTCACCATAACCAGAGGCTTAATCCCTAGCTTCTTTGGACCCCAACAAATGTGTCGAGACCCTCTGATCGAAGCTTCCCTTCTCATAGAGGACCCAAAATGAGATTTTCATTAGCCCTAGATTAAGGTTTGGCTAAGATCACTACATAGAGGACCCAAAATGAGATTTCCATTGGTCCATGACTTATTGATGGTGGTTGGCACTCCAACTCTACCAAGATATCCAACTTAGCCTTTTGCCCTTAAACTTTCCCAAATTACCTAGATACCTTTGGGACCCTAAATTTGACCAAAATTCTCAAGTTCACCCAAAATACCAAAGTTGGTTTAAAAAAATCATTTCAAACACCTTGAAAGAGACCCAAACTATCCAAAATTACCAAAAATTTGCCAAATTACCAGAATGCCCCCTCCTTAGCCCAAAATACCAAAAATTCTAAAGAATCCCAAAAATTTCGAAAACCTCCCAAATATTCCCAATTTTATTTTTCTCAACTATCACATGACCCAATTTGGTGAATTTGACCACTTTTGACCTAAACCCCAAAATTGCCCTTTAAAGGCCCATATTTTTCCCAAATTACCTCAAATGTCTATCCAATTGGTCTCAATTTTCCCCAATTTCAATTCTAAACTCAAATTCAACATTGATGTGACAAATCTAGACCAAATCCAAGCCCAATTGGTCCATGATTTGAACTTAATTTTGAGCTGAACCAAAAACTCAATTTTAGCCATGTGACTTGGTTCCACCAAATTGAACCCATGACCAACTCAATTTACCACAATTTGTGTTGAAAAATCTTCATAACATTCTTACACATCTAATTGGACCTTCAATTGGCCTTGGTAAAGCCCCAATTTCATTTAATTTCAGCTTAAGCCCAAAAATCCCCAAGTTTGCCTCAAATTAGTCATGTCCTCAAACTTCACCAAATTGAGGGCCTTAACCCCAAAATTTCCACTCCATGTCTTCATGAAAAATCTTCACAAAATCTCTCTTGATCATGTGGACCACTAAATTTGGACTTAGCTTAAGGCGAGCCCAACCTAGACCCATGTCTAGCCCAACATGCCTAAATTGACCAAATTTCAAAAAAACCCTCAAATTGACTCACCAAGTGAACTCAAAATCACTTCAACCCTTCACCAAAGATCTTCATAACAATCATCTACACAATGTTGATCAATCAATTGGGTCAATTGACATGGCTAGCCTAGCCCAAACCCAAGTTTTGATCACCTGGACCCACATTGAACCCATGCACTAAAGGTGGCCTAATTATCTTAAAGTCATCAAATTAATGACTCCACAGCCATGAATTGGACCCTAGTGACCAGCCTAAACCCCATGAAACCACCTAAGCTAAGACATGGACCAAAGTTCCCCTAAATCAAGGGATTAAATGCCATATTTGCTTAAGCCTTAGATATTTTTGCCAAAACAAAGCCTAAAATCATTAAAATATTATCACATATTCCCCTGGCTCATGTGACCTCCCTAGCCGCCTCCCTTGCCTGTCGACTGGCCTAGTGGCCAGAAAATGGCCAAACCGAGAGCCACCCCCATAAGATTAAATCCAATTCAAACCTAGAGGCCACATCATCCAAATTGAAGCTTAGAGCCTCTCTGCCCTCCACCTAGTAGCACATTTCACCCCCCAATTGGCCATGGCAGCAAGCCTAAGGCCATTTTTATAAAATGCTCCCCTCCACGGCCATGGAGAGAGTATTGAAAACTCTAAGTGACTTCCCTAAATTGATCCCAAAGCCTCTTTGATACCTCCTCAGTGCAACCCAACCACCACATTGCCCTGAATCCCCTTGTCGGAGCCCAATTTTTTAGCTCAAAACCTTGTCGGAGACAGGATAAAGCTCTCCACACCTTTAAACTCCACCAAACTCAAATTAAACTCACCCACACCTTCACAACATTGAAAGAAAACAAAGCCCCATCAAATTCCCCTTCCATAGAGCCCCTACTATAGACTTTGATCAACACCTGAAATCGGCCTTGGTCGAATTTGGGTCTAAGAATTTCACCATAGCAAGAGGCTTAATCCCTAGCTTCATTGGACCCCAACAAACGTGCTGAGACTCTCTGATCAAAGCTTCCCTTCTCAAAGCCAAGGTATTGAGTCTCTCTTCCACCCAAGCCTATTTGGATTCTCCATTTGATTAGGCTTAATTTAATTGCATAATTACCGTATGGATATGTTTGTCTCACTTAGACGAGTTGATAGAATCAAACTCGCGGTGATTTGGTTTAGTCTAGGCTGAGATCCTAGGGTTTTACTATGGACGGTCACGGGATCACTCTATTGGGGACGATGATGAGGAGCCGTCCGATCACATGTGTATCGGATGGACGGAGGAGATCGAGCCAGACAGCGCTTCCTTACATGAACCACGGGTCGAGTCAGCGGCTGCGTGGATGGTGACATCCAACCAGAGCGCGCCACACATGCTTTCGGAGCTGCCTAGGATATAGTCAGCGCCGCACGTTTAAATAGAAAAATAGGAATTTTCTGATTTAAATAAACAGTCCTAGCCTTAAAAATTCATATCTTTGTGTAGAAATATCATAAAAATAAAATAAAAATATCCACTTGCTCAGTGAATAGAGGAGAACAATGTGGAAATGATTTGGAGTCCATTTGATGCATATTTTATTTTTAATTAATTAAACATTGATTTGGATGTTTTACTTCTCCATGCATGTAGTAATATCACCATGGCTTGAAATTTTAACATATTATTGCCTCTGTCTTATGGAACATCCTTTGATTTTTCCAAAGTCAGAGGAGTTCCCTAGACAGAGATCCATATTTTTCAAGTTTATATCTATTATTTGCATAAATTAATCATGATAATTAGCATGTTACTCAGAAAATTCCAAAAAAATTTTAGAAGGTTCACTATGACCAGAGGACCCCTTGTAAATAATTTCATAGTTAAGTCATTAAGAATACACTTAATCGTCACAAACCCTAAAACACAAATAAAATTAATTTTGAAAAATACAAACAACAAAATGACTTGATTTTTGATCTCCACTATTGTTTAGGATCCAGAGAACTCACCATAAAAATTCCAAAGCATTTTGAGTTCATTTGGTAGCTTAAGTTGATTTTTAAAGATAAATATCATTTTAGCACTTAAATGATTTTTAAAAAATCAAAATATAACTAAAAAATTTACAAAAACTTATTTTTTGAGTTCTCGGTGATTAGGGTATTTTCTAAAAATAAAATGGTATTTAAAATAAAAACTTGTTTTTTAGCTTATTTTAAAATATTTAAATAATTAAAAATCACAAAAATAATAAAATTCATAGAAATGTTCTAAATTGCTTCCTAGGCACATAAGAACAATTAGGATATTTTTCCCGATTTTCTAAATAAAGATACTGAATTTTAAAGCTTAAAAATAATTTTTAATGACTAAAATGGATTTTCTCTAAAAATAATTCCAATAAATCAAATAAAACTCAAAAAAATATAAAGTTTTCTCCTCTGAGTTCTCTGAACTCTGGAAGATTTTTCAAAAATACAAAACTTAATTTTCCCCATTTAAAATATTTATATTTAATAAATACCCCAGAATTTAAAATAATTCTTAAAATTCAAATAAAAATAAAAAAATCATGAAATTTGGTCCAAAGGCTTCTCTATTTAGAATCTACCTTCAGTAACAATTTCAAGGGATTAGGTNATGAATTATTAAGCAACATAATAAGTTTAAATGAGCTTGGGGCTTTTCACCAAGTGATAAGAGGGAAGCATGAACCTGCTTCTTCCTGGATGCCTCGGAGAGCTACTAAGCTTAATATGTTTCCTTAATCAAATTAATAAAGACCAACCAAGATATGACCTAGGGTTAGGTAGGTCGTCAAAATTTTACTTCCCTGTTTCATATAAACTGTCTTAACATGCCTTTTGAGTTTCAGGTGATAGAACGAGAAGACTCACCAAATACGCTTTTATAGTTTTTAGCGATGTCTTTCTTGTACCTTCATACTGTACTTTTATACCTGCAAATTTGCATGCTAAACAACAATGTCACCCTGCATGAAAACCAAAACCAAAACAAAAACTAAAATCAACCAAGATAAAAATCACCTCCACAACATTCAAAATATAAAACAACTCAAAATTTAATCACAAACATCACACAAAACTACAATTACAACTAAATTAAGATGTGTCTATCGGATGAACAGGAATTCCTCGAAGGAGGTAAACAACTTCAACTAAATTAATACGTCTCTATTGGAAGATCGGGAACCCCTCGGAGGAGGTAAATACGGTTGCTAACGAGGCTTCCCACGGTCTAAATGAAATTATGGAACTCATTAAGTTGAGTTTCGTAAGTTCATTTGCTAAATGAAAGTATGGAACTCATTAAGTTGAGTTTAGTAAATTCATTTGGACTAAGTGAATCCATGAAATGACCTACGGTTGCTAACGAGGCTTCCCAAGGTTTAAATAAAATTATGGAACTCATTAAGTTGGATAGTAAGTTCATTTGGACTAAGTGAATTCAATAGAAAATAGTGGTGCCGGAACGAGGGAACCATAAGATCCTAACCGGTGTCGCTCTAATTAACTTTAACATGCCCCCATAAATTTAAAGAACTTCAACCATAGGGCCACCTAATTTGACATCATAACTTGACACAATGGAAAACTCAAACTCGTCACAACAAGGAGCTTGGAGTTAGCATGGTGGGCAGCATGACCATTTTTAACAGCAAAACCTGTCCTCTCCAAGAAAATCAATCTTCCTTCCTTAGATATAAACAACAAAGCCATAGGACTTCGAGGTTGCTTATTTATGCAACATAAATCCTCACCTTATCTTTAGGCCTTTGTATAACCCTGTTATACAATATAAGCCCTAACTCATCTTAGGATTCCGAGGTTTTCGTTTGTCACTACCTAAATCCTCATATCTTTCAGGCTATTTGTGTAATCGTTTCACACAAATGTAAGCCCTAACAAATAAAATTGAAAGGATGAAACACCTAAATATTTCTCCTCAAAACTTAAGCCAAACATTATGATAGCTTGGGAAGTCACCGAGGTTTTCCTTTAGATCCATGACATCCCCTAGTTCTTCCTCCTTTGGACTATACAACAAAATGTTCCAAATTTAAACAAATCCCCTTTCACACCTCTACGTTCGATCTCATTGAAAAGTTCTACCCTTTGAAACTCCTTGAAGTAATATTTCCTAACTTTTATCGAGAGTCTTCTTAGGTGACTTTGGTCATTTAAGATATAATTAATTATAGGGGCTTGCCCTTATAGGAAGCATGTCCAAACTCAACTTAATATAAACCCTATTTAATTCTTTATGTTAAATAGGGAAACTTGTCGGCAAATAAAAATGTTTTGCAGACCTAACAGACGTCATATATCTCTTAGTTTATTTGATCGAGCCTCATTCTAAAGTTTTGTATTTATCCTTTGGGATAGATACAGAACTTGAGGTATAGTGCTCTTTCATTTAAACTATAAAAAATATGGGGTCAGTTTGATTTCATAATTTTATAAAAAAACTAAATATATATGTAAATTAAAACGTTCTTCCGAAGCGAGCGATGATATTTCGATTCTGGTGACCGACAGCTTCTTACGGGCAACTCTCTCCAACCAAAAATAGCGCCCACAATGCTATAAAGAACATTGGCTAATTTGAAGTTTGAATAATTCTGAAGACGGGCTAGACAGGGAAGATACTGACTCTCACTCTAGAGTTCCCTCAATTCCCTCCACCTGAGGTTAACATGTCGTATGGGAAGATACTAGCACTCACTCTAGAGTTCCCTCGATTCCCTCCACCTGAGGGCTAACATCTCGTATCAAACCTAAAATAATAAACCAAGTTGGGGGCTTTAACCTATCACTTTAAAGTCCTCTAACTCTACACCCTTCAAAAATTATTTCTAAACCAAGTTGGGGGCTTTAACCTGTCACTTTAAAGTCCTCTAACTCTACACCCATCAATGACTATTTCTTGGGGGCTTTAACCTATCACTTTAAAGTCCTCTAACTCTACACCCTTCAATGAATATTTCCTTATATATTGTACTCAATTCATGAACTATATTCTCATTCATACAACCTCATGTGATTCTTTCCAATTGTTGACTGAGACAATGCCAGCCCGGTTCTTACATGTTCTCACAAAAAATTTTAACATCTGGATCGGCCAAATCAAGAAGTAGATGAAGTGCATGGATTTAAATCATCACAATTTCTTCCATCATTGAAGATTAATACTTTCCACAACTTCTGTCAAAAACTTAATCACTTATCATTTTAAGAAGAAAGATAAAGAAAACCACTCAGAATCCATGGAGAAAACAAAACCACTCTTTAGTTTAAAAGAAGAAATCATTGTCAAACCAACAACAAGTCTCAATTAAAACTAAACGTAGTCTCAAAACAAAAAGATAAAAACTTATCTCAAGTCCTCCACCAAACTCTTAAAGTTCTTTTGATTCTCTTCTCTTTACAATCTCTCAAAATAAAATAAAATAACAAAAAGGATAAAATAACAGTAAAAGAGGTGCCTGAAAATCTCTCCAAACTAACTCCCCAAATGAGAACTTTTAAAACTTTCCAATAATTTCAGGACTCTTTTCTAAGTCTTCTCTTATTTATTTTGTAATTTTCCAAAAGGTGTTTTGGTTTCTCTTCAAAATATGTCTAGATTCGATGTATTTCTTTAAGAGATGCGTCCTTTCGTGATAATTTTTGTCCATGGTGGTTATAACCACCTATTAAGCCAATGGGTGCCTCAAAAACCTCTTCAAAATTTATAGAAACTAAATTTACTCGTCCAATAACTGCCACTGGTGCTAAAGTGCGGGGCCTTTGGCGCTTAGGTGCGGCCTTCTCTATTTAACCGACACTTAAGTGTCGGATCTGGTGCTTAGGCGCCAAAACTCTTTTGCACATTTTTCATCTTTTTGCATCAAATTTGATCATTTTTCACTCCTTTAAGCATTTTTCACCCTTTTTACCTGTATCTGTAAGAAAAACACAAAAATACATTCCATTAAAGCGCAATATCTCTAAAATAGAAATAAAAATGTGTCAAAAAATACTATATATTTTGGGTTTATCATACCCCAATTGATCTGCCAACTATATCAGCAAGCAAGCCCTTCCCAATATAATTTGGGTAAGCCATAGATAAATCATGTGCCATAATTTCCAAAGAATAGAATCAGCAACCAAAATATGACGTAGAAAATAAATACCCAAAAGAAAGATCAGTAAGAATGTTTTCTCCCAAATTCAATAGAAAGTGAAACCAATAAAGATTTCGAATCCAGAATGCCTAGCAAAACCAAAAAAAACAAAGAAAGCAATGAAGATAATAATAAGGTTTTTGTTTCATGACAATCTTCTGCCAGTGTCCCTCCTTAATGGACCCTAGCCAAATCTCCTCTACCTCAGGGAGAGTGATATTCCTCTCCACTAATATTTCTGCTATTGAAGGTCTAGATAGGTTAAAAGTAGGGAAGTCCATCTTCAATGGTCTTCCTAGAACAGGTCCAATATTGAAGAGGACCTTATGATTAAAAAAGTGTATAGGAAGCCCTGATATTTTGAACTAAATAGGAACAATAGGGGGCTCCTTGCTTGAGTCAAATTTGGGGGTCCATTTAACTATCTTCATGGAGATTCCATCCATAGAGACTGTTTGCTTGGAAAATAGTCATGCATAATCCTCCTTCAAAGCCAATTTGATCGTAATGTGTCGACCATCAACCAGCCCCAAATTCCAAGCACCGGTGAAAGGGAAATTTTCAAAAAACCTTCTAACAATTATCATCTTGGGGTGTCCAAGCTGGAATTTGCCTATTAGGATGAATTTGCAATCAGCCTAATATAATAAAGTCCTAGGGGTTCCACTCTCCACAATACAACTCCACTTGAAAATAAAAGAAAAGCTTAAAGGTAAGTAAAACCCAAAAATACATGTATTCCCACAAAATGTATACGAAAAAGTAAAAGTATGCCCAAAAAGGACATGTACACCAAAACCCAAATTATCAATATGCGAGAACTGCAAAAGAGTAGTAGAGGCCTTCTGAATGGATAAGTAACTCATTGATGGACTGCCGAAACCTACAGAAATTAAAACAGCCCTATTCCTATAAAAGAAGTGATTACAACATAATAGAATCTTCAAATCCTTGAAGGCATTGTGAGGTGAGCTATAAAGAGTCTCGTTAAAGTGATGATCTGCGGGCCAAAATAAGTTAATCCCCCAACTAACATAAAATAAAAGAGGCAGATAGTAAATTTTATCCTAGTCCTGAAGGCCTACATTAAAAATCAAATTTGAGAGCAAGAAAATCCATAATAAATAGTGCAGATAATGATCATTCTCCCAACTAGTGATATCAATTCAAAAATAGATAATCCGTGAGAAAGAGTGAACCAGAGAAACATGGTCATATAAAGATAGCCAATCAAGCGATACCAATCTCATAATCTGTAACCAGCAACTATAAATTAAACCCACCAAATCATTCCAAAATGGGTGGACCAAAAAAGTCCTACCAGCAAAGTATAAAATATAAGTGCTGTTATCTCAAATCGAGTCAAACTCATTACTGTGTCCAGAAAACACATCCATTAATTGATAATGCAGAAGAAGATAGGCAAGAGTAGAACTCATATCCCTAGAGGAATAATGAGTCATAGAGGAAGCACTGTAATGGGTCCAAGTATATCCATTCACAAATTTATAATAATTAACCAAGAAAATCTCAGTCCGCAAAGACTGACCAAACCAAAGAATAAAGTCAACAAGATTTATCAAGCAAAGGCCAAAATCGAGCCCCCCACACCCAAAACAAAGGAAGTAAATATAAGTATAATTCCCAATCTCAAAGCAGCAGGTTCTTCAAAGATAAGCCAAAAGCCGAGGGCCCAACAAAAAAAAATGACTTCACGCTTAAAAACCCAAAATTTCTTGCCAAGCAAAAGCTCTAGCAACATCTTCAAAAGATGCAGAAAAAGGCAATCCAAAATAACCAATACCAAATCCATAATGTGCAAAAAGAAAATCAAATAAGGGGGTAGCATCTTAAAAACGATACCCATAATATAAGAGCTGCTATCACCAATCAAGGTAGACTTACTACTATGTCCAAAAAACACATTCGTTAATAGATAAAGCTGAAAAAGGCAGGCAAGAGCAAAATAAGTCAAACTCATCGTAATGGAAACTGATTCTGAACGGCAAACAAGGTGAAGGAAAGATAAAATGGCTTCCTGCTTAAAACCCCAAGATTTCTGGCCAAATAATAGCTCAATCAAGGTAGCTGCTATCATAGAATAAGAAACGTAATGGTCCAAGCATAACCATTGACCAATTTATAATAACAAACAAAGAAATTTTTAGTCCGCAAAGACTGTCCATACCAATATATAAAGCCAGCGAGTTCGTTCAAGTTAAGCCAAATGCAAAGACCCCAACAGCCGAGGCCCCAACATGGGAAGTAAATATAAGGAGTCTTCCCAAACTCTAAGCAACAAGTTCTTCCATGATAATCCCAAAATCGATGGCCCAACATCCAAAACAGTGAAGAAAAAATAAAATGGCTTCCTGCTTAAAACCCCAAGATTTATGGCCATATAATAGCTCAATCAACATTTTAAAATGAACATAGAGGGCATCCAAATCATTTTTAATAAGTTTATGCAAGTATGAAGGAGGGCTATCTCCAATAGTAGCATTTTGCAGCTTCCATTTAACCAACCAATCAACAGCCTAATTCCCTTCTCTATAAGTAATAAAGTATAATATATTGAGACAATGCCTTTCAATAGTATACCTGATTCTTTTCAGCAAATTTAAAATATACCAAGGTGGTTTAATATTAGCCACAAGAATGTTAAACAGGATTTTAGAATCAGTTTCCATTACGATGCCATTTAAGTTTAGAGAGGTAATAATATGAAGAGCAACTAGCCCAACATAGGTCTCAACCTCAATTGCAGAGTTGTCAATACAATGTGAAGCAAAGTATGCAATACATCTACTAGAAGCATCTCTGATAAGCTATCCCATACCCGTATGCACAGTTAATCAAAATGGGTTTACTACCCTTGGCCACAGTAGGAGAGGCATCCTGTCCAAAGAAGGACTTTCAGGTCTTTTTAAAATAAGCAACCACTCAAATGGAAGTGGTATAAAGGGTGTGACCCGTAGCTTCATATTTTTTATTGTTTCTTGCCATCCAAATAAACCATAAGATAATAACAGGAAAGCAGAAGTGCTTGTTGAAAGAGGGTTCAAAACCCTTCCAAATCTCAATAACTATTCTGAAAATCAGATTAGTGGGCCAATGGATACCAAAATAGCACCCAATACAATGCAAACTTCTTTAGCAAACACACACTCAAAAAATAGATAATTAAAAGATTCAACACCTTTTTTACAGTTGTGACAGTAAGAGGCAAGTTTAAGCTTGTTCAACTTAAGTATATCATCAAGAGGGAGCAACTTATGAAAGTATCACCAAAGGAAAAAATAAATAGATGGAGAAATAAGTTTATGCCAAATAAAAACATGTCATTTCCATGGAGTAAAGGAATGTAAGTTAGAGTAAAGCCATTTTGTGACAGAAGTGCTAGCATGATTCTTCCAAACATGAAGAGCCTTATCTTGAGGTTTAATAAGAATTTTAGCTATAGCAGGAGCAATTTCACCAACTAAGGAATTCAGCATATCAAGATTTCATTCACCATTAATCCAACAACCTGAGACCAGCAAATTGACATCATAATCTTAAGCAGGCAAATTATAAAATTTAGAGAGACCCAAGCCATCATTCCAAATTGAAATACTACCATCACCAATATCCCAAAACATGAAATGAGAACCTACATCACATGCAACAATAATAGATTTCCAAAGTCTTGAATCCCCCACTCTCCAATTGACAGTTGAAGGGTGGGAATTTTTACAATATTTATGATGCATAAATTTAACCCATAGAGACTCTCACAACCAAAATTTAAACTAAAGTTTACACATTTTAATATCAATATTATGCTGCAAAGTTTTAAACCCAAGCCCACCAGTGCTAAGAGGTTTACAAGTATAATGCCAAGTAGTCTAATTTTTGGTAGATCTGGTGCCTTTCGAAAGAAACTTATTAAAAATATATTCAAGATTCTTTTGAGTGTTCTTTTTGGTTTTAAGAACCTGCATCATATAAAGAGGGAGTCTGCAAAGAACACTTTTCAACAAAGTGAGCCTACCAGGAAGTTATTTTTTCAATCATTTATCTTGAGTTTGACCTTATCAATCACCTCATCCATCTGAGATTGCCGAGTTCTACCTCTAAGAATGTTGACCCCAAGGTACTTTATAGGAATCTTAGAGATTTTACAACCAATTAAGTTAGGAGCAAAAGCAAGGGTGTTAGGTGGAGCACCTTTTTCAAGATACATGGAGCACTTAACCAAGTTGAACATCATCCCAGAGGAATTTTGAAAATTTTTTAACAAAGTCATGGTAGCTTTGATGGCATGTTTGCTAGCATTTAAAAACAAAATGGCAACATCGGCATAAGCAAGGTTGCTTACAACAATTTTATACTTGTGGGAGAATTGAAGATAAGGATGCTTGTGATGCAACTTATTAATAAGTTTGGATAGGTAATCAAAAGCAATTATGAAAATAGTGGGAGAAAGAGGGTCTGCTTGCTTGATGACCTTACTGACAGAAAAGAAACCACGAGCTTAACCATTAACCATCACACTATAGTTATTATTGGACAACCATCTCTATATGAGAGAGCAGAAATCCTATTTAAAGCCTTTAGCTTGCAGAATATTGAGAGTAAAGTCCCAACTAATAATATCAAAAGCTTTCTTTATGTTCAATTTGAGGACCATGTTGCCCCTTCTGCACTTTTTGTCCAACCTCCTCAATCATTTCTTGCTCTAAAAGAATATTATCAATAATGTTCCTACCCTTAATAAAATCAGACTGCTGTTCAGCAATAATATGAGTAAGATGAGGATGCAATCTGTTAACAATAATCTTACTCATAACTTTTGAAATCACAGTGGTGAGAGATAGAGGAAAAAAATTATCCCAAGTGATCTTATCATTGCCTTTTGGAATAAGAACCATCAGAGCAGAGGTAAAATATTTATCAGGATTATTACCAAGGAAAAAACTTTGGATAACAAGAATAATTTCCTTCTTTATGATCTCCCAAACATGTATGTAGAAAGTAGAAGAGAAACCATCAGGACTAGGAGCTTTATTGGGGCAAATGGATTTGAAGGCATTCAAGATTTCCTGCTCATCCGGAGGATAAACCAAACTAAGATTATTAATATAATCATACTCATTCTTAAAATAAGTGGGATCTATAGGCATAGTGTGAGAAGAAGTCTGAAAGAGTTTAGTGAAAAAGCTAACAACACTATCACCAATCTCATTCATATTAGTTAAAATACTCCCATCAGCCTTTTTAATTTTTAAAATGTTATTGATGTTTCTTCTGTGCTTAAGAGGGCATGAAAATATTTAGTGTTTCTATCCCCTACAACAAAGGAAGAATCATTAGCTTTCTGTTCAAGCAAATTTTCCTCTAAAGCAATAGAGTCCAATAATGTTAGATGGGTTTGAGCAACAATGTCCATCAGATGAGGAGAAACATCAAGTTGAGCTTCCAAGGAATCAACTACATTCTGACCATCCTATACTTTTTTATGAACATTACCAAAGACTTGGTAATTCCATTTAATGAGGTGAGCAGTCACTCTCTTATGCAATTGCCACAAGGCAAACCAAGGAGTCCCAACGCCATTGTATTTCCAAGCTTGTTGCACCAAATCAAGAAAAGAAGCATGTGAAGTCCAAACATTAAGAAATTTAAAATGGGATATGGATGGCTTGACAGTGAATGCCAAAGTAAGCAAAATAAGATTATGGTTAGAGGTAACATGACTCAAATGTTGCACCTTCACAATAGGAAAATGACTTATAAAAGCTTAATTAGCTAAGAAACGATCCAATCTTTGATAAAGAAAACCCCTCCTCCAAGTATAGGGGGATCCAATATAGCCCAAGTCATAAAAACCTACATTAGACACAGAGTTAGAAAATCTATTAATAAGGGCTGGCTCAACTCTGCCACCTCCTTTTCTTTCCATCGGCTTTATGATCATACTGAAATCCCCACAACCAAACCAATTCTCATTGATGATACTTCCCATAAACTCAATTTTCTACCAAAGTAAGTTTATAAAAGTATCCCACCCCTGAAAACCATCAAAAAAAATTTGAGTGAGAATGTATTGATTCTCATCTTCAATAATTGAAAGAGTGACAGTGGGCTTCCAGAAAACCCAAATTTTGTTGTTAACATTACAGTGAGAACGATAGCCTTTAAATTTATTCAGAATTCTGTGTTTATTAACATGAACCAGAGGTTCTAAAATAACAAAAATGAGTAATTTGTGAATCTTACACAAGTTTTTAAGCCTATTAAGGGAGTTAGGGTCCGCCACTTTCTTAAAATACCACACCATTATGTTAATCATGATGACGTGAGTCAACCTTTCTAGAAGATCTAGTAGAGTTGACCAACTGTTCTCCATCTGAGTGATAAGTACCTTCATGAATAATGTTACTTGCGTTAAGTCTAGATAGCTCAATGTTACATTTAGCCTTTTTCCGTGAGTGACTTTTGCACTTGCCATTCATTTTCCAAAGTTAAAGTATCATTATCAAGAGCAATATTTATATCAACTATTTCAGAATGAGTTCCAACTATAGGAAAATGAATCATGATACTAGGAAGAGTAGATTGTTCATTATTTTTGGTGTCCTGCAAGAGAAGAGTGTCCATTATCAGTGTTTGCTACCGCAAGCTCCTATGTGATCGTTTCTTTGTCAGGCTCCGCAAGAGGAAAGTTTCCATAAGACACATTATCATTATGTATGTGCAAATTTTCATCTAACTCCCCATTTCCATTAATCTGCATAAGTTTAGTTGTAGCATCATTACAAAAAATATGTGACATCAGCTCCTAGATGCCGATCATTAGTACTCAATTGTTGAGGTATTGCTTCAATACAATTATTTATAGTTCCTGTAACCAAAGTCTGCAAATTAGAAGTAGCATTAGTAGCAATATTTTCAGCTAAATCATTCTCATTTTCAGCACCAGGTGGAGCATCATGCTTAGTATTTTTGATAGTTTGCATAGCATTATGAGTATTTTTGAGTTGGGGATTCAATTGAAAGCAAGAAGTAGTTTGATGCCCAAACATTGAAAAACGAGTACAGTAAGGTGAATGTCTTTCAATTTCAATAGGCTACTAATAGCCTTGATATTGCAAACCTATCCAAATTTCATTACAGAAACGCTGAGTAATATCTCGTTCAACCAATATACATGCTTCAGATGGTCTCGATAAAGTGAAAGTAGCATGATCCATTTTCAAAGGCTTCCCATATACAACAATAAGTGATAAAAGTATTTCGTGGTTAAAAAGATGTAATTTAAGCACTAGAAATTGAATTCATACCAGAATAATAGCTTTAGGATCAAAATGAATAGATCATTTCTGAAATTTCATCAAACTATTTTACACCCACATGAACCTTTTAGTAAAGAGGCAAGTGTAATCCTCGTCTGTATAAAAATATGTCTACCATCAATGATACCAACCTTCCACCATCCTTTTAATTTTAACATTTCAAACTCTCTCCTTATGATCTCAACCTTAGGAATGTCATAAGTAAATTTGTCAACTAGAGCAAGATAACAAGAAGAGGCAAGAACAGAAGTTTCATCCTCAGTAACATAAAGAGCAAGTTTATCATTTTTTCCCCAATTTTTGTATCAAAGTATAATATCCACCAACATTTAGAGTATCATGAAATCTTTGTGGAAAAAATTCTGAGGAAGTTGCAGACGAAGTACCACCTCCATCTAAAACGGCATCAACAAACATTCGAGAAACCGAAGGCATATTAGAAACGTGAAACCCAAGGAAAATGAGGAAAACTCGGAAAGCTTGGCGGATGGGAGAAAACAGAAGTAAAAAAACTCAATAGAAGATGTTGGAAGGATCTCACCAGCTGATCGGAGAAATCTCATCCTTAGATGTCGGAGATCACCCAAAAGATGTCGTGAATCGCTAACCCTAGTAATGCTTCCATCACAATATTTATGAAAATTATGTATATATATATATATATATATATATATATATAT
>JXCR01103892.1:7314-46948 GCA_002079205.1 Phalaenopsis hybrid cultivar | reverse complement strand
ATAAATATATAATATATAAATTAGTATATCACTAATATAGCATATTAATATATTATTATTATTAGTTTATTACATATTATAATTATAAAATTTAATGTTTTAAAATATCATAAATTTTTAATATATAATTATTTTAAATTATTTTATATTTCGAACAATAACGATTCGAACACGAACGAACGCATCACTGTTCGTGTTTAGTTCGTTTAACTAACCGAACGAAAAAAATTTGTTCACGTTCGTCTCGTTTACTTATCAAACGAATCGAACACAAACTCCTTGACGAACCGAACACGAACTGTTCGCGAACAACGAGCTTTTTTGACAGCCCTAGGTTGCACCCCAATGCCAATAAAAAATCTATAAGTCCTAAAGAAAATGGAGCTACTGTTGTTGCTGATAACAAGGCTCTTGGGAGTCTTGTTGTACTGAATCAACTTCTTACTGCTGAAGCAATCATAGGAGTAGAATTTCCTTCTACCCATCAGAAGTTGTAAATTGAACCCTCTAAGGAGATCCCTGCTCCTGCACCCTCTGATGGTTTTGAAGACGGGAAATGTAGTATTGTAGTTCCTTCTCCTCCCATTACGATTGTGAATGAAAAGGCTTCAGGTTCTAATTCAAACACTCCAAGGGATTCTACAAGACCATCTGCTGAGATGATGGTAGAAATGAACCAATTAATGGAAAAAGATAGGCTAGTTCAAAAGGCAAAGAAGAAAAAGAAATCCAATTTGGAAGAGAAGAAGCTGATGGCAGATATCCCTACCCACAATATTGGTAGCTCTCAAACCTCTCAAAGGAAGTCCCCTACCAAACCTACTAGAGGGAGAACTAGATCAAGGTCTCAGCCATCCCTTCACCCACCTTCTCAACATGATTAATTTTCATTGTTGAAATATTAGGGCCATTGCTCTCCCCTCTTCCATGAAAAGAGTTTTACATCTCAACAAAAAACATAAACTTTGGTGCATTTTCATTTTAGAACCAATGGTTCATAATAATCCACAACATATCATCTCTAAGTTTTTTGGGTTTTCCCATTTTGCTAACGTAAACAATAAAATCTAGATTTTTTGTAGAAAAGAGGTCACTTGGGACATTCAGCTTCACCATCCTCAATTTGTCCACATGTATTTCAAGACTAATGGACACTCTGGGTTTGCTACCTTTATCTATGCAGGTTGTACCAAAACTGATAGAAGAGAGCTGTGGTCATGTTTGCATAATATCATGATATAATGACTTCTTGTTGGCTAGTGGGTGGTGATTTTAATTGCATTGCCACATTTGCTGAGAAGACTGGTGGAAGAACCCCTAATTTAGCTAAAATGAATTTATTTTGTGATAGTATCCTTCAGGCTGGTCTGTTTGATATTGGCTTCAGGGGTCCTTATTTTACTTGGAAAAGAGGGACTATCTGGAAGGGTTTTGACAGGATTTTGTTCAATGATCTTTGGTGTCAGCACTTCCTTCATACTTTTATTACTCACCTAAGTCTTGCAAGTTCTAACCACAGGCCTCTTTTGATCTCTATTACTGCTCTTCTCCTGCTAGTTCTCCTGTACCCTTTAGATGCCTTAATATGTGGTCTGACCACCCTTCTTTTCTTCACACAGTGACTTCCTCATGGTACACTTCTAAGCTTTTGGATCCTTGGTCCAAACTTATCTATCTTCATTTAAAGATTAGCAAAGCCCTGAGAGCATGGGGTTGGAATTCCTCTGAAGATGTTTTCACTGCTTTGGAATCTGTTGAAAAAGAAGTGTTGGAGTTGGAGAAGGTTGAGGTGGCAGATGTTGGGGAGGAGAATTTGTTGTTAGCTGCTCAGGAGAAGTTAATCAATGTTATTGAAAGACAAGATAAATTCCTTAAACAAAAAGCTGCTATCAGTCACTTTAAGGATGGGGATAGGAATACCAAGTTCTATCATGCTTGCATAAAGTATAAAAGACAGTGTAATACCATTCATAACATTCAAAATTCTGAAGGAATCTGACTTTCTAAAAGTACAGCTATTGCTCTAGATGCAGTTTCACATTTCCAATAGATTTTAACTCAACCTTCTACTCATTCTTGCTCACCCTCCTGCTGAACTTGAAATTTGGCAGGCCCTTCAATCAATTGATAGTTCCAAAACTACTAGACCTGATGGATTTACATCAGATTTTTATAAAAAAACCTAGGATATCATTAAAGGTGAGGTGGTTGATGTTATTCAAAGTTTCTTCCAAGGCTCTTCCATCCTTAATTACTTCTATGCTTCTAGTATTGTATTGATCCCTAAATCTTCTGATCAGAAGAATTGGAATGATTATAGACCCATCAGTCTCACTTTTGTTATCAGTAAACTCATCAGTAAGATTATTGCTGGCAGACTCCAACCTCACCTTATAGACTTATCTATGCAAATGTCATGGGTAGATCTATTACAGATAATGTGCTTCTTGCTCAACAGCTCCTCCTTGATTTGGATAAACCTTGTAGTGGTGGTAATCTAATCTATAAATTAGATCTCAGGAAAGCTTATGACACAATCTGCTGGGATTTCATTCTTGAGACTTTTTCTGCCAGGGGCTTTTCTTCTGAATTTTGCAATCTGATACATAGGTGGCTTAAGGATAATACTCATTATGTCCTTATTAATGGACAAGCTTGGGGAACTTTTACAGCTTCAAGGGGCTTAAAATAAGGGGACCCTCTATCTCCCACAGTGTTCATATCGGCCCTTAATTTTGCACTAAAATAATTATAATAAATAAAATATAAATAAAAAAAGAAAAGTTTGTTTCTCTGAGTTTTTTGAACTTAAAGAGACTAAAGAAAAATATAAAAAGTAATTTTTGAAATTAAATTAAATTTTCTATCTAGTTAATCACCAAAATAAATAAATAATTGTAGTAATTAAAATATAATTCAAAAAGTTATGAAATTTGGTCAAGTAGTCCTCTGACCTAAGTGATCTTCTAATAATTTTTTCTAAAGATGAACTTTTCTTTGATTAATGGAAGAAATTAACTTTAAAAATCTCTATTTTTTAGCTAAAATAATTATTTAAAATTAAATTAAAATCAAAATTTTATAATTTCACCTTTGATATTTTAATTAACCCATGAGTGGGTTACCAAAAAATTTCAAGTTCATTTGAGTTGAATTTAATGAATTAAGATGTGGAAAGCCTTAAAGGAAAAATTGTAATTATGGGATTTCGATGCCCTAATTAAAATTTAGGCTATGTCATTGGGTAAATGGGCAATCTTGATCATAATAAACTTTATTAGATGTTTGAAACATAAAGAGTTAAGAGGTAGAAACTAATTAACCACTTTTCTACAACAAGGGTAAAATTGTAATTTTCCTAAACTATTGTGACTTTGAAGTTAACCTAGTTAGATGATCCTAGTGTAGAGGGTTTGGATTAGGAAGATGATAACTAACTCATTTAAAGCCCCTCTAATTGGTGATTAGATGATGAGTGCAATCTTTTAATGAGAATTAAATCTACTTAAATCAACATTTTTAATTATTATAAATTTATTCATAAGAAAAACTTAAGAGCTTAGTTATTAATTAGGCATGATTTGAATTTGCATAGTGAGGTTTAGAAAAGAGAAAAATAATTAATCATGAATACCATTAAAACACTACAAGCCCAACTCTAATCAAGCATAAGGTCCATAATGATTCAGTTTACTCTTATAAGCACCCACTCACATAATTATTAAATAGACATCAAATGAATACATAAGTACCCACTCATGGGAAAACTAAAACATCAAGGTTCATTGAGCATAGGATAAATTAATTACCACTGAACCAAAATTTAACTTTGGGTGATTAATTTAAAAACATTATACATTCAAATGAACTCGAAACTGTTTAAAGGGTTTTAAAAGTTTCTTAGGGTCTTGCCTGAACACTTTAATAATCTTTTAGATATTTTGAAGGACAATTGAACTTATTATGCTTTGATCAAGAAAATCATCCTTAAAACTTTTAGGGGCCCACCAATTTATGCATTGGGACCCATTAGTTCACATAAATCAATAGAAATGCCCTACACTACTTATCCTACATTATTGATCCAATGCTCAAGGATTTGAGTCTTCTCTAATGTATTTAAATCCTTGTGAGCAACTGGGGACATTTTTTCTTGCCACATATGGATTAATACTTGCGTACTTCTGAGGTCTAGGATAATGAAAATAATGTTAATGTGTAGGGTTGTCAAAACGGCTCGTTGTTCGTGAACAGCTCGTGTTGGCTCGTTAAGAAGCTCGTGTTCGACTCATTAATTTTGTTCGATAAGTTAACGAGCCAAACACAAACTAAGATGTGTTCGTTCGTGTTCGGCTCATTTTGGCTTGAAATACTACTCATCAAGACAAAAACTTCATCAGCTTGACTAGTCATTCTAGCTAGCTAGTTTGCGAGTCTATTTCCTTCTCTAAAGTTGAAGCTTAGTTGGAAGTAACAAACATTTCTGCAAGCTTGAATCAGTTTTATCCATTGAAGGATATGTCAAAGGGGGGGGGAGGACTCCTTCAACCATTTGAATGTGCAAGGCACAATCAGTTTCAACAAGGATGTAATTCCATTTCATATTGATAGCAATATGTAATGCCCAGCAGAGAGCAGTGGCTTCAGTTTCCAGGGGATCATGGGCAATCATTGGACTGCAGAAAAAGAGTTTACAGGTACATTTGAAGTCTCTAAAAACTCCACCAAAGCCAGCTCCAAAATCACTAAAACTCTCATCAGTGTTAGCTTTGATCCAAGGGTTAGGTAGTTTTAACCAAATTACCTTTAAGATAGTATAAGTTTTAAGAGGAGAGCAGGTTAGAGTACTGCAGCTTTCTGAAAATCCCTTGTATTTAGTCAGTTTGCCAATAAAAGCCTTACAATTGACCACTATTAGATGCACTGAGGGAGGGTGGTCCTCAAACTTAGATTTGTTTCTAGCCATCCAAAGGAACTAGGACAAAACAAAAGGGATGGTTCCCAGTTTGGTTTTGTTCCAGTTTTGCCAACAGGAACAAAGGGAGAACCAGTCCAAGACCATCAGATTCACCTTCAAGTCCTTGATAAGTTCCTGTCAGAACTGCTAAGCATGAGTACATTCAAAGAAAAGATGAGGAAGAGATTCTTCAGCAATGAAACATAGATGACATCTGGATGGGCCTCTCAGATCCTTAAGCTTGAGGAGGTCATCAATAGGAAGACGTTTGTGGAAAGTTCTCCAGCAGAAAAAAGACATAGAGGGAGTAAGGAATTTATTCCAGATAGCTTTCCCCATGGGACAAATTCCCAGTTGAATAATCTTGAATAGATGGCTTTGGATAGGTTGTGAAATTTGCTTGAGTTCAGTACTAACCTGTCATTATGATTTCTATTAAATGGGATATTAGATACGCAAGCAGTAGTAGTTTGGTCTAGCAGGGAAAGAAGAGTATCCTCAGACTAAGAGTCACCATTCCAGCAGTCTGCTACCAATAGATTTGGATCAAAATCAGTGGGTCTGGGTGATAACAAGTCTTGTGGACACCACTGATCCAACCAGAAATGCACTCTCTCATTCCCAAGGTCCTATAAGAATAGTTTTTCTGCTTGTTGACTGATCTTTAATAATTGAACCCAGATACTGTAGTCTCCCAACTTCCTGACTATCAAGTTGGGGTGGGAGTGTTTTCAGTATTTGCTCAACATGAATTTAGCCCATAGTGAGTCCTGCATTCTAAATTTCATCCACAATTTGCACAAGTTCACTTGTTGGAGATGTTGTAGCCTTTAAAGCCCAGTACCCCAAGAATTGTAGGTTTAGTTGCCTTTTGCCAGCTTGCCCAGTGTAATTGGTGTCTTTGGCCAGACCATAGAAACCTATTAAAGCTTCTTTCAAGTAGCAATTGAGTAGATTTCTTCATAGTTGTGACTTGGAGAATGTATGATGGGAAAGATGTTAATATGCTTTTCAAGAGAGTAATTCTGCCTCCATTAGATAAAAATGAGTTTGCCCAGCAATTAAGTTCTGCATTAATTTTGGCTATAACCTCACCAAACTGTACCCTTTTTGCCCTCCCTTTAATAAGTGGCACCCTAAGATTCATGAAGGGGGCAGAAGTAGAATAACCAATGAATTGTCCAATCCATTGTTCAGCTGCAGAATTAGTATGCTTACTAAAGAAAAGTTGGCATTTAGAAGTATTGAAAGCCATACCAGAGGTATCCTAGAAAAGTTGCAGACATTTGTGTATTAACTTGACTGCATTTCTGTTGGTTGTAGAGAACAAAATAATGTCATCAACATAGATTAGGTGGGTGACCTCCTAGTGGATCTGTGATGAAATCTGACATAAATTTTCTGAGCCAAAGCATGGTCTAGTATTCTTGAGAGGTAATCCATAGCAAGAATAAATATTGAGGGGGATAGTGGGTCTCCCTGTTGAACTCCTCTAGTGGCTGAGAAAAAACCATGAGATTGTCCATTAAGCATTATAGAGTGTGTGTTAAATTGCAACCATCTAGAGATAAGGTTGCAGAAATCTTGAGGGAAACCCCCAGCTTTGAAGATACTTAAGATAAAGGCCCAATGAATGGTATCATAAGCTTTTTTAAGGTCCAACTTATAGATAAGATTTCCCCCTCTGCAAGGGTGAGCAATGTCCAAGAACATTTCCTGAGCAAGCAGGACATTATCAGCAATAGTTCTGCCTTTGACAAAAGTAGTTTGGTTTGGCTTGATGAGTTGGTTTTAGTGAGGTCGAAGCCTTGCAATAATAATTTTACTGATAATCTTACTAAAGACAGTAGTGAGACTTATTGACCTAAACTGATTCCAATTACTACAATAAGTAGTTTTGGTTTTGAGTACATAGCTGGAAGAGCAAAAATAAGTAGGAAGAGGCGGCCCCAGGAAGAAACTCTGGATAGCTGCAACCACATTATCTTTTATAATAGGCCAGGCTTTTTTGTAGAATGTAGAAGTACAAACATCTGACTTAGCCACTTTAGAGCTATCAATGCCGTGTAAAGCTTCCCAAATTTTAGATTCAGTTGGAGTGCAAATAAGTTGGAAGTCTTTTTGAAAGAATTATGGATCCACTAGTGTTGATACAGTAGGAGAAGCAGTGAGAAGATCCTGAAAAAAGGTCACAGCATTACCCTCATAGTCATTTATTCAAATTCCTTTAGCATTTTGAATTCTATGGATTTTGTTACATTTCCTTCTATACTTAATACAAACTTGATAATATTTAGTATTTCTATCCCCCCTCTTCCATGAATCTATTGACAACAACTTTCTGCCTTAAAAAAAGAGTTCCAACCAATCAGTGGCCAGGAGGACTTATTTAGCACCTTCCAAAAGAGCAGATTCATCGGGGTAACATTTTAGACCTTAGCTTCCAAGGTTGCCAATTTCTTTTCAGCATTATCAACATTTTCATATACATTTCCAAAAGAGGACAAATTCCACTGCTTGGGAGCTTGAGCCATAGATTTTTGCAGTTGCCACAATTTGATAATAGGATTGGTGTGATGAGAACCTCTCCAATGATCTTGAATGAGATTCAGAAATTCAAGATGTTCTACCCACATATTCTGAAATCTGAAGGAAGCGGGAACTTTAGGGGGGGTGGCAGTAATAGAAATCAGAAGGGGTCTATGGTTTGATCCTTCTAGAGACAAATGAGACACATAGGTGTGCAGAAAAGTCTAAAACCAAAACTCATTGACTAAGAACATGTCTAGTCTTTCTCATATCTACCCTCTTTTCCAAGTGAAGGTGGCACCCTGAAAGCCAAGATCAAAAGGTTTTGCAACTTTAATGTTGTCACTGAATTCGGTCATTTTCAGAAGATTAGGTGGCCTATCACCCCTTTTTTCAGAGAGGTCAGCAACACAATTAAAATCACCTCCCACGAGCTAAGGGGAGTTTATAGAGCCTCTAATTTTGAGAAGGTCATTCTAAAGAGATCTTTTAGAAACCTTATTACAGCCTACATAAACTATAATAGCAAAACCATACTTTCCAGCAACATCAAAATGAAAATGAACAAACTGAGGGTCATCAATGAGGACTGACCAAATAATCTCAAATCTACAAAAGATTCAAATCTTATTGTTAATATTGGAAAAAATGGGAAAAGCCATGGAAATGTTTCAAAACTCTTTGAGGATATTCTTAAACCATTGGTTCAAGAAGAGCAATACACCATACTTTATGTTTTCTATTAAGATGAAGGAGCCTTGTTAAGGAGAGTGGGTGAGCCACTCTCCAAATGTTCCAGCAAAGAAGATTAATCATGGTGGGAGGATTTGGTTCTCCCCTAGTAAGCTTATTGAGGGTGTCTCTTTTAGTGGAATAGGAACTGTCAGCTTCAAGAACAAAAGTATCACCTTGTGAGTCAGTTGCAACTTGTTATTTCATTTTTCTTGCTTTTTGTAGCTACCATCCCTCATCCAGTTCTCTGTGTAAAGCAGCTAGTGGGAGGGGGGAGCCAAGGGACTGATAGGATCAAGGATAATATTGGAGGGAACTCGCTAGGCCCTATCCAATTCAGGGAGTTTGGCTAGCTCTTCCACTACATCCTCCACTAGAGTAATATTCACAGAATCTGGGACGACTTGTGAAGGCATATATTCAACTTCAAGAACCGCCCTGGGAAGAGCATACTCAGAAACCATTGGTTCCACTTCCTTATGAATTGTTATGGGATCATCAGGAATGTCAGCTGTGTGGGAAGGTTGCTCAGTAGGGACAGGTTGAGGCAGTACCCTCTGAGTAGAAATAACCTGAGAGGTTGAGTTATGAGGCTTGGGCTTAGGATGGAGTCTGAAGCATCTAGCATTGGTATGTCCAAACATTTTACAACGAGTGCAATAATATGGCTTTTGTTTCATCATACTCTTCACCAGTACCCATTATAGGCTGTCCCTAGCCAAATTTCATCTACTTGAGGAAGTGTTATGTCTCTTTCTACCAGGATCCTGGCTGCTGATGGTCTTGAGAGGTTATAGGTGAGAATATCAAGTTTCATAGGCCTACCCAAAGTAGTACCATTAGTGAATATCACTTGATGGTGGAAGAAATGTAAATTAAGGCCCGAGAGCTTGAACCAAATAGGGACAATGGGGGGTTCCTGACTAGGATCAAAATCAGGAGGCCATTTTAGTAATTTCATTGACATGCCGTCAATTAATAGTACTTGTTTGAAGAAAAATATAGCAAAATCTTCCTCTCTAGATAAGTGTATAGACATGTGTCTGTCATCCACCAGCCCTACTTTTCATTCACTTAGGAGTTTTAAATCTTCAAAATATTTTCTGATTGCTTCCATCTTAGGATAAACATATTGGAATTTTCTAATGAGTTTAAACTTGAAAGAGGTTCAAAGGGAGTTAATTTCTGATTCAGAGAAATAGGCAGCAGGTTTCCTTGATTTCTTACCAAGCTGTTTAATGTAGGGAAGCTCGTCACTAATAATTCCCTCATGGAAAGAGTTGGGAAATACCATATGTTCCATAGAACCTTGAAAACCAGAGCTTTTACTAACCACATCAGCAAAAGTGGCTTTAGACCACTGAATGTTGGTCTCAATATCGGTAGGGGTATCCATGGAGCAAAGTCCCAGACAGATAAACTCAGGAAGTAAAACAGAGAAAACTAGTAGGGAAAAAGGAAACTCAGCAAGAAAACAAAATAGAGTTTAACAACTCAAACCACAGGCATGCCACCAGCAATAAAAAAAAAGCAATAAAACCCAACAGTAGAAGCTTAACAAAAAAGAAGCTCCTCCAAGAAGACCAAACAACCCGAGAAGAACATTCCCAAGAAAAGACCAAGTAGTCAATGAGGTCCCCCATCGATGAGCAGCCATCAACAACCTTCATGGTTGTAGAAACCCTAGCAGAGCAATTCCAGCTGCCAACTCCATTTATATATATATAATAAAAGGTTTGTAAGAAATTAATTCTAAATATACCCAATTACAAAAATGAAAAACATGAATAACTATTCAGTTCTGTAGCTTTTTCAGAGTGGGGATTCTGCTTACAATTACATCTTCAGTGTGATTCCCTATTTTGGCAAGCCAATTGGCTGGTCAGTTCCCCTCCAGAGGGGTGTAAGAGATGATAGTTTGGAGAGTTGCTTTTAAGAAATTAATTTTACAGATCCAGTGTACCAGATGCCAAGGGACTTTTATCTGATCCAAGATATGTAGCAGCAGTTGTGAATCACATTCAATTTGCAGATAGTGCCAATCTACACCCTGAGCAAGCTTTAAAGACCAAAAAAATGCAATTGATTCAGCTTTAAGTGCATCCCGTGCCAAAACAGGTGATTGGAAGAAGAGGAGGCATTTGTTTGATTGGTCCCTAAAGACAACACCAATTCCAGTATCATTCTGGATAAAACTGTCATATGTTTTGATTTTGATCCAGTAGTAGGAAGGCTTCTTTCAATAAATAAGACTGATCTTGGGGTTGCTTGTGAGCATGGTATTTGATACATGGCCATTGCAAATATTACTAAACTTCTTGTATTTGATTAGTTTTAAGTGGATGGACATGCAGTCGTTTGCCACCTGTTGTTTAGTAAGTTTAACATCATCGTATTTCCAAATAAACCATGCAATAATCCATAGGATAGAGGTATGTTGTTCAGTTTGCCAATCCTCCCAGCTCTCTCTGAACTTGAGCAAGTGTAAATTAATAGCGTTAAATGAGAATCTACCAATTAGTTTGTTCCAAACAGTTTGCACATAAGAGCAATTGAAAAATAGATGGTCTAGAGGTTCCTCCTCTTACATACATAGAAGGCAGCAGAAAAGACCTCTCAGTCCTTTAAGCTTGAGTATATCATCAATTTGTAATAGATTCACGAACAATCTCCAGCAGAAAAAAGACATGGACGGTGTAATGAACTTATTCCTGACAAGCTCTTCCCAGTTAACATGCTCCAATGATAGATAGTTTGATAGATAAAACGAGACAAGTGTTGGAAGTTGACACTTTTTGTAATGATTTTATTACTCATTTGCTGGTCATTATATATANATATATATATATATATATATATATATATGGGTAATTATTTATCATTATATTTATTTCTTATTTTCACTTAAGGCTAACATCTACTCGAATCCTTCTGATTGACCAACCACTTCAACCAACATAACGTCTATTTGGCCTCCATATAGTACAAGATACCGATATCACCATTCAATCTCTTCTAGAATTTGCCCACCGTGAGCGTTGAGGCCTTGTTGCAAAAGGTATTTTAGTTCAAATTTTCTTGAAACCTAGCTCTATTTTGTTTTAAAACATTACTAATTCTACCTTTAGTTGTGAACAACCCATAAGGCAAAGGTATTAGGGCAATATGCATGTATGAACGTCACCAAAAATATTTTTTNTTGAAACCTAGCTCTATTTTGTTTTAAAACATTACTAATTCTACCTTTAGTTGTGAACAACCCATAAGGCAAGGGTATTAGGGCAATATGCATGGATGAACGTCACCAAAAATAATTTTGTTTTCTGCAACATTTCAACACACCAAGAAATGAATCATGAACCGCCTACACTTTTTAGTAGTGCAGAAACCAAAACCCCCAAGAACTCCGCCTCTCTACCGCACCCCCTGATCTTCAATTACACCAGCTAAAATTCCCTTAAGCAACCAAACAAAGTAGAAAATAGAGTGAAATACATAAAACGATTTCTGGGAAACAATGGAGAGAGCCATGCATAATAGCCCTATAATACATNTTTTTTTCTGCAACATTTCAACACACCAAGAAATGAATCATGAACCGCCTACACTTTTTAGTAGTGCAGAAAGCAAAACCCCCAAGAACTCCGCCTCTCTACCGCAGCCCCTGATCTTCAATTACACCAGCTAAAATTCCCTTGAGCAACCAAACAAAGAAGAAAATAGAGTGAAATACATAAAAGGATTTCTGGGAAACAATGGAGAGAGCCATGTATAATAGCCCTATAATACATAATAAATCCATATATACTACAAACACGGTGCAGGAGAATCATGNATATTTATAGGGATGATGACGGCCTAAGGTGGTTGTGATCTGCGGACAGAGATTTTTCTGAGAGATTGGCTTCTGTTTGTTACATTTTCCCTTGCTTTGCTGAAGTGGAACTGGTTTTTCTTGCTTCCCGAGTTTTTTGATTTTCAGATTTTTACACGAGTTACTGTTCCATTGCCTAAGTTCTTTTGAATTTGATGTCCTCTGAAACCAACTCTTAATGGACTAAAGCCACATAGACTGGTGCAGTGGGTATGGGGCAGGATCCTTTGCAAAATGCTGAACTTTTGGTGTTCCCCCAATCTTTTCATGATGTTGCGGTGGGGAAGGACCCTTGTCCTCTTATTAACCCTTTATGTGTAAAAGATGTTAAACCTGCTATTTATTACAAGGAGGAGGATCTAGTTACCTTGAAGGCTGATTGCAAATTCATCCTAATAGGCAAATTCCAGCTTGGACACCCCAAGATGGATATTGTTAGAAGGTTTTCTGAAAATGTCCCTTTCACCAGTGCTTGGAAGTTGGGGTTGGTTGATGGTTAGCACATTATGATCAAACTGGCTTTTGATGAGGATTATGCATGACTATTTTCCAAGCAAACAGTCTCTATGGATGGAATCTCTATGAAGATAGTTAAATGGAACCCCAACTTTGACCTAAGCAAGGAGCCCCCTGTTATTCCTATTTGGTTCAAACTATCAGGGCTTCCTCTACACTTTTTTAATCATAAAGTCCTTTTCAATATTGGACTTTCTCTGTGAAGACCATTAAAGATGGACTTCCCTACTTTCAACCTCTCTAGACCTTCAGTAGTAAGAATATTAGTGGAGAGGGATATCACTCTCCCTGAGGTAGAGGAGGTTTGGCTAGGGTCCATTGAGGAGGGACACTGGCAGATGATTGTCATGGAACAAATACCTTATTATTATCATCATTTCAAAATGTTTTGTCATACATCTAACAGATGCTATAGGTTGCACTAGGGGTGTAAACGAACCGAACACAAACGAACAGAGCTTGTGTTCGTGTTCGGTTCATTTAAAATTTAGTTTATATGAAATAAACTCGTGTTTGAAATTGTTCGTGAAATCACTGTTCGTGTTCGTNATATATATATATACATATACATACATACATACATACATACATACATACATACATACATACATGTATTTATAAGGATGATGATGGCCTGAGGTGGTTGTGATCTGCGGACAGAGATTTTTCTGAGAGATTGGTTTCTGTTTGTTACATTTTCCCTTGCTTTGCTGAATTGGAACTGGTTTTTCTTGCTTTCTGAGTTTTTTGGTTTTTAGATTTTTACACGAGTTACTATTCCATTGCCTAAATTCTTTTGAATTTGATGCCCTCTGAAACCAACTCTCAATGGACTAAAGCCACATATACTAGTGCGGTGGGTATGGGGCAGGATCCTTTGCAAAATGCTGAACTTTTGCTGTTCCCCCAATTTTTTCATGATGTTGTGGTGGGGAAGGACCCTTGTCCTCTTATTAACCTTTTATGTGTAAAAGATGTTAAACTTGCTATTTATTACAAGGAGGAGAATCTAGTTACCTTGAAGGCTGATTGCAAATTCATCCTAATAGGCAAATTCTAGCTTGGACACCCCAAGATGGATATTGTTAGAAGGTTTTCTGAAAATGTCCCTTTCACCGGTGCTTGGAAGTTGGGGTTGGTTGATGGTCAACACATTATGATCAAACTGGCTTTTGATGAGGATTATGCATGACTATTTTCCCAGAAAATAGTCTCTATGGATGGAATCTTTAGGAAGATAGTTAAATGGAACCCCAACTTTGACCTAAGCAAGGAGCCCTCTATTATTCCTATTTGGTTCAAACTATCAGGCCTTTCTCTACACTTTTTTAATCATATGGTCCTTTTCAATATTGGACTTTCTTTGTGAAGATCATTAAAGATGGAATTCCCTACTTTCAACCTCTCTAGACCTTTAGTAGTAAGAATATTAATGGAGAGGGATATCACTCTCCCTAAGGTAGAGGAGATTTGGCTAGTGTCCATTGAGGAGGGACACTGGTAGATGATTGTCATGGAACAAATAACTTATTATTATCATCATTGCAAAATGTTTGGTCACACATCTGACAAATGCTATAGGTTGCACCCCAATACCAATATAAAATCTATAAGTCCTAAAGAAAATGGAGCTACTGTTGTTGCTGATAACAAGGCTCCTGGGAGTCTTGTTGTACTGAATCAACCTCTTACTGCTAAAGCAATCAAAGGAGTAGAATTTCCTTCTACCCATTAAATGTTGCAAATTGAACCCTCTAAGGAGATCCCTGCTCCTGCACCCTCTAATGGTTTTGAAGATGGGGAATGTAGTATTGTAGTTCCTTCTCCTTCCATTACAATTGTGAATGAAAAGGCTTCAGGTTCTAATTCAAACACTCCAAGGGATTCTACAAGACCATCTGCTGAGATGATGGTAGAAATGAACCAATTAATGGAAAAAGATAGGCAAGTTCAGAAGGTAAAGAAGAAAAATAAATCTATTTTGGAAGAGAAGAAGTTGATGACATATATCTCTACCCACAATATTGGTAGCTCTCAAACCTCTCAAAGGAAGTCCCTTACCAAACCTACTAGAGGGAGAACTAGATCAAGGTCTCAACCATCCCTTCACCCACCTTCTCATCATGATTAATTTTCATTGTTGAAATATTAGGGCCATTGCTCTCCCCTCTTCCATGAAAAGAATTTTACATCTCAACAAAAAACATAAACTTTGGTGCATTTTCATTATAGAACCAACAGTTCATAATAATTCACAACATATCATCTCTAAGTTTTTTGGGCTTTACCATTTTGCTAACATAAACAATAAAATCTGGATTTTTTTTAGAAAAGAGGTCACTTGGGACATTCAGCTTGACCATCGTCAATTTGTCCACATGTATTTCAAGACTAAAGGACAGTCTGGGTTTGCTACCTTTGTCTATGCAGGTCATACCAAAACTGATAGAAGAGAGCTCTGGTCATGTTTGCATAATATTGTGATACAATGGCTTCTTGTTGGCTAGTGGGCGGTGATTTTAATTGCATTGCCACATTTGCTGAGAAGACTGGTGGAAGAACCCCTAATTTAGCTAAAATGAATTTATTTTGTGATAGTATCCTTCAGGCTGGTCTGTTTGATATTGGCTTCAGGGGTCCTTATTTTACTTGGAAAAGAGGGACTATCTGGAAGGGTTTTGACAGGATTTTGTTCAATGATCTTTGGTGTCAGCACTTCCTTCATACTTTTATTACTCACCTAAGTCTTGCAAGTTCTAACCACAGGCCTCTTTTGATCTCTATTACTGCTCTTCTCCTGCTAGTTCTCCTGTACCCTTTAGATGCCTTAATATGTGGTCTGACCACCCTTCTTTTCTTCACACAGTGACTTCCTCATGGTACACTTCTAAGCTTTTGGATCCTTGGTCCAAACTTATCTATCTTCATTTAAAGATTAGCAAAGCCCTGAGAGCATGGGGTTGGAATTCCTCTGAAGATGTTTTCACTGCTTTGGAATCTGTTGAAAAAGAAGTGTTGGAGTTGGAGAAGGTTGAGGTGGCAGATGTTGGGGAGGAGAATTTGTTGTTAGCTGCTCAGGAGAAGTTAATCAATGTTATTGAAAGACAAGATAAATTCCTTAAACAAAAAGCTGCTATCAGTCACTTTAAGGATGGGGATAGGAATACCAAGTTCTATCATGCTTGCATAAAGTATAAAAGACAGTGTAATACCATTCATAACATTCAAAATTCTGAAGGAATCTGACTTTCTAAAAGTACAGCTATTGCTCTAGATGCAGTTTCACATTTCCAATAGATTTTAACTCAACCTTCTACTCATTCTTGCTCACCCTCCTGCTGAACTTGAAATTTGGCAGGCCCTTCAATCAATTGATAGTTCCAAAACTACTAGACCTGATGGATTTACATCAGATTTTTATAAAAAAACCTAGGATATCATTAAAGGTGAGGTGGTTGATGTTATTCAAAGTTTCTTCCAAGGCTCTTCCATCCTTAATTACTTCTATGCTTCTAGTATTGTATTGATCCCTAAATCTTCTGATCAGAAGAATTGGAATGATTATAGACCCATCAGTCTCACTTTTGTTATCAGTAAACTCATCAGTAAGATTATTGCTGGCAGACTCCAACCTCACCTTATAGACTTATCTATGCAAATGTCATGGGTAGATCTATTACAGATAATGTGCTTCTTGCTCAACAGCTCCTCCTTGATTTGGATAAACCTTGTAGTGGTGGTAATCTAATCTATAAATTAGATCTCAGGAAAGCTTATGACACAATCTGCTGGGATTTCATTCTTGAGACTTTTTCTGCCAGGGGCTTTTCTTCTGAATTTTGCAATCTGATACATAGGTGGCTTAAGGATAATACTCATTATGTCCTTATTAATGGACAAGCTTGGGGAACTTTTACAGCTTCAAGGGGCTTAAAATAAGGGGACCCTCTATCTCCCACAGTGTTCATATCGGCCCTTAATTTTGCACTAAAATAATTATAATAAATAAAATATAAATAAAAAAAGAAAAGTTTGTTTCTCTGAGTTTTTTGAACTTAAAGAGACTAAAGAAAAATATAAAAAGTAATTTTTGAAATTAAATTAAATTTTCTATCTAGTTAATCACCAAAATAAATAAATAATTGTAGTAATTAAAATATAATTCAAAAAGTTATGAAATTTGGTCAAGTAGTCCTCTGACCTAAGTGATCTTCTAATAATTTTTTCTAAAGATGAACTTTTCTTTGATTAATGGAAGAAATTAACTTTAAAAATCTCTATTTTTTAGCTAAAATAATTATTTAAAATTAAATTAAAATCAAAATTTTATAATTTCACCTTTGATATTTTAATTAACCCATGAGTGGGTTACCAAAAAATTTCAAGGTCATTTGAGTTGAATTTAATGAATTAAGATGTGGAAAGCCTTAAAGGAAAAATTGTAATTATGGGATTTCGATGCCCTAATTAAAATTTAGGCTATGTCATTGGGTAAATGGGCAATCTTGATCATAATAAACTTTATTAGATGTTTGAAACATAAAGAGTTAAGAGGTAGAAACTAATTAACCACTTTTCTACAACAAGGGTAAAATTGTAATTTTCCTAAACTATTGTGACTTTGAAGTTAACCTAGTTAGATGATCCTAGTGTAGAGGGTTTGGATTAGGAAGATGATAACTAACTCATTTAAAGCCCCTCTAATTGGTGATTAGATGATGAGTGCAATCTTTTAATGAGAATTAAATCTACTTAAATCAACATTTTTAATTATTATAAATTTATTCATAAGAAAAACTTAAGAGCTTAGTTATTAATTAGGCATGATTTGAATTTGCATAGTGAGGTTTAGAAAAGAGAAAAATAATTAATCATGAATACCATTAAAACACTACAAGCCCAACTCTAATCAAGCATAAGGTCCATAATGATTCAGTTTACTCTTATAAGCACCCACTCACATAATTATTAAATAGACATCAAATGAATACANATAATAAACTTTATTAGATGTTTGAAACATGAAGGGTTAAGAGGTAGAAACTAATTCACCACTTTTCTACAATAAGGGTAAAATTGTAATTTTCCTAAATTATTGTGACTTTGAAGTTAACCTAGTTAGATGATCGTAGTGTAGAGGGATTGGATTATAAAGATGATAACTAACTCATTTAAAGCCCCTCTAATTGGTGATTAGATGATGAGTGCAATCTTTTAATGAGAATTAAATCTACTTAAATCAACATCCTTAATTATTATAAATTTATTCATAAGAAAAACTTAAGAGCTTAGTTATTAATTAGCCATGATTTGAATTTGCATAGTGAGGTTTAGAAAAGAGAAAAATAATTAATCATGAATACCTTTAAAAATCTACAAGCCCAACTCTAATCAAGCACAAGGTCCTTAATGATTCAGTTTACTCTTATGAGCACCCACTCACAAAATTATTAAATAGAACATCAAATGAATACGTAAGTACCCACTCATGGGAAAAATAAAACATCAAGGTTCATTGAGCATAGGATAAATTAATTACCACTGAACCTAAATTTAACTTTGGGCGATTAATTTAAAAACATTATACGTTCAAATGAACTCAAAACAATTTAAAGGGTTTTAAAAGTTTCTTAGGGCCATGCCCGAATACTTTAATAATTTTTTAGATATTTTGAAGGACAACTGAACTTATTATGCTTTGATCAAGAAAATCATCCTTAAAACTTTTAGGGGCCCACCAAGTTATGCATTGGGACCCATTAATTCACATATATCAATAGAAATGCCCTGCACTACTTATCCTACATTATTGATCCAATGCTCAAGGATTTGAGTCTTCTCTAATGTATTTAAATCCTTGTGAGCAGCAACTGAGGACATTTTTTCTTGCCACATGGATTATTAGACTTGTGTACTTCTGAGGTCTAGGATGATGAAAATAATGTTAATGTGTAGGGCTGTCAAAACGGCTCGTTGTTCACGAACAGCTTGTGCTCGACTCGTTAAGAAGCTCGTGTTCGACTTATTAATTTTGTTCGATAAGTTAAGGAGCCGAACACGAAAGAAGATGTGTTCGTTCGTGTTCAGCCCGTTTTANAATACATAAGTACCCACTCATGGGAAAACTAAAACATCAAGGTTCATTGAGCATAGGATAAATTAATTACCACTGAACCAAAATTTAACTTTGGGTGATTAATTTAAAAACATTATACATTCAAATGAACTCGAAACTGTTTAAAGGGTTTTAAAAGTTTCTTAGGGTCTTGCCTGAACACTTTAATAATCTTTTAGATATTTTGAAGGACAATTGAACTTATTATGCTTTGATCAAGAAAATCATCCTTAAAACTTTTAGGGGCCCACCAATTTATGCATTGGGACCCATTAGTTCACATAAATCAATAGAAATGCCCTACACTACTTATCCTACATTATTGATCCAATGCTCAAGGATTTGAGTCTTCTCTAATGTATTTAAATCCTTGTGAGCAACTGGGGACATTTTTTCTTGCCACATATGGATTAATACTTGCGTACTTCTGAGGTCTAGGATAATGAAAATAATGTTAATGTGTAGGGTTGTCAAAACGGCTCGTTGTTCGTGAACAGCTCGTGTTGGCTCGTTAAGAAGCTCGTGTTCGACTCATTAATTTTGTTCGATAAGTTAACGAGCCAAACACAAACTAAGATGTGTTCGTTCGTGTTCGGCTCATTTTGGCTTGAAATACTACTCATCAAGACAAAAACTTCATCAGCTTGACTAGTCATTCTAGCTAGCTAGTTTGCGAGTCTATTTCCTTCTCTAAAGTTGAAGCTTAGTTGGAAGTAACAAACATTTCTGCAAGCTTGAATCAGTTTTATCCATTGAAGGATATGCCAGGGGGGGGGGGACTCCTTCAACCATTTGAATGAGCAAGGCATAGTCAGTTTCAACAAGGATGTAATTCCATTTCATATTGATAGCAATATGTAATGTCCATAAGAGAGCAGTAGCTTCAGTTTCCAGGGGGTCATGGGCAATCATTTGACTACAGAAAAAGAGTTTACAGGTACATTTAAAGTCTCTGAAAACCCCACCAAAGCCAGCTCTAGAATCACTAAAACTCCCATAAGTGTTAGCTTTGATCCAAGGGTTAGGTGGTTTTAACCAAATTACCTTTAAGATAGTATAATTTTTAAGAGGAGAGCAGGTTAGAGTGCTGCAACTTTCTGGAAATCCCCTGTGTTTAGTCAATTTGCCAATAAAAGCTTTACAATGACCACTGTTGGATGCACTGAGGGAGGGTGGTCCTCAAACTTAGATTTGTTTCTAACCATCCAAAGGAACCAGGCCAAAACAAAAGAGATGGTTCCCAGTTTGGTTTTGTTCCGATTTTGCCAATAGGAACAAAGGGAGAACCAATCCAAGACCATCAGATTCACCTTCAAGTCCTTGATAAGTTTCTGTCAGAACTGTTAAGCATGAGTACATTCAAAGAAAAGATCCAGAAGAGATTCTTCAGCAATGAAACATAGATGACATCTGGATGGGCCTCTCAGACCCTTAAGCTTGAGGAGGTCATCAATAGGAAGAAGTTTGTGGAAAGTTCTCCAGCAGAAAAAAGATATAGAGTGAGTAAGGAATTTATTCCAGATAGCTTTCCCCATGGGACAGATTCCCAGTTGAATAATCTTGAATAGATGGCTTTGGATAGGTTGTGAAATTTGCTTGAGTTCAGTACTAACCTGTCATTATGATTTCTATTGAATGGGATATTAGATACGCAGCAGTAGTAGTTTGGTCCAGCAGGGAAAGAAGAGTATCCTCAGACTAGGAGTCACTATTCCAGAAGTCTGCTACTAATAGATTTAGATCAAAATCAGTGGGTCTGGGTGATAACAAGTCTTGTGGACACCACTGATCCAGCCAGAAATGCACTCTCTCATTCCCATAGTCCTATAAGAGTAGTTTTTCTGCTTGTTGCCTGATCTTTAATAATTGAACCCAGATACTGGAGTCTCCCAACTTCCTGACTATCAAGTTGGGGTGGGAGTGTTTTCAATATTTGCTCGACATGAATTTAGCCCATAGTGAGTCTTGCATTCTAAATTTCATCCAGAATTTGCACAAGTTCACTTGTTGGAGATGTTGTAGTCCTTTAAAGCCAGTACCCCAGATAATGTAGGTTTAGTTGCCTTCTGCCAGCTTGCACAGTGCAATTGGTGTCTTTGGCCAGACCATAGAAACATATTAAAGCTTCTTTCAAGTAGCAATTGAGTAAATTTCTTCATAATTGTGACTTGGAGAATGTATGATGGGAATGATGTTAATATGCTTTTCAAGAGAGTAATTCTGCCTCCATTAGATAAAAATGAGTTTGTCCAGTAATTAAGTTGTGTATCAATTTTGGCTATAACCTCATCAAACTGTACCCTTTTTTCCTCCCTTTAATAAGTGGCACCCCAAGATACTTGAAGGGGGCAGATGTAGAATAATCAGTAAATTGTCCAATCCGTTGTTCAGCTGCAGAATTAGTATGCTTACTAAAGAAAAGTTGGCATTTAGAAGTATTGAAAGCCATACCAGAGGTATCCTAGAAAAGTTGCAGACATTTGTGTGTTAACTTGACTGCATTTCTGTTGGCTGTAGAGAACAAATAATGTCATTAGCATAGATTAGGTAGGTGACCTCCATAGTGGATCTTTGATGAAATCTGGCATAAGTTTTCTGAGCCAAAGCATGGTCTAGTATTCTTGAGAGGTAATTCATAGCCAGAATAAATATTGAGGGGGATAGTGGGTCTCCCTGTTGAACCCCTCCAGTGGCTAAGAAAAAACCATGAGATTGTCCATTAAATAGTATAGAGTGTGTGTTAAATTACAACCATCTAGAGATAAGGTTGCAAAAATCTTGAGGGAAACCCCCATATTTGAGGATATCTAAGACAAAGGCCCAATGAATGGTATCATAAGCGTTTTTAAGGTCCAACTTATAGATAAGATTTCCCCCTCTGCAAGGGTGAGCAATGTCTAAGAACATTTCCTAAGCAAGCATGACATTATCAGCAATAGTTCTACCTTTGACAAAAGCAGTTTGGTTTGGCTTGATGAGTTGGGTTAAATGAGGTCGAAGCCTTGCAACAATAATTTTATTGATAATCTTACTAAAGACAGTAGTGAAACTTATTGGCCTAAACTGATTCCAATTACTACAATAAGTAGTTTTGGTTATGAGTACATAGCTGGAAGAGCAAAAATAAGTAGGAAGAGAGGTCCCCAGAAAGAAACTCTGGATAGTTGCAACCACATTATCTTTTAGAATAGGCCAGGCTTTTTTGTAGAATGTAGAAGTATAAACATCTGGCTCAGCCACTTTAGAGCTATCAATGCTTTGTAAAGCTTCCCAAATTTTAGATTCAATTGGAGTGCAAATAAGTTGGAAGTCTTTTTGAAAGAATTGTGGATCCACTAGTGTTAATACAGTAGGAGAAGCAGTGAGAAGATCCTGAAAAAAGGTCACAACATTGTTAGCAATACCCTTATAGTCATTTATTCAAATTGCTTTAGCATTTTGAATTCTATGGATTTTGTTACATTTCCTTCTATACTTAATACAGACAAGATAATATTTAGTATTTCTATCCCCCCCCCTCCCATGAATCTATTGATACCAGCTTTCTGCCTTAAAAAAAGAGTTCCAACCAATCAGTGGCCAGGAGGACTTATTTAGCACCTTCCAAAAGAGCAGATTCATTAAGGGTAACATTTTTGACCTTCCAAGGCTGCCAATTTCTTTTCAGCATTATCAACATTGTCATATACATTTCCAAAAGAGGACAAATTCCACTTCTTGGGAGCTTGAGCCATAGATTTTTGATGTTGCCACAACTTGATAATAGGATTGGTGTAATGAGAACCTCTCCAATGATCTTGAATGAGATTCAGAAATTCAAGATGTTCTACCCACATATTCTGAAATCTAAAGGAAACAGGAACTTTAGGGGGGTGGCAGTAATAGAAATAAGAAGGGGTCTATGGTCTGATCCTGCTAGAGACAAATGAGACACATAGGTGTGCAAAAAAGTCTAAAACCAAAAATCATTGACTAAGAACCTGTCCAGTCTTTCTCATATCTACCCTCTTTTCCAAGTGAAGGTGGCACCCTGAAAGCCAAGATAAAAAAGTTTTGCAACTTTAATGTTGTCACTGAATTCAGTCATTTTTAGAAGATTAGGTGGCCTATCACCCCTTTTTTCAGAGAGGTCAGCAACACAATTAAAATCACCTCCCACGAGCTGACGGGAGTTCATAGAGCCTCCAATTTTGAGGTCATTCCAAAGAGATCTTCTAGAAACCTTATTACAGCCTGCATAAACTATAATAGCAAAACCAGACTTTCCAGCAACATCAAAATGGAAATGAACAAACTGAGGGTCATCAATGAGGACTGACCAAATGATCTCAAATCTACAAAGGATCTAAATCTTGTTGTTAATATTGGAAAAAATGGGAAAAGCCATGGAAATGTTTCAAAACTCTTTGAGGATATTTGTAAACCATTGGTTCAAGTAGAGCAATACACCATACTTTATGTTTTCTATTAAGATGAAAGAGCCTTGTTAAAGAGAGTGGGTGAGCCACTCCCTTAATGTTCTAGCAAAGAAGATTAGTCATGGTGGGAGGATTTGGTTCTCCCCCTAGTAAGCCTAGTGAGGGTGTCTCTTTTAGTGGAATAGAAACTGTCAGCTTCAAGAACAAAAGTATCACCTTGTGAGTCAGTTACAACATGCTATTTCTTTTTTCTTGCATTTTGTAGCTACCATCCATCATCCAGTTCTCTGCGAAAAGCAGCTAGTGGAGGGGGGGAGCCAAGGGACTTATAGGATCAGGGACAATATTAGGGGGAACAGATTGGGCCCTATCCAATTCAGGGAGTTTGGCTAGCTCTTCCACTACACCCTCCACTAGAGTAATATTCACAGAGTCTAGGAAGACTTGTGAAGGCATAGATTTAACTTCAGGAACCACCCTGGGAAGAGCATACTCAGAAATAATTGGTTCCACTTCTTTATGGATTGCTATGGGATAATCTGCAAGAATTCTTGGGGAAGAATGTTCAGGAATGTCAGCTGTGTGGGAAGGTTGCTTAGTAGGGACAAGTTGAGGCAGTACCCTCTGAATAGAAATAGCCTAAGAGGTTGAGTTATGAGGTTTGGGCTTAGGATGGAGTCTGAAGCATCTAGCATTGGTATGTCCAAACATTTTACAACGAGTGCAATAATATGGCCTTTGTTCCATCATAATCTTCTGCCAGTACCCATTATGGGTTGTCCCTAGCCAAATTTCATGTACTTCAAGAAGTGTTATGTCTCTTTCTACCAGGATCCTGGTTGTTGATGGTCTTGAGAGGTTATAGGTGAGAATATCAAGTTTCATAGGCCTGCCCAAAGTAGTACCAATAGTGAATATCACTTGATGGTGGAAGAAATGTAAATTAAGGCCCGGGAGCTTGAACCAAATAAAGACAATAGGGGGTTCCTAACTAGGATCAAAATCAGGAGACCATTTTAGTAATTTTATTGTCATGTCATCAATTAATAGTACTTGTTTGAAGAAAAGTATAGCAAAATCTTCCTCTCTAGATAAGTGTACAGACATGTGTCTGCCATCCACCAGCCCTACTTTTCATTCACTTAGGAGTTTTAAAACTTCAAAATATTTTCTGATTGCTTCCATCTTAGGATGACCATATTGGAATTTTCCAATGAGTTTAAACTTGAAAGAGGCTGAAAGGGAGTTAATTTCTGATTTAGAGAAACAGGCAACAGGTTTCCCTGATTTCTTACCAAGCTGTTTAATGTAGGGAAGCTCATCACTAATAACTCCCTCATGGAAAGAGTTGGGAAATACCATACGTTCCACAGAACTTTAAAAACCAGAGCTTTTACCAACCACATAAGTAAAAGTGGCTTTAGACCACTGAATGTTGGTCTAATAGGGGTATCCATGGAGCAAAGTCCCAAACAGATAAAGCAAGGATGTAAGGCAGAGAAAACTAGTAGGGAAAAATGAAACTCAGCAAGAAAACAAAGTAGAGTTTAACAACTCAAACAACAGGCAGGCCACCAACAATAAAAACCAGCAGTAGAAGCCCAACAGAAAGCCCATACACAAGACAAGGCAATGTGAAATCAATGGAACAGTAACCCCAAGTTTGAAAAACCAAAAAACCCGGGAAAGAAAAAAAATCAAAGAAGCTCCTGCAAAAAGACCAGGCAGTCCCAGAAGAACAATCCCAAGAAAAGACCAAGTAGTCAATGAGGTTCCCCATCGACGAGCAGCCATCAGCAACCTTCATGGTTGTAGAAACCCTAGCNAATATAAATAATAATTTTTAAATCTTGCTCAAACCCTTATTGTCTTATGTCTTATGGCTACATGATTAGGGTCGTTAAAAGGACTCTTTGTTCATGAACAGCTCGTTTTCTACTCATTAAGCAAATGAGCCGAACACGAACACACTTTTTGAGCTAGAAATATAAACGAGCCGAACACGAGCTGAGCATGGCTCGCTCGTGTTTGACTCGTTTACACCCCCATTAATGTGTGCTAAAATGAGGGATACGAAGTGGGACGTTAGAATAGCATTTCCTACCTTGAGTACCTTTAAAAGAAGAGTAGAGGAGAATGACCGATGATACTATTCAACGACTTTTAAGGAGATGATTGCCCCAGGCACTCTTAGTTTGTTTGTAGTCCTAGCTCGATTAAAGTAATTAACCAGTGAACTACACTAATTTGCAAACTAATTACAAAAATTAAATTAATTTTGCATGCTAAAATAAATTCTACATGAATGAAAATATATTTAAAAATAAGAGACTGTAAAGGTCTGCGATTAATCACTAGGAACGAGGTTAGGACTACTCTCCATAGATTATCGGGTTGGTAGCTCTTATTTAAGGATGAGAAGCACATAGTCCAACTTTGAGCCCCTACCTTTACCAATGTCTTGCACCTAGTCGTGGTCTTTCATATGTGACTACGAATTTTCTTTTACTTGCTCGCATTTTACTACGACTTATTTTCTGACTTTTTCCGTACCTGATGCTCCTATTTACTTTCTTGTAATTTATTTAAATTTCTTGCAATAATATTATGTTTTGTGATGCTAACCATACAGCTGTAGTAGAGGCCCAGCTACACTTAATTAAATATTTACAACAATTTTATTAAAGTATTTTCTTTTACTGTCTTTTTACCTTTTTCTTTGTAATAATAAGACCTTTAGGATAGAAAATAGTAGTTGATTTACCTAGGGTGGATCACTATAAAACCCAAGTGCATACCCTATTTAATCTAGAGTATTCTTAAGCGACTTCAGTTTCTTAAGATGAAATTAGTTATAAAGGGTTGTCTCTATAGAGAACTTTAAAATTCAACTTAATATAAACTTTGTCTAATCTTTTATATTATATAGCAGAACTTGTCGGTCAATGATCCCGACTTACTGCTTATATGCAACAGTATAACAATAATTTTGATTATATTTTTCACTTATATTTCCTTATTATACAACAAAGAAAAATAAGAATTTAACTTTTGATTTATATATATTGAGAAACTACGCTAGTATATGTATCATTATTATGTAATATAAAACTTTTTGATTAAGACTTGAATACGAACCCACATGGAGATTATGCAATATACACTTTTAGAAACTTTCTATTTTTAAAAAGACAATTATTTAAACCAAAGGTGATTCTTGCAGTAATGAAAATTTAAATCTTTTTGGTAATATTTGCAAAAGAAAAACATTAAAGATGAAAAATATATTTCTTCTTATCATCAGCAATAAGTAATAGGATTTATGTTGTGGAAGTATGTATACTGTGTTGTGTCAAATAAGAGCAATAATATTCTTTACCCTTACTAGAGATGTTATAAAGAACATTGACTAATTTAAAGTTTGAATACTTCTGAAGACGTGCTAGGAAGGGAAGATACTAGCTCTCACTCTAGAGTTCCCTTGATTCCCTCCACCTGAGGGCTAACATTCTCGTATCAGAACCTAAAACAATAAACCAAGTTGGGGGCTTTAACCTGTCACTTTAAATTCCTCTAACTCTACACCCTTCAATGAATATTTTCCTATTTATTTGCACTCAATCATATGAACTACATTCTCATTCATACAACCTCATGTGATTCTTTTCAATTGTTGACTGAGACAATACCAGCCCAGTTCTTACATGTTCTCACGATAAATTTTAACATCTGGATTGGCCAAATAAAGAAGTAAATGAAGTGCATGAATTTAAATCATCACAACTTCTTCCCACATTAAAGATCAATACTCTCTACAACCCATTCAACACTTAATTACTTATCATTTTAAGAAGAAAGATAATGAAAATTACTTAGAATCCATGGAGAAAACAAAACCACACTTTAGTTTAAAAGTTGAAATCATTGTTAAACCAACAACAAGCCTCAATTAAAACCAAAAATAGTCTAAAATAAAAGATAAAAACTTATCTCAAGTCTTCCACCAAGCTCTTGAAGTTCCTTTGAATCTCTTCTCTTTTACAATAATCTCAATATAAAAAATAAAATAAAAAGGATAAAATAAATATGTGGTGCCTGAAAATCTCTCCAAACTAACTCCCCAATTCAAGAACTTTCAAAACTTTCTCTTTTCAAGCACACTCTCAAAAACTCAATCTTCATTCTTTTATAAATCTCTAAAAGGTGCCTTGGTATCTCTTCAAAATATGTCTTGATTTGATGTATTTCTCCAAGAGATGCCTTCTTTCACAATAATTTTCTTCCATGGTGCTTATAACCACCTATTAAGACAATGGGTGCCTTAAAAACCTCTTCAAAATTTTCAAAAACTAAATATACTCATCCAATAACTGCTACTAGCACTTAGGCGCAACCTTCTCTGTTTAACTAGCGCTTAAGCACCGGATCTGGCGCTTAGGCGCCAAAACACTCTTGCCCAATTTTCTCCTGTTTACTCCAAATTTGATCCTTTTTCACTCCTTTAAGCATTTTTCACCTTTTTATCTGTACCTGAAATAAAAACACACAAATACCTTCCATTAAATCACAATATTTAAAAAATAACTATAAAAATGCGTCTAAAAACACTATATATTTTAGGTGTATCAAAATCTCCCAAACTTAAAATGTTTCTCAAGTGACACTTCAATCTTTAAAAACTAAATAAGTATGATATGTATATGAGTTTCTTTAGAAGTTATTGAAATTTAGATTTAGAAGTATAGTAGTCCAATTTAGAAAAAATATTCACTAATTGAAACAAACTTAAAGTTTAGAAACTCTTAATGTTAAGAAAGATGAAAATATGAGCTCCTATCTAATTTAGAAATATTGTAGATTTTTCAAATTTAGAATTTAGTCCTTTTATTTTCTCTACTTAAAAATTTTTATTTTAAATAATTTTACTTACTATATTATATCCCTAAGCTTAAGAGTTTCTCAAGTTTTATGCTTTAAAAAGATTAAATGTGGAACCAATTTTAGGCACTAATCCTCAAGCTTCTCCTCTATAACTTTTTCTCCTTTTCTTTTTCTTTCTCTTTTCTTCTCTTCTTTTTTTTCTCTTTTTTTTTCTTGTCTTTTTCTTTTCTTTTTCAGGCAAGGATTACTATATCTAGATAAGTCTTTAATGGATTTTGAATTCCACTTCTCCTTTTCTAAAGCAAGTCTTTTACTTATAAATATAATAATAGTTTTGAAAATTATTTTAATAAAAGAAATTTAAGCATAAAAAATAAAAGTCTAAATTATCTAAAAATAGAAATTTAAGTTAAAGTTTTTCTTCATTACTAAAAAATTTCAGCTAATTTTTCTTACTCATTTTTAAATCAAATTTTACTTCCCTAATATAACTTCATATACATATTCATTTTTTTTTCTTTTCAAATCAAATTCAATTGTAGCACATTTGAGAATAAATAAAATTCTAGTTTTGAACAAACTTTTCATGCCCCCCAAACTTAAATTTTTAACAGATTAAACATTTTAGCATCAGATATATATAAATAAGAATGAAAATAAAAATAACATGCTTATATGAATTTTTATACTCTAATAATATAAGTATAAAACTAAAAATAGGAGTAAAATTAATTTTGATCAAATTTTCTAATATTTTCATTTCAATTCAACATATAGAGATTCAAAATACTTCTAAGCAGTGGGTATAAACATAAAAGCAAACTAACATACTAACTTTGACTTCACAATCTCAACATAAAAACAAACACACAAACATGATAAAAGAAATATACAGTGTAGTAGTTTCTTAAATTTAAATTTAAGATTTAAGTTAGTAAGATTTTTAAACTCACAACAGTTACTACCTAGAATTTAAAAATAAAATATTAACTAACACAAACATCACAACAATAATAAATAAATAAATAATCTTAAACACAACACATAATCTAAATCAACACACAGATGCAAATGTAGCAGTACCAAGACCACATAGTCCTCAATAAAATACAAACATAAAAATCTCTCAGTCCTACTCCCCATCTTCCGAATCACCGCTATACCATTTTTCTGCAGGCTCATAATCAGGATATCAAGGATATTAAGGAAATTGCACTCCTAGGTCACCTCTAATTAGGCCTCTAGAGAGGAGTGGAATTTCTCTTCATAATCACTCTTTCTCCTATTATATTTATCAATATGATATGCAAAACACTCTAAATTCTAAACTAAAGCAGTGGTAAAGTTAATATTGTCCATCATCTTCTGTTGTAATGCGTCTCGGTTCTCAGTAGACTCACCTCTAGATGCAGAAGCACATGAGGTAGATGGACTAGATGTAGAAGCAGTAGAGGTAGAAGTAGCAGACGTCTCCATTTCATAACTCCCAGAAAATTCTCCTCTCCAACCAAAAATAGAATGCTCAGAATAAGTCTTTACATTCACCTTTGTGATGGACTTTAGAGGTAACAAGACTTCTTCCCAGCTATCATATTTAACTCCAACCTGTTCACACAAAGAAAAGCTCAAGGAAGCAAATCCCATACCTGCAGTAGTCACAACTGCGGAAAAACTGATGATAGTCGGATCGATCAAAGCTCCAATGTTGATGAGCTTTCCTTCCTGAATACAATAATTTAACGTCTCTCTCTCTCTCTCTCTCTCTTAACTTCACTGAGATGATTTTTTGGTAGCAGACAAGCATAAATAAAATAGTGTCAGGACTTTGAAGGTACACATAACTTTGAAGTTAAAAAATTGACTCTCCTTTCATTAGTGATCTTCCAAATTTCTCTTCCAACAGTCAAGTAAGAAATAATATCGTGTAGCTCCACCTCAGTCAGACTATAATTTGCATAAAAACATAAGGTATCAGGTGGCAGATGATAGAACAAGTTGATTAGCTCCGGTGAAAAAAGTAACAACTTTCGTCAAACCATAACTCTATCATCTTCAGCCTCAGGGAGGTTAGCATAGAACTCCCTAAAAACAGAAATAATGGAACCAGCAGAAAAAAAACAAAATTGTTCCCACTATCGGCGAATAATCTGATCTTCCACTTCTCCACATGAATTCTTGAAATAACACTCCTGAATCAGTTTTCGTGAATGAAACACTTCACTGTACCAATCTTGAACCTTTGAACTAACAAATTTACTTTAATCGAAAGGGCACTTTCCTTTGCTCCTCTTCATTCTTGGTGTCATTCTATAAATTTTATAAATTCCAAAAGTATCTTAAAAAAATAAGTCTAAGCTAGTAAACTAAAATTCCAAAAGCACAAATTAAACCTCCCATGCAAGTTTCATGGATTTTTCCTCATTTTTCACCATGAATAGTGGATTTTTGAATTTCTCCAAATGTGCTCAAAATACATGGTGAAAATCCAAAAATTTTGCAAAGAAGTTCTTACCTCAAGGAACTTGGATCTAGCAAATTTCACTGGATTCCACCAAGAAATCTTCACTTTAGATGTGCCCTAGCCCTAAAAAATTACAAACTTGAGAGGTTGAAGGTGACAGTGGCATTAAAAATGGTGATTTTTGGGCTGAAATTTCACTATTTGCCCAAGTAAACTACCTGTGAATGGTCTCATAGCACTTAACTGACTATTTTCAACTTCCTATAAGTCCCCTCTCTCAAAATTCTCTATAATAACTATTTCAATTTGAGGCTAAAAATAACACAAATTTTCACAAAAACAAACTTATATTAATTCACAAACGAGTAAAAATACAATTAACACTTAATTCTCACTCCAAATAGTCTCGGATGAGAAAATTTCCTAAATTTAAACAATTAACACTCATATTACAATTAAACTCATAAAAATTCATAAACACTAAAAACAAACACTAACAACACAATGACTCCAAACGAATAAAGTCGAACATAGAACTTTATTCCACTCTTCATTTGATGGGACAAACTCAGGTCTTTCATTATTCTCTCCTGAGGCAATTGAAGTATAAAGTTGATAAAACGGACGCTGGTGACGTGCTCTGATACAATCTTCTTCAATCCACTTTTGCTTAAGAAACATCTCATTATCTGCTTCCTCTATATAACTAGTGTAGCCAAATTGCATTTTCAATTGCCATCCAATATGCTCAAGATGTGCATGAATCTTCAATACCTTAGTCTCCAGTAAAGAAATGATATTCTCAATTTTGTTGATCTTCTCGGATATCCCTTCAATTCTAAAGGCTAAGAAACCATTATACATCTCTTGTGCAGTTTGACTAATGAATTTCTTCCTCATTGTCTCTTCCTTCTTCAAATCCATCTCCCATGAAGACATCATCTCAAAATCTCTCTCTCTCTCTTAGACTTTAGGGCTACAAATGATCTGGGGTTAAATTCCTTCACAAACCTCTTGTATTTATAGGCCTAAATCCTGTCAATAACTCCTAAGCATGTCTAGAAACTGCCTTGGCATGTTTATACAAACTAATTCACGGTTTTGCCTTCTAGAATCTGAATTTTGCACATGTGTTAAAACTGCCGCACTTAAGCGTCAGTGCACATTTTTGTACTAGTCAACTTAACGTCCAAACTCTTATTCCAACATGTCTAAGTCTCTAAATAAAATCTTAAAATCAGTACTAACACATAATAGTCTCAAAAATACTACCCCAATTTTCTTAATGACACATAAAACAACAATCAAAACAAAAAAACTCTGATTATTATGGGTTGCCTCCCACAAAGTGCTTGGGTTTATGTCGTCAGTCCGACGTAACCAGTGCTTATTCTGGTTGACCCAACATCATTCCATCATTAAAATTATGTTGATCCCTTATAAAATAAGGTTTCATTCTATGTCCATTAACTTTAAATATTTTTTCAGACTTCGGATCTTTTATATCCACAGCTCTATAAGGATAAATTTTTATCACAATAAATGGGCCCATCCACCAGGACTTAAATTTGCTGGAAATAATCTTAACCTTGCATTATATAACAAAGCTTGTTGTCCTGGATGAAATTTTTAGTAAGAATCCTCTGATCATGCCACATCTTCATCTTTTCTTTATAAATCTTAGCACTCTCATAAGATTCATTCCTTATTTCTTCAAGCTCATTTAATTATAATAATATTTTCTTACCAGCATCTTTCAAATTATAATTGAACTCTTTAGTCACCCAATATGCTTTATGCTCAAGTTCAACTGGTAAGTGACAAGCTTTCCAAAGTATTATCATATATGGGGACAATCCTATAAAATTTTTGTATACAGTCCTATAAGCCCACAAAGCATAGTGAAGTTTGACTGAACAATCCATTTTTGTTAGACTCATAAATTTTTTCTTTTAATTTTTCAATTGGATAATTCATCCAAACCACTTGTCTAAGGATAATAAGCAGTAGCAATCTGATCACTAATATGATATTTCTTTAATAACTTTTCCATTATGAAATTTCTAAAATGACTTTTCCCATCAGTAATGATAACTCTCGGCATCCCAAATCTATAAAATATGTTTGTTTTCAAAAATTTTGCTATACTTTGAGCATTACATCTAGGTAAAGCAACAACTTTTATCCATTTGGATACATAGTCCACTACTATCAGAATATATAAATTTCTGCCCATGAAATCTAATCCGCAAATAACAAATATTTCAACTTATAGCATATAATTGAGGGGCATCTCATTTCTTCTAGAAATATTGCCTATATTTTGACATCGATCACAAGTTTTGATATAAGCTTTAACATCTCTAAAAATTGTATGTCAATAGAATCCAGATTGTAAAATTTTGTATGTTGTTTTATCAACATTAAAATGTCCCAAAAAATTAGAATTATAACATTTTTTTATAATCTCATAAGCTTCTTCTAATGGAACACTTTTTTCTTGTTTATATAAAAATGGGTCATCCCAAAAATAAGTCTTAGCTTCAGAAATAAATTTCCTCTTCTGCTGGTATGTCATTCTATAGGTATAATATCACTAACAATAACATTTACAATGTCGGCATACCACGGAACACGCCACTCATTAATAGTGAACAATTTTTCATCTAAAAATGTTCATTAATTTCCTTTTTCAAAATAGAGTGGTTTTTCTAACTCTAGCTTGGACAAATGATCAACAATTTAATTTTTAATCCCCTTTCGATCTACTATTTCAAAATAAAATTCTTGTAAAAGAAGAATCCATCTTATAATTCTAGTTTAACATCCTTCTTGTTCATTATGTACTTAATAGCAAAATGATCTGTATGCACTACATAATGAGTTTCAATCAAATATGATTAAAATTTATCAAAAGTAAATACTATTGCTAATAACTCTTTTTCAATATCAAATATGATCTAAATTTATCAAAGGCATATACTATTGCTAATAACTCTTTTTCAATTATTTTAATTTGGGTTTCATTAAGAGTTTTACTAGCATAGTAAATAACTTTGAAAATTTTATCATATTTTTATCCTAAAACAGCTCGAATAGCATAATCATTAGCATCACACATCAATTCAAAAGGGTTTTCCTAATTTGGTGAAGCTATAATTGGTGCAGTGATTAATTTTTCCTTTAATAACTTAAAAGCTTTTAGGCATTCCTCATCAAAATTGAAAAATTGCATATTTCTTTAGTAAATGGCATAAAGGCTTAGCAATCTTTGAAAAGTCTTTAATATATCACATGTACAATTCAGCATGTCCTAAAAAACTCTTAATTTCCCTTACATTTGTTGGATAATGTAAATTAGCGATCACTTAAATTTTAGCAGGATCTACTTCCATACCATTTTTTGATATTTGATGGCCTGATACAATTCCTCTTGCTACCATAAATTGACATTTTCCCAATTAAGGACTAAATTTGTTTCTTCACAGTGCTTAAGAACTTTGGATAAATGTTCTAAACACGAGTCAAATGAAGTTCCAAACATTATGTTCATTCACAAGATTTAATTTTCTATAATCAATGCATATTCGCCACCCCGTGACTTGTCTAGTAGGTATTAATTCATTATGTTCATTCACAGTTGTAGTTACTCCTTTCTTAAGAACGCGGTGAATTGGACTTACCCATGCATTATTTGAAGTAGGATAGATAGTTCCAGTATCTAACCATTTTAAAATTTCTTTCTTTACAACTTCTTTCATAACAAGATTCAGTCTCCTTTGAAGATCAGCTCTGAGTTTGCAGTTCTCTTCCAAATGAATTATATGCATACAAATTGAAGGACTGATTCCTTTAATATTAGAAATTGTCCATCCAAAGGATTTCTTAAAATTTTTTCATCAACCTTTATTCTTCTTCCATTGTTAATTTTGGGAAAATTATAATTGGTAAAGTTGAGGAATCTCCTAAAAAGGTATATTTTAAATGATTAGGAGGTAACTTCAACTCAAGTTCTAGAGGTTTTTCAATAGATGGACAAAATGATTTATTGTTTTTTATCATGTCCAAAATTTCAAAACTTTCTCAAACATAGTTTGAATCTTCCTTAAAAAGATCTTCACATTGATTTAATTCCTCTTCTTGCTCGTGTTCCAAACATTGAACTTCAGATTTTTCTTCATAAGTTGTTTTGAAATGACATTCACTTAGATATCTTATAACATACATTCTAAATCATTCATCATCTTTACCTTTTGTAAGGTATTTCACTGATCTTGAAATGTTAAAAGTAACAGTTTGATCATTGACGCGCATTTTTAATTACCCTTTTTGCACATCTATCATGTTCTTCCTGTGGCTAGGAAAGTTCTCCCTAAAATGATAGTTATCTCTTTATCTTCCGCTATATCTAGCATAATGAAATCAACAAGAAAGATAAATTGATCGACTTTCACTAGGACATCTTCTATAACTCCTTTAGGGTATGTTATCGAACGATCTGCTAATTGCAGAGTTACATTAGTTGAGGTTAATTCTCCTAATCCCAATCTTTTAAATACTGATAATGGCGTAAGGTTAATGCTTGCACCTAAATCACCTAAAGCTTTCCCCTAAAAACTGTCTCCTATTGCACATGGAATTGTAAAGCTACCAGGATCTTTAAGCGTTTCAGGAAGCTTCTTTTGAATTATCGCACTGCATTCCTCACTAAGTGCAACAGTCTCATTATTTTCAAACTTCCTTTTTCCATTAAGAATATCCTTCATAAACTTTACAAGCTCAGCATTTGTTCTAAGGCTTTAGCAAATGGAATTTTAATTGTAAGCTTCTTAAATATTTCCAGAAATTTTGAAAATTGCTTATCCAACTTCTGCTGACGAAGTCTCTGAGGAAATGACAGTGGTGGTTTTTCCAAATAAATTTTTAGCAGAGAAATCGATCTTTTAAAATCTTTTGGAGCGTCCTCTTTTGATTCTTCAATTTCTTCTCTCTCTACTTTAATTTCTTTTTGAACCCTACCTTCCAACTCTATTCCGCTTCTAAGTTGAACAACTTTTACTTGCTCCTTATTCTAGTTATTGGGATTTGATTCAGTGTTACTAGGAAGTGTTCCTTGGGATTTATTACTTAATGAATTTTCAATTTGCCCAAGTAGATTCTTAATATTTCTAATTGTAGCTCCTTGACTTTGTAATTGATTTACCATTTGTAACACCACTTCTTCTATAGATAACTTCTTCTCCTTAAATTGTGTATTACTATTGAAACCTGGAGGATAAGTAGATCTATAATTATTATTCCTTTGGTTGTTCCAGTTTCCCAATGGGTTTACTTGGTTGTTCCCCAATTGCTAATTATTACCACCCAAATTGTTATTCTAATTAAAGTTAGGATGGTTCTTCCAACTTGGGTTATAATAATTTGAATATGGATTATTCTGTTTGTTATTTATGGCATTCAAAGTTTTTAATGATGCTTGAGAATCTACATTTGACCTAATGAATTCTCTTCAATCATGGAAATTGATTGAGAAAAATTCATTCCAAATTGTTCTAACTTCCTTGAAATTGCAGCAACCTGATTTGCTAACATGGTAAATGCATCAATTTTATGAATATTGGCGACTTTCTTAGGATTCGCCCTCTAAGAAGGCCATTAAAAATTATTGGTAGTCATTTCTTCAATTAAAGCATAAACATCATGAAATGGTTTTGACATCAATGAACCACCAGCAGCGGCATCAATAATAGATCTAAGAGACCCAACTAATCCTTTTGACATCAATGAACCACCAGCAGTCGATAATTGATCTAAGAGATCCAACTAATCCATTATAAAAAGTTTGAATTATTAACCAATCTCGGATAATTGACTAAGAGATCCAACTAATCCATTATAAAAAGTTTGAATTATTAACCAATCCGGTATAGCATGATGTGGATACTTTCTTAAGAGTTCTTCAAATTATTCCCATGCTTCATAAATAGATTCCCCTTCAAACTGATTAAGATATGTGATATCATTTCTAAGCTTCACAGTTTTTAATGGTGAAAAATATTTAGCAAAGATTTTTTGTGCTAAATCACCCAAAGTTCAGATAGATCCAGGTGCTAACGAATTCAACCATATCTTAGCTTTATCCCTCAGTGAGAAAGGAAATAACCTAAGTTTTATAACATCATCAGATACACCATCGTATTTAAATGTAGCGCATAATTCTAGAAAATTGGCAAGATGTAAATTTGGATGTTCAGTTGGTGATCCCCCAAATTGATTATTTGATATCATTTAGATAATAGCAGGTTTAAGCTCAAATGAATTAGCCACTACAGTAGGTTTTTGAATACTACAATGAAGTTCATCTACAGTAGGGTTAACATAATCTCTTAAAGGTCTAAACTCTTGATGAATTTCAGCATTATGATCGTTTTGGTCTGCCATTTCTGTAATTTTTTTAGATTTTTCAAGATTTTTAATTTTTTTAGTTTTTCTGATTTTTCTATTAGTTATCTTTAATTCAGAATCGTAGGGCACTAGTCCTTCAGAACCTGAACTATGCATACACTAACATATAATAAAATAAAAATACATACACTCAAAATAAGATACAATAACTTTTAAAGTTTAAATAAAACTTTCTAAAAATAGAAATTTACTTTTAAAATCAATTTTCTCCCCGGCAACTACACAAAAAACATGATCCCGATTTACTGCTTATATACAACAGTATAACAATAATTTTGATTATATTTTTCACTTATATTTCTTTATTTTGCAACAAAACCAAAAACTTGATCCTGAAAAAAATAAGAATTTAACTTTTAATTTATATATATTGGGATACTACACAAGTATGTGTATCATTATCAAGTAATATATGACTTTTTGATTAAGATCTGAATATCAAACCCACAGAGAGATTATGCAATATGCACTTTTACAAACTTTTTATTTTTAAAAAGATAATTATTTAAACTAAATATGATTCTTGCAGTAATGTAAATTTAAATATTGTTGGTGTTTTTAATATTTTTATAGAACAATAACAATTAAAAAAGATAACTAGAGTATTTGCAGAAGAAAAGCACTGAAGATGAAAAATATTTTTCTTCTTACCATGAATAAGTAATTAGTAATAGGAATTCTGTTATGGAAGTATGCATATTATGTCGTGCCAAATAGGAGCAATAATATTCTTGACCCTTATTAGAGTTTTTATAAAGAACACTGACTAATTTAAAGTTTTAATAGCTCTGAAAGACCGGCTAGGCAGGGAAGATACTAGCTCTCACTCTAGAGTTCCCTCGATTCCCTCCACCAGGGGGCTAACACGGCTAGGCAGAGAAGATACTAGCTCTCACTCTAGAGTTCCCTCGATTCCCTCCACCTAGGGACTAACATTCTCGTATTAGAACCTAAAACAATAAACCAAGTTAAGGCTGGAACCTGTCATTTCAAAGTCCTCTAACTTTACACCCTTCAATGAATATTTCTCTATTTATTTGCACTCAATCATATGAACTACATTCTCATTCATACAACCTCATGTGATTCTTTCCAACTGTTGACTAACACAATACCAACTCGGTTCTTACATGTTCTCACAACAAATTTTAATATTTGGATTGGCCAAATTAAGAAATAAATGAAGTACATGAATTTAAATCATCATAACTTCTTTCCAATGGATTGGACAAATCAAGAAGTAAATGAAGTGCATGGATTTAAATCATCACAACTTCTTCCAACTCAATACTCTCCATAACTTCCATCCAAAACTTAATTACTTATCATTTTAAGAAGAAAGATAAAGAAAAAAACTTCCATCCAACACTTTAATTACTTATCATTTTAAGGAGAAAGATAAGGAAAACTACTCAATGAAGTGCATGGATTTAAATCATCACAACTTCTTCCAACATTAAAGATCAATACTCTCCGTTATTCCATCCAAAACTTAATTACTTATCATTTTAAGAAGAAAGATAAAGAAAACTACTCATAATCTATGGAGAAAATGGAGTGCATGGATTTAAATCATCACAACTTTGTCCAACATTAAAGATCAATATTCTTTACAAGTCTATCCAACCTTAATTACTTATCATTTTAAGAAGAAAGATAAAGAAAACTACTCAGAATCTATGGAGAAAATAAAACTACACTTTAGTTTAAAAGTAGAAATCATTGCTAAACCAACAATAAGTCTCAATTAAAATCAAAAGTAGTCTAAAACAAAGGATAAAAAATTATCTCAAGTTTTCCACCAAACCCTTGAAGTTTCTTTGAATCTCTTCTCTTTTACAATACTCTCAATATAAAAACTAAAATAAAAAGGATAAAATAAATATGTGGTGCCTGAAAATCTCTCCGAACTAACTCCCCAATTCAAGAACTTTCAAAATTACTTTTCAAGCACACTTTCAAATACTCAATCTTCATTCCTTTATAAATCTTCAAAAGGTGTCTTAGTATCACTTCAAAATATGTCTTGATTCAATGTATTTCTCCAAGAGATGCCTCCTTTCGCAATAATTTTCATCCATGGTGGTTGTAACCACCTATTAAGTCAATGGGTGTCTCAAAAACTTCTTCAAAATTCGCAAAAACTGAAGTTACTAATCCAATAATTGTCACTAGTGTTTGAGCGCGAAGCCTTTGGCGCTTAGGCGCGGTCTTCTGTTTTTAATCGGCGCTTAAGCGTCGGATCTAGCGCTTAGGCGCCAAAACACTCTTGCCCAATTTTCTTCTATATGCTCCAAATTTGATCATTTTTCACTCCTTTAAGCATTTTTCACATTTTTACCTGTACCTGAAAAAAAAAACACACAATTACCTTCCATTAAAGCGCAATATTTCAAAAATAGGTATAAAAATGCGTCTAAAAATAATATATATTTTAGATGTATCAGTCAACATAAAAAGGTTTCACAGACAAAAAAAGATATCATAAATTCTTTGGTTAACTTGATCGAGTTTTACTATCAAGTAATGTATTCATTCCCCATGATAGGTACATCACTTGCAGTATTGCACTCGTTTATTTAAACTATTGCATATATGAGATCAGTTTGGTCTCGTATTTTCAAAACTAAAATATTAATATTCAAAATTATATATATATATATATATATATATATATATATATATA
>JXCR01103890.1:32672-59630 GCA_002079205.1 Phalaenopsis hybrid cultivar | reverse complement strand
ATAAAATCATATAAATAATTTTTGAAAATATTGAAATAGAGGACATTTAATAGTTAATCTTTTTCTTCCCTCCCCCAAACTTAAATTTTTGAATATGAAATAAAGGTGGAAAGAAAGTACTATAAATATAAATCATACCTCAGTATTGTAGGCATCTTTATCATTCTGAAATTTCTGCAGACCTTCTCAAATTTTTACTTCACCTGGTCTGTAATATCAGGAGCTTTCTACACACATAAATCATTAGAGGAATTTCTGAGAAATGAAATTTTAAAATAAGTATAAAACTGAAACATTAAATAAGCACAACATTTCTTAACACATACACAATACTAATTAAACAATTAAAATTGCGAAATAAAAATCACATTACAATACAATTCACAACACTACTCAACATATATTAAACTACACATGCATATTTAACTATAACACTAACTTTATAACAAAAAATAAAATCATTCAAGTACAACGAAATAATAAAAATGAAAGTCCAAATACATAAACATCCATTTCTATTACAAACAGACTATATAAAATAAAAATACAAACATAAGTACATCAATTTCATTCTAAATATCAAAATCTTAAGCTATTTCATCATCGCCTTGATCAACAGGTGGATTGGGTTGATATTGAGTATATCGAGGGCATTCAGGAAATGTAACATTAGGCGCTCCTCTGTAGTGTCGGGTCTAAGCATCATAATAGACTATTTCAAAATCAGAATGCCTCTGCAGGTACTCACTATCATAATCATGTTGATCATAATAGGCTATCTCAAAATCAGAATGCCTCTGCAGGTACTCACTATCATAATCATGTCGGCATTCTAAACCTCCAATCCTTTCGTTTATTAAATCTATGCTCTTCCTCTGCAAGGTCAACTCATTCATCAAATCTGCTAAGGTAGGGGAGCTAGAAGGAGGAGGAGTCATAACTTGTAGAGGGAACATCTCTACTGATAGAAGGTTCCTGACTCCTACTTCCAGTTCTCCATTTCTCATGAGATACATAAGTCTTCAAATTAGATTTACTAATGGGTTTCATAGGGTGAACCCATTCTTCTTCTCTAGCTTCCACTCCAGAAAGTTGGCAAAGTGTATAAATAAGTCCAGGATGTCCTAGACCTCCACTAGTCTCACTTCTTGCCGTAGTAAATATATTCTTGAAAATAATTCTCCCCATATTTATAGTTTTATTATTCTGAATACAGAAATTCAGAATAGCTGTATCTCTAGTTACCTCACTATGGTGATAAGTTAGTAACAGAGTAGAGGAAATGAAATAGTGTCACGCCTTATAGGTGGCATTCAACATGGAAGCAAAAAAGTTTACCCGTTTCTCGCTGCTTTATCTTCCACGTTCCTTTCCCATCAGTGAGAAAGTTAATCACATCATTGAGGGGGCCTTCAATCGTACTAAATGATTCATAGTGACAGTTGTAAGAATGTAGGACTTCATAAAAAGTGTTAATGCGGGCGGCGGTAAATTCCACAGGAAATCCACGCACTTGTACGATTTCGTCTTCAGAATAAATCACATTGGTGTAGAACTCCTTCACCACATTTGCATCGGCTTTGTTGGAGGTGTAACAAAAGTTTTCCCACCTTCGTTCGGCAATAACCTGTTCAATTTCTCCTCCTGGACTCTCAAAAAGTTGATCTTATATACATTTTTTTTCTTTAAGTATTGAAGTAAATCGAGTTTGAGCAATCACATTAACGAAGCATGATCGTCAAACTCAACTCTTCTCTTTTGACGTGGAGCCATTTTTAATCTAATCAAATCAAAGAAAAATTCAAAAAATTACTTTTAATATGTAAATCATGGCTTCTAATGGTAATTCAAAGAGTTCAACATTAAGATCCATGAATTTTTTCCAAGATTATCTTCACATTTTCAAATTTTTGGGTTTCCTCAATGTGGAAGAAATACATGGTGAAGATCAAATATTTTTAACTTGGAGTGAAGCTCTTACCTAAAGAAGATCAAATCCGGTATCAAAAAGCCTTGAAATCGTCTCCCAATCCAAGACTTACCAAGCCCTAATTTAAAAATGGTGTTTTTAAGAGGAAGGGGATGATGAATAGTGGCGGTTGATCGGTCAAAATCATGGTTAAAGAGGTATTTTTGCAATCTCGCTGACGGCGGGGTATATGGCACCGTTAGCGCGCTCTATTATGTTTTTGAACCTAAGTCTTAGGAAATTCCCTTCGTCGGCGGCATCGAGGGTGCCGTCGGCGGGCTCTATTGATTATTTCCAAATTTTGTATTTTTGCGATTTTGATCAATTCTAAGCCTAAACGATATCCGTTTAACCTTTATAAACATACTTTTGAATATTTAAATGATGTACTTAACACATACAAACTTTCACAAAACATAACATCACATTTATAACATTTTGTCTCTAATTCTTTTCCACTTCGTAATTGAATTGCCTTGATTTCCTCTTTTCCTTGATCTTTAGGATGNAGAAGATGCATAGCTTAGATGTTGAACCCGAATGATTGGAAAATAATTCAAGAAAGTAGAGTTTCTCAAGTATCGATAAAGTGTTTGAAAAAAGAAAACCTCTTCTCCATGTATAGGGTGATCCAGAATAGCCCAAATCAAAAAGTCCATCCCCCACAATTGAGTTACAAAAACAATTTATAAGGGCAGTATCACATCTACTAACCCTTTCCTTCTCAGATGGCTTCATAACTATGTTAAAATCCCCTCCCACAAACAAAATTTTAGTAACAGAATCACCCATGAGCTCTAATTTCAGCCAAAGCAAAAATTCATCCTACAAAAGAGAAATGGCATAGACAGAAGTGCCCCAATCATGAAAATTTTCCATCTTCAAATGTGTTAGAAAAATTGCTCCTCATCTTCAACAATGGATAATGTAACAGAGTGTTTCCAAAAGACCAAAATTTTGTTATTCTTATTGCAGAATGATAGCTTTTGAATGTATTCAAAATCTTGTTTTTATGAACATGCACAAAAGGCCCTAAAAGGGCAAAAATAAAGATTTTATGAACCCTAAAAAGATGTTTGAGTCTATTAAAGGAGGAAGGGTCTGCCACTCCCCAAATATGCCTATTCATAATATTAAACATGATGTCTTAAGCCAGCCATCCTAGAAGATCCAGAAGGGTTGCCTAATTGATCTCCATTAGAATAGTAGCTGCCTTCTTGTATAATGCTACTTGCATTAAGGTTTGAAAGTTCATTGTTTGTTTTAGCCTTCTTTCTAGAATGTTTTTGAAGTTGTTATTTATTCTCTAAAGCATTAGAAGTTGTAGAAGGGTTGACTTCGGTAGAGGTGGAGGGATGAGAAAATCTTTAATCTGACTACCTCTGCTTTTCCAAATTGTTATTAATAATAGGAGTGGTATTACTATGAGTATGAGAAAGAGAAATTTCATTAGGTATAGTAGGTAAATAAGGTTCAGTAACATCAATGTTCCCTTTAGGCAATGTTTANTTCATCCCATAATGATCTAATTTCTTTGATATTGCAGCAATCTGCGAAGCTAACATAGATATTGTATCAGAACCATGGATACTAGCTACTCTTTTAGGATTTACCCATTCAGAGGGCCATTGAAAATTGTTGGTATCCATTTCTTCTATTAATAAATAAGCCTCATCAAAAGGTTTTGACATTAACGAACCACCAGCTGCAAAATCTATAATCTATCTAAGAGATCCCACTAATCCAATATAAAAAGTTTGAATTATCAACCAATCTGGTAACGAATGATGAGGGCATTTCCTAAGAAGATCTTTAAATCTCTCCCAAGCTTCATATANATCATATTTAAAAGTAGCACATAGTTCTAAAAAACTAGCGAGGTGTAAGTTAGGATCTTCATTTGGTGTACCTCCAAATTGATTATTTTGTACCATTTGGATAATAGCAGGTTTAAGCTCAAATGAATTAGCAGCTACATCAGGATTTTGGATAGATAAGTGAATTTCATCTGCTGTAGGATTTGCATAATCTCTTAAGGGTCTAGGTTGGTGTTCATTCATAATGTTTTCCATTGTATCACAATTTCTAGGTTTTCTTTTTAATTTTCTATTTTTTCTAACAGTTTATTCTGATTCTGAATCGTATAGTATAAGATTTTCAGGTCCAAATTTGCACATACAATTTAAAATTAGTACTCAGTAATATAATTAAAAACATAAATATAAATATATAAATATATAGATAAGATGCAGTTTAAGTAAAAACTTTTTGATAATTCTAATATGTCCGTTACTCTTAAAATTCTCCCCAGCAACGGCGCCAAAAACTTGACTGACCTTTTTCTTTTTGTAAATCGACAATTACAAGAATTTGATGACTCTACTAGAAGATTTAAATTCTAGCAACAGTGTTAAAAATCTTGACTCTGACTTTATATATGTGTTTGATTTAATAAAGATGTATATGTATAATATTCAATAATGCCAAAGTCGAATTTGTCAACGCAAGTATACGTATCGCTCAAGTAATATAGAGCTCTAATGGAGTCCTAGTTATCAATCCCACAGGGAGAAATAGAATACTACAAACTAAGGCTTAATAAAAAGTAATACTTCAACTACAACGACAGTGTTCAATTTGCTTATCTGTCACTAATAGGAAATTGAAATAAGTAGATAATTTGGATAACTAATAAATAACTAAAGATAGAAAGTAGGGTTTAATTTGTGATATTCAATATATAAGAAAACATCATTCTCCTTGTCAAGAAATTATAGTGAATGGATAAAATGAATTAGTTCAATTTATATTGTGCAAAAAAACAACATTCTTATTCTTTACCCTTTGGTCCAGGCATAAAGAACATTGACTAATCCTATNGCTAGGCTGGGAGGAGACCGGCTCTCACTTTGGAGCTCCCACGTTCCCTTCACCTGAGGGCTAACATCTACACATCAGCACCCAAACGATAAGACCAAATTGAGGATTTTAGTCTGTCACTCTAAAATCTCCAATTCTACACCTGATAGTAATATTTCCCTATTTTTTTGCACCCAACTTCCAAGGGCTTTAACCTCCCTGAATCTTGGATGTAATCTTCACTTTAGTTGTAAAACTCAACATATTTTAACAAAATAATTGACCAGATTGAAAGTAAATTAAGATTGAAGTGAAAAGATCATCACAATTTTTTAAGCATTTCTATGGTTTCACCAATTCAAATCACCATTTCACAAATTTCGAGACAAGGAGAAAGACAGAGAAAACTACTCAGAACTCATGGGGAAAGCACAACAAAACTCGGAATTCATATATAAAATCAAAGCCATACAAACTATAATAAGTAAATAACTTATCTCTAACTTTCTCCCCAAGAAGACTCCTTGAAGTTCCTCTAAATCTCTTCCTTTTTTTACAACACAAAATTCTTCTTCGAAGTAGCAAGGAAGAAAAAATCTCTCACTTTTCCTCTACTCTTACAATTTCTCGAAGAATTCCTCACAATTACACGCTCTAGCAAGCTCTCTACACACTAATGCAACATATCTAACCTCCAGGACTCTTCTATTTTCGGCCAAAATCTTGTCTTTAAAGATGTGGATGAGTTTTCCCAAGAGTTACTTATGCACCCCTCCAAAATCCGGCCTTATCCATTGTACAAGTACACATAACCGTCACTCCCGCCATTGGCGACCTTCTGGAGATTTTGTTCTGTAGCCTCGGGAAAATCTCGCCGTTGGCGCCCTAGTGCAATTCTCCACATTTCGGTCCTTTTTGCTCCAAATTCGCTCATTTTTGCATCTTTTTGCTCTATTGACCTTAGTTCATCATTCATACAACAAAACATCAAAAATACATTTCTTTAAAGTGCAATATCATTAAAAATAGTATAAAAGAGGTACAAAAATCTCAACATATTTTACTTTGGTCAGACATACACGAGTTTGGTTTTACGTGAGTTAAAGGCAACCAAAAACCTTATTTTTTACACGGTCTACTGTCTTCTTGTAGTGATAAATTCGTTGGTTGGTATACTGAGTTCTGTGACACCTCATGTTTGCAAAAAAACTATAATTTGTTAGTTCTTTTAGCAATTTCAAATTGTGTTATGATTAATTGATTGTTTTTTACAGTATTAAAAAAAGATGAGCTTCGGGATTTCATGGACCTCCCGATGATTGCTTTTCCACTGCGAACTTCAGACTTCCTTATTTACGTCACGTCAAGTGCATAAATACGAGATGAAGTTTTACAGGTTTCCACGGTGGGCAGACAGTCTGAAGAAGCGTGAATTCTTCCGGAGGGCAGACAATCTGACATATTCCACTGTTGACATTGATCGAGAATGACTAGCATCTCTCGAGAACGGTGTAACTTGTGACATACGCTATATGTATTTTAAAATCAATATTATCATATTACTAATTTTAATTTTAATAGTTTTTTTTTGTTTTTTTAACAATATTGATATTCACTATTAAGTGATTTGCTTATCTAGATTTTTATATTGTTACAAAATGAATATTTACTTATGAAGTATCAAATATATTGTTACGAAAATTTTATTACAAATAATATTACTGTCATGGGCAGAATAATCATTTGTCTATAAACAGCTGCCGCACAACTGTTTTCAAATATCAAAAATAAACAGCTAGTCAGCTTATCTGCAGTAATTTCCCAGCAGCAGCTTTCTGGGGGCTTATTGATAAGCTGCAGCTGCCTCAAATAAACCCATAATCACAATCAATATTAAATTTGAGTAACATAATTATAATTTATATAAGAATGTCAATAAAAGTATTCTAATGATGACTTAAATCTTTATAGTCAGTCTCATAATATAAAATAAAAAGCAATTTACACATTAGAAAAAAAATTAAACAATGCCTTACGGCGAAGGAGGCCTAATATGATAATCCCGCGACCCAACTGCTTCTAAAACAAGCTTCACACAAATAATTACTGAGTACGAGAAGGGTAAATACGTAAATNGCTTTCTGGAGTCTTATTGATAAGTTGCAGCTGCCTCAAATAAACCCATAGTCACATTCGACATTAAATTTGGGTAACATAATTCTAATTTATATAAGAATGTCGATAAAAGTATTATATAGTCAGTCTCATAATATAAAATAAAAAGCAATTTATACATTAGAAAAAAAGAAACAATGCCTTACGGCGAAGGAGGCCAAATATGATAATCCCGCTACCCAACTGCTTCTAAAACAAGCTTCACACAAATAATTACTGAGTAGGAGAAGGGTAAATACGTAAAAATAGAAAGCTCTCCTCTCATCAGTTGATCGGCGCGGTCCTCGACTATAAGCCATCGGTCGTCTCTCTCAACTCGCGTCGAAGCACTCTCTCCTCTCTCTCTCTCCCCTCCGAAACTGTTCCGCGCCATTTTCGTCTTTTCTTCTGGTCTTCATCCCCTTCCTCAATTATTCGAAACAATAGATATTCTTGAAACTCTAACCCTAATTCCACTTCGCCTTGCTCTCACTTACCTGCTTGATCGGCGACGCCGCATCTGGGCTTACTGATCGATGGAATGCCGCCAGGGCATCGGTTTAGAGAAAGCCTGCCGCATCTCCAACACCATACACTCGGAGATCGCTCCCTCCCTCTCTCTTCCTTGGTTACCTGTGTATCTTGGCGCCGCGGATCCAGCTCTTGGGCTCTTCGAGGATGTCTCTGGACGTGGTGTCGATGGAGACCGGTCGGAGGTTTTAGCGCAGGCTGAGAAGATCGTGAGCTTGCTCAGGGATTGTGATGTCAGCTATTTGTAAGTTTTCTCTTAGCTCGGATTTGATCGGATTTGGGTGCTGTTGCTTTGGAGGTGCCCGGGCCTTCGTTTGTCTCTAATTGATTATTTGCTTTAGAAATTTAAACAAGGGGGCGAAGAATTCACCGTGCAGCTCGGTTGAGNGCTCGGATTTGATCGGATTTGGGTGCTGTTGCTTTGGAGGTGCCCGGGCCTTCGTTTGTCTCTAATTGATTAATTGTTTTAGAAATTTAAACAAGGGGGCGAAGAATTCACCGTGCAGCTCGGTTGATGTTTCCAGCCTCTATGATGAGGTCATCAAGCGGTACCCATCAGCGTTTGAGTGCTCTACTACAGGTAAATTATACTCAGTTGAAGTTTAGTGGTATGTTTTTATCATTATTCATCATATATGTCCATGCATAGGTCAGTTTATGCGGTGTTTGGGTTCATTTAGTTGTTATTCTGAAATTCTAACATCCATTTCTAGTTTATGTGTTGGTAATCGGTTTTATTGGTTCTCAGTTGTAAAATCTGTGATTGAACTGACACCATAAACTTAATTGAGTAACTCTAATTTAGATAGCAAAAATGCAGAATGTTATGTTGCAATTTTCTAGTTGGAAGTTGTACAAGCAATAAACTGAGTGGTTTGAACATGCATTTAGTTTCTGGATGTGTTCATGTGCTTGCTATTGAGCTTTTTATTTATTATATCCTATAGGAAATTTTTATTGCTAAGTACTTCTATATATTTCTGCATCCTTACCTTACGTTATGCTGTTCAAGTTTCTCAGGTCCTTTCCAGACAGAGCATCATCAACATGAAGTATTAGAAAAGAAACCTTTTATGAAAAATATATCTAGTACAGGCCATGGGCATTTAGAAAATGGTGCCCCTTTTATTAATCACATAGGAAGCAATTTAGTTCATGTGAGTATATTTTCTTAACATTTGTGTGCTAATCTCTTTTCTTTTCTATTATCTTACATTTTATTGTATAATTTTACATCGACTAATATATTCTTCAGGAACCTTTAACTTCTGCTGATTCAAGCAAACCCAAAATTAAGAAGAAAGAAAGTTATTCCAAATCATTGTCATCAGGACCTGGTCCTCCTAATCTCGAAGGTTGCCATTTTTTGAATTTTTTCACGTGACTATCTTTTTTTTATTTATGGTAAAATTTCCTACATTTTGTCTATAGCTATGCTTGGTACCTTCTGTGAGATGTTGGAAGACTTTTGTGGGAAAGCAGAAGTTCTTGATGATATAGGAGGGGAAGGTGGATCATCAATTCCGCTCGTGGACATAACAAATCTTATAAATGAGATAACATCTGTTTCTGCAAAGAAAATCTTGCATTTGGTTCCTCCTGAAACTCTTGTAAGAGTCATAAATGTTCTTGATCAGCAGATTCAATGTGGACAAGGTTTTTCTATTAACGAGAATGAAAATGTAAGTATGATATATGCCAATTTTTAATGATATTGGTATTTAATTTGATTAGTCATTTTCTTGGTTCCATGAAACTGTCACCTCCTGCTATTACTAGCTAAACTTGCCATACTGTATTTGCTTTCAATACTGGAATAACTACAGATGATTATTTATCAGAATTGTTTGGGCTTTGTTTCAAATCTCCTGTATTGTATGTACACGTCATGTTTAGTTTGCATGATGCTCAATTTAAACAATGTGCCAAACTGCTAAGGGATGAAGTAAGGCGTTTAGAGTCTTTAAGGGGTTGAAGTGTAATTCAATGTATGGTAACTACAACTGGTGCCTACGAGGTTAGTTAGCTTAACTCATAAATGAACCTATTTAATATGTAGCTCATTTTAAACCCTCTTTTGAAAATAGTGGGTTCATGATTCACATTTCAAGCATGTTTGGGACAAAGACCGTACTTGTTAATTATTAAACCCATTTTGCATTCTGGAGAGAGAGCACTGAGGAATAGAGCTGTTTTAGGGAGGCTTGCCTATTGTGTGGATTTGAGGAGGTGGACGAAAGGGCTGAAGGTTGAGTGACATACAAGCTGAAAAGGATGGACTATGGAGGGAATTCTTTGAAGCCAACTATTTTTCCAAGGGGGCTATAAAATAATAAGGCAAGGAAGAGAAAAGGATGAGGTGATTATAGATGGGAACTGGGAGATTCAGGGAAGGTTACCATTGCAGCTATTTTGTTGAAGGAGGAAAAAAATTCAGGCTTAGTGATAATGTCCTCATCAGATCTTCTCAACACCTTGTGCTCCTCTAAAAGAAAACATTTCAATGGAAGCTAGTTTATAATCTTTGATAGGGAGAGCCTTTAGTTTTGAGCAATTTTGGCAATGAATTGGAGTGCTGGGGGTGCATTTTTTTCTTGAAATTGTCATTGGAGACTAAAATGCAGATCTTTTGTGTTTATGTAGACGTTAGAGTGGTAAAGTTTGTCGATCTATGGGCCTAAAAATCTTCTTCTATCAATGCGTAGCCTGATTACTTTATGGACACCTTAGTATAATGCCTAAACAACAAAAATCTTAACATCTTATGTGCAACCACATTAATGCCTTCATAAGGTCACAATCATTTGAGTGTCATGGAATATCTTTCTTTTCTGGAGTTGATACTAACTTTACCCGATCATTTTAGTGGAAAGTTTGTTTGAAGCTCACTATTTATGGACAAATCATCACAGCTTTATGTCAATCAACTTTTAAATTTTATTAATCCTCATTTGCTATTATTATTGTTAAACATATTTTGCACAAATCTTTTTGAACAAAATTTATTCATTTTATCTTGTTCTCCTCTTTTTCTTCTTAACTCTTTGACACTAAACATTTGTACTCATTGAATGGGTGCATTTTCTATCATTTGTTGTGCACGGCCTAATTATCTAAGTTTATATTCTGCTATTTTATCTTCAACATATGTTGTCTCACCATCTCTATATAATCATTCATCAATGTACTTTCTAGTTTTTTCATACATTTATTTTACATTTTCATTTCCTACATGTTTAACCTAAATACCAATGACTTTTTACTCCACAATACTTGGGATTTATTTAACATAGCTAGCTTCATTGTAGCTTTAAGAAACCCTTTCTAAAGGTTCCTGATTCCTAAAGTAAGTTTACTACTTTTGTTTATAGCCATTCGCTGAAAGCTATACCATGGAAAGTTTAGATAACGTCTCTATTATATCAATAGAAAGTCGTGAGTAAGATCAAGCAATACTTTTAATTTTGCTAGACAGCTTTTGGAAAGAATTTAAAAGAGCAGTCATGTGTTTAAACCTACTGTCTGATGAAAATGAAGTTAAATTCATCATTCCATTTGATTACCATTCTTATTTGCTCATTTTGCTATCATATACTCAAAAATGGCTTCCCATGAAGGTTTTCAATTGACAAAATCGTAATTCTGTGGATTCAAGCAACGTTTGAACTAATTAATTAATTGTGTAAAGGGATCCTGATCTTATGTAGGCTGTCATTCCGATGTATTCAAGTGTTGGTTAAATAAATTATAATTATCCTAATCTAGCATATTCAAAAAAATGATGTTTTTCAGATTATTCCAACCAATGAATAGTTTTCAAGCACATTATTACTATAGCAAATGCAAATTAAAGTTGTTGAAATTGTTTTTAAATAAAGAGCAGTTGTTTTAAATAAAAAATTACAAAATTTAAACATTTTTCTTAGGTGCTACTTTCTTTGCATGCTAAAATCGATTTATCCGCAAAATTATTGGCATAATTCTTTTTTGCATGAATCATAGTGAATTCTTTGTTTGCATACTTTTTTTTCTTATATTTTTATTGAACTTTTTTATTTAAAAGCATCTTTATCATTAGTAATATGTTCATGATAAGAGCAATTAAACATTTGATAGATTGTTTCAGACCGTGGTATGAAGGGAAAAATGGACATTGTTATGGAATGAGATCTGTGTTTTGAAGTTTTCTGGCAGAATAGAAAATTTGGTCTCAGCAGGACCATATCCCTTTTTATTTGCTGTAGTGTGTATATAATGATGTGCCTTACTAGTTACTAATGATGCTCAAACATGCTTGCTTATGAAGCTCTGCTCTGATTGTGTTTTTCACTGTATTCATTTTAGCTTGACGTCAGCTGCGAGCTGCTCTATGACATTGTTAATTCTATGACTAATGTGTGCTGTCATGTTTAAGTCCTCCACAGAAGTTTTACCAATCGTATTGCATGCTCTAGAGTCCACTCATGCCGTTCTTGTAATTATGACCCAACAAGATATGCCAAAGCAGCTATACAAAGAAGAGGTATGTTGTGACTGCTCTGCTTGGATGGTTTTAGTTAATGTGAACATGTTATATTGGAGTTTTTTTTTTACTTGTGTTCAATTAAATTTTGGAACCAATTGACATTTATGATTAACTAATGTAATTTGAGATACTGCTTTAAAAATGATCTAATTTTAATTTCAGATCATTGAGCGGATTGTTGACTTCTCAAGATACCACATGATGGAGGTCATGGCTGCCTACAACCCATTTTACCACACCCCTCAAGAACAAAATGAAAATGGTGAATTTGACTGTAAGTTCAGCAAAGTTAATTTACATTAATGTTTATCATCATCTAGCTTACTTAAAATATACTGATTGGTTTCATGCGGAACTAATGCCTTTAGTGGTTTACACAAATAGCTTATCTCCAGTTGAAATATTTATTCTAAATTCCTACGTTTTTTATCCATTTTTTTCGAATAATCACCTTCAGTAGCCATATACATCCTGTTTGGGGTTTGTCTCACTTCTTCATGAATCCAATTAGTTTAGATAAATTTTTTTGTACAATTTCTAGGCATTATTGCCTTGATGTTTTAGATTCAACTTATTTTAAGAAAGATAGAGGTAAACCTAAAAAGACTTGGGCATATTGTATAAAAAATGATCTTAATTTATTAGAATTAAATGAAAATATGACACTCAATAGGACCCAAAGGAGAAAAATGATTCTTGTAGCCGACCCCACTTAGTGGGATAAAGGCTTGCCGTTGTTATTGTACTGCCGTTGATGCTTTCCTATTTTTGCAATTGCATTCATAGTAGTCATTTCTTCTTACTTCATCGGTTTATTTTTTGTCTTAATTTATTAGAATTAAATGAAAATATGACACTCAATAGGACCCAAAGGAGAAAAATGATTCTTGTAGCCGACCCCACTTAGTGGGATAAAGGCTTGCCGTTGTTATTGTACTGCCGTTGATGCTTTCCTATTTTTGCAATTGCATTCATAGTAGTCATTTCTTCTTACTTCATCGGTTTATTTTTTATCTTAATTTATTAGAATTAAATGAAAATATGACACTCAATAGGACCCAAAGGAGAAAAATGATTCTTGTAGCCGACCCCACTTAGTGGGATAAAGGCTTGCCGTTGTTATTGTACTGCCGTTGATGCTTTCCTATTTTTGCAATTGCATTCATAGTAGTCATTTCTTCTTACTTCATCGGTTTATTTTTTATCTTAATTTATTAGAATTAAATGAAAATATGACACTCAATAGGACCCAAAGGAGAAAAATGATTCTTGTAGCCGACCCCACTTAGTGGGATAAAGGCTTGCCGTTGTTATTGTACTGCCGTTGATGCTTTCCTATTTTTGCAATTGCATTCATAGTAGTCATTTCTTCTTACTTCATCGGTTTATTTTTTGTTCTCCGTTGTAGTTGTCGTAATCACCAAAGAATTTTTTTTCCTATAACCTTATATTTAATGGGTGTCTTCTCTTGCGCTCAGCTATTATGTCCTTCTTAGTTTTACCATTCATCCGTTATAAGTTTCTCAAATTTTTGTCACTTTAATTGCTGGTAGCATGTATGTTATTGAAGCTCATATCCATCCAACATCTCATTATATCGATATTTTATATAATTTTTTTCTTTCAGGTTTTTGTTATTCTTTTTTGAAATTGATCCCTAGGGCACCGTTCCATTTTTTCAAATGATATTTTTCTAATGCATTGTTAAAACACCAAACATTTGTGTTGGAGTTTGAAAGCATTACTTCAAGTTTCAGTTTTAATTAAATTATTTTCTCGTATTTTAATTAAAATTTAATTTGTGTTTAGGCGATGAAGTTGAAGATGATGATGCTGATAATGGCTCTGTAGGCAGAAAACGACGCAACGTTCGGATTACAAATGTAAAGAAGTCTACTGTAAACAAGTGAGCCGGTGGATTTCACTTTATGTTTTGACTGCTCCATAATTTTCTAATTTGTAGCTGTCATCTTCACGACAATACATTTCTATTTTTCTTTATCTAAATACATGTGATTTTTCCCAACCTTTTTATTTCCTTTTGTGACAGGGTTTCTACACTAGTTAATTCTGTTGTTCAAAAGCTATGTTCTATATTAGACTATATTAAGGATCTTTTGTCAGCTGTGCGGCTGTCAGATAGCTGCATTTTTCAGCTATTGAAAGCAAGCATTTCTACTTTCTTGGTTGACAATATACAGCTCTTGCAGTTGAAGTCTATTAATTTACTTTGTGGGGTAATATGCTCTCTGGTGCTCTAGCTGTTTTTCATGGAGTACGATTTACTTTACTGTCAATCTCTTAGATTCTATATATTCTTCTTGTTTTTACTTTGGAGCAGGTTTTTGCTTCATACCCAGAGCAAAGAGATTTCTTGTTAGATGAGATACTGCACCTCTTTCCAAAATTGCAATTTTCAAAGCGTTCTCTGAGAGCTTACCATTTACCAGATGTGGAGCAGAAGCAGATTCAGATGGTGACAGCTTTGCTGATCCACTTGGCACAATTTGGTTCCAATCTTCCGGATGCTGTAAAGACTGCATCAACTATGGATGCCATTTTGAATTCTTCAGTTGATGCAGCTTGCCCATCTAAATGTCGTGATGTTGCACAATTGGTGTCAATTGCTTTATGGACCAAGATTGTTGAAAGGTGTACTAATACTAAAGCCCAGGATTTATCAGAATCAAAAACTATTTTGGAAAACCTTGTGACAGACCTGTTGACAACCTTAAATTTGCCAGAGTACCCAGCTGCTGCTTTTATCTTACAGGTGATGGTTTTTGATCTAGACATAATGTTCTCAACTTTGATATGCAATTAATGATGAAATATGTGCAGGTTCTCTGTGTTGTTTTGCTCCAAAATGCTGGGCTTAAGTCGAAAGATGTCTCAGCTCGATGCATTGCAATTGATGTTCTCGGAGCAATTGCAGCCAGACTAAAACGTGATTCTGCAAATTGCAGAGGAGAGATGTTGTGGATTCTGCAGGAGTTGCCTGAGGGGGAGGCTGAGGCATGTAGTAAATTAAAAGATTCATGTTGCATTTGTTTTTGTGGAAAAGGTGTAAACATGAATTGTCAAGTTTGTCATAGATGGTTTCATGAGGATTGCTTAGGAGTCTCTGTACAAGAGAAGTTGGTCCGTGATTGGTCGTGTCATGTCTGTCTTTGCAAAAAGCAGCTTAGTGTCTTGAAATCATACTGCCAGCCCCAAAGTAAGGAAAGCATTAAATCTGCTAAAGGTGCTGCGAAACACTCTTCCAAAGAGTCCGATTTAGTAACAAAATTTGAGATCCTTCAGCAAATTCTCCTGAACTATCTCGACGAGACCGGTCAACAAGATGATGCAAATTTGCTTACTCGTTGGTTGGTTAACTTTCTGTTTTTGCTTGATGCAATTTAACATTTTGAAAGTATTAAATTGATAAATTTTTTTGCAGGTTCTATCTGTCCCTATGGCACAAGGATAACCCTGTATCTCCAGAAAAGGTCATTTACCTTTTTGCCAGATTAAAATCAACAGCAATTTTGGGGAAATCAGAAGTTACGCTGGCACTGTCAAGAGATTGGGCTAAAAGGATTTGCTTAGAATTGGGGCAAAACCTTTCCTTTTCTAGAGGTTTTGATAAAATTTTCACGCATCTTCTGGTAAACACTCATCTTTTTCAATTTTTTTTTTTAAATGTGCGATAATATTTTTTTCACACATAGAACTGCTATTCTGTTTCTTGATATCTGATGTATGTAATGCTTTTATCGGAATAATGAAAAAACTAGCCTTTTTGTTTGTTGAAAAAATGATTCTCAGGCAAGTTTGAGGGAAGGCTCTTCTATACTAAGGGCAAAAGCATTACGTGCGGTGAGACTGCTTTCTAGATAATTTTTTGTTTTACTGATTTGATCTAAAATTTTATCAAATTTATTTTGCCTACTTANGATGTGCCGTACTAGTTACTAATGATGCTCAAACATGCTTGCTTATGAAGCTCTGCTCTGATTGTGTTTTTCGCTGTATTCACATTAGCTTGATGTCAGCTGCGAGCTGCTCTATGACATTGTTAATTCTATGACTAATGTGTGCTGTCATGTTTAAGTCCTCCACAGAAGTTTTACCAATCGTATTGCATGCTCTAGAGTCCACTCATGCCGTTCTTGTAATTATGACCCAACAAGATATGCCAAAGCAGCTATACAAAGAAGAGGTATGTTGTGACTGCTCTGCTTGGATGGTTTTAGTTAATGTGAACATGTTATATTGGAGTTTTTTTTTTTATTTTTGCTCAATTAAATTTTGGAACCAATTGACATTTTATGATTAACTAATGTAATTTGAGATACTGCTTTAAAAATGATCTAATTTTAATTTCAGATCATTGAGCGGATTGTTGACTTCTCAAGATACCACATGATGGAGGTCATGGCTGCCTACAACCCATTTTACCACACCCCTCAAGAACAAAATGAAAATGGTGAATTTGACTGTAAGTTCAGCAAAGTTAATTTACATTAATGTTTATCATCATCTAGCTTACTTAAAATATACTGATTGGTTTCATGCGGAACTAATGCCTTTAGTGGTTTACACAAATAGCTTATCTCCAGTTGAAATATTTATTCTAAATTCCTACGTTTTTTATCCATTTTTTGCGAATAATCACCTTCAGTAGCCATATACATCCTGTTTGGGGTTTGTCTCACTTCTTCATGAATCCAATTAGTTTAGATAAATTTTTTTGTACAATTTCTAGCAATTATTGCCTTGATGTTTTAGATTCAACTTATTTTAAGAAAGACAGAGGTAGACCTAAGAAGACTTGGGCATATTGTATAAAAAATGATATTAATTTATTAGAATTAAGTGAAAATATGACACTCAATAGGACCCAATGGAGAAAAGTGATTCTTGTAGCCGACCCCACTTAGTGGGATAAAGGCTTGCCGTTGTTATTGTACTGCCGTTGATGCTTTCCTATTTTTGCAATTGCATTCATAGTAGTCATTTCTTCTTACTTCATCGGTTTATTTTTTGTTCTCCGTTGTAGTTGTCTTAATCACCAAAGAATTTTTTTCCTATAACCTTATGTTTAATGGGTGTTTTCTCATGCGCTCAGCTAATATGTCCTTCTTAGTTTTACTATTCATCCGTTATAAGTTTCTCAAATTTGTGTCACTTTAATTGCTGGTAGCATGTATGTTATTGAAGCTCATATCCATCCAACATCTCATTATATCGATATTTTATATAATTTTTTTCTTTCAGGTTTTTGTTATTCTTTTTTGAAATTGATCCCTAGGGCACCTTTCCATTTTTTCAATTGATATTTTTCTAATGCATTGTTAAAACACCAAAGATTTGTGTTGGAGTTTGAAAGCATTACTCTAAGTTTCAGTTTTAATTAAATTATTTTCTAGTATTTTAATTAAAATTTAATTTGTGTTTAGGTGATGAAGTTGAAGATGATGATGCTGATAATGGCTCTGTAGGCAGAAAACGACGCAACGTTCGGATTACAAATGTAAAGAAGTCTACTGTAAACAAGTGAGCCGGTGGATTTCACTTTATGTTTTGACTGCTCCATAATTTTCTAATTTGTAGCTGTCATCTTCACGACAATACATTTCTATTTTTCTTTATCTAAATACATGTGATTTTTCCCAACCTTTTTATTTCCTTTTGTGACAGGGTTTCTACACTAGTTAATTCTGTTGTTCAAAAGCTATGTTCTATATTAGACTATATTAAGGATCTTTTGTCAGCTGTGCGGCTGTCAGATAGCTGCATTTTTCAGCTATTGAAAGCAAGCATTTCTACTTTCTTGGTTGACAATATACAGCTCTTGCAGTTGAAGTCTATTAATTTACTTTGTGGGGTAATATGCTCTCTGGTGCTCTAGCTGTTTTTCATGGAGTACGATTTACTTTACTGTCAATCTCTTAGATTCTATATATTCTTCTTGTTTTTACTTTGGAGCAGGTTTTTGCTTCATACCCAGAGCAAAGAGATTTCTTGTTAGATGAGATACTGCACCTCTTTCCAAAATTGCAATTTTCAAAGCGTTCTCTGAGAGCCTACCATTTACCAGATGTGGAGCAGAAGCAGATTCAGATGGTGACAGCTTTGCTGATCCACTTGGCACAATTTGGTTCCAATCTTCCGGATGCTGTAAAGACTGCATCAACTATGGATGCCATTTTGAATTCTTCAGTTGATGCAGCTTGCCCATCTAAATGTCGTGATGTTGCACAATTGGTGTCAATTGCTTTATGGACCAAGATTGTTGAAAGGTGTACTAATACTAAAGCCCAGGATTTATCAGAATCAAAAACTATTTTGGAAAACCTTGTGACAGACCTGTTGACAACCTTAAATTTGCCAGAGTACCCAGCTGCTGCTTTTATCTTACAGGTGATGGTTTTTGATCTAGACATAATGTTCTCAACTTTGATATGCAATTAATGATGAAATATGTGCAGGTTCTCTGTGTTGTTTTGCTCCAAAATGCTGGGCTTAAGTCGAAAGATGTCTCAGCTCGATGCATTGCAATTGATGTTCTCGGAGCAATTGCAGCCAGACTAAAACGTGATTCTGCAAATTGCAGAGGAGAGACGTTGTGGATTCTGCAGGAGTTGCCTGAGGGGGAGGCTGAGGCATGTACTAAATTAAAAGATTCATGTTGCATTTGTTTTTGTGGAAAAGGTGTAAACATGAATTGTGAAGTTTGTCATAGATGGTTTCATGAGGATTGCTTAGGAGTTTCTGGNCAATCAAAATTATTAGAGATTTATGCACTTCTAATGCTAGTTTTCCCGAAACAACAAATGCTTTTATAGAGATGATCTCTCGTATCACAGATGAAGAATCCAGTGTGCAAGTGAGTTTTTTATCATCTCTCCCAATGTTTTATATAGTCTGAAAACTTGCTAATGATATCGCTGAATTTTGCATTCTTTACATTATTCTAGGTCCAGCTGAATTTAACATATACTTTAATACGCAAGTTATCCATACAACTGAATTTATTTTGTTTTTCAAATAGAGCCATGAAAGTAACACTACTATGTACTGTTTTTTTAAAACTTCAATAATCAGAATCTGTAATTAAAATTTCATTTAAATTTATGAAATGATTATAATGGTATTACCAGAGCGATAGGTTAACTAAAAGCATCATAACTGCTCAATGCATGAGGCTGCAGTTGCCATCCATTGCATTCTTTTGAGATTTAGACATTGACTATCTTAATATATTTTGATAATGAGCTGGCTTGATCCTTGTAAGAAGTGCATCTTGGTTGATACTTGCTCAAGCCTTGTTGCTGTGAATGCTTATTGACAGTTTATCATGCAAAGAAGTTTCAATAAATCAGTCAGATTGATTTGTTTTTTTGTTTTTATGCAGAAATCACAGGCATGCTTGGACAGCTTAAAATTATTATCACACTCTTTCTTAAAACTAGTAGAAAAGATAATGTAATTGGAAAACCTATTCTTAACTTCCAAAAGATACATCTCTTTCATTTTTTTTGACAATAAAATGGGTGTGGCTAATAAATTACCTTTGCATATAATGCATTTGACTTCCTATGACGTTCATTCCAAAAACAGTAGGTTGATGGGATGCAGCTAGATACATTTGGGTGGAAGCACATGTACTTCGCAATTTTCATTCAAGAATTTTGGTTCTAATTGATGTTTTTTTAATATGTTAGTATTACATATAGAAGAGATTTAAACCTTTGAGTTTCTCAACTATGATTCAAAAAGCTCTATGAAGCTAAAATGTCATTCAAGTATATGTCTAGAAGATGATTAAATTATTTTTTGTTCTAGAAAACACATTGGTGAGATTGTAATTTACAAAGGGATGAGTAAATATGTACCCTCTATTATAATTTTATTTTTAAATTATCTATGCTCCGGTCTTTTGGATTCAAGCTAAGATATATCACTGCTAAGTTTTTTTTGGCCTTCCTACAATTTTGACCAATAATTTCTAATTTTTTTCCTTTAAAATTACATCTCATATGCTCATTTTTCATTTTAGTAATTTTAAATCTTTTATTTTCTTAGATTTGTTTTTCTTTTGCTCTATTTTTCTCTTATTTCAACATGTACCACACACTTCTCATGTATTTGCATTTGTAAAACTTAATTTTTGTTAATTAGTTGTGTAACATTTTACTGTCTCAATCACATTAAAACACATATGAAAGAGAGTATTTCACTTTATAAAAGTTAGTGTTAGTTGCATTTTTGATGTGGTTAGAGATCTGGGTATTTAATAAGTATTAAACTTTACGTGTTACATATCTATAGGCACAAGTATTGTGTGGTTTGTATGTAGATTCCCCTTTCGACGGATGTCTCATTTATTAGAGCAATGTCATGCAAATATCATTCAAACGTTTATCTTTTTNACGGATGTCTCATTTATTAGAACAATGTCATGCAAATATCATTCAAACGTTTATCTTTTTTTGAATATCCTCGAACATACATAGAAATACTAATAGATGTGAATGCCAAGTTTTTTTTTTTTTTTCAATCATTCGATATTCTCATAGCCTTTAAGATTTCACTAGGAAGATCTAACCAAAATATGACAACTGTCCAAATTTTAGTGCTGATCTCAACTGGTCATAAAGCTTAATCTTTATATATTTTAAATTGTTAATTGAAACTTAATTTTTTTGCATCAGTTTATTGTATTCTTTATGATTTATTTCATGATGCTCTCATGAAATTATTTTTTCAAACTCTCATTTGATCATTTCTCTAAATAGTATTTTTTTAATTTCTTCACCCTATTACTATTAAGATTAAGCTATCTTTAAATTTATGTCATATAATTATATTAGATAGTTTTCATCATCGTTTAAAATGCACAATAAGAGGTGCTCCTATATGTCCAACTTGAGGCATGCTTTAGAGTTTTTTTTCTTTTAATTGCGGGAGGCCTAGCCTTATTGGGTGAGGTTGAGGCGCGCCTCATTTTGAAAACACCTCNATATTTTAAATTGTTAATTGAAACTTAATTTTTTTGCATCAGTTTATTGTATTCTTTATGATTTATTTCATGTTGCTCTCATAAAATAATTTTTTCAAACTTTCATTTGATCATTTCTCTAAATAGTATTTTTTTATTTCTTCACCCTCTATTACTATTAAGATTATGTTATCTTTAAATTTATGTCATATAATTAGATAGTTTTCATCATCGTTTAAAATGCACAATAAGAGGTGCTCCTATATGTCCGACTTGAGGCATGCTTTAGAGTTTTTTTTATTTTTTATTTTTTATTTTATTGCGGCAGGCCTAGCTTTATTGGGTGAGGTTGAGGCGCGCCTCATTTTGAAAACACTTTNATCATCGTTTAAAATGCACAATAAGAGGTGCTCCTATATGTCCAACTTGAGGCATGCTTTAGAGTTTTTTTTCTTTTAATTGCGGGAGGCCTAGCCTTATTGGGTGAGGTTGAGGCGCGCCTCATTTTGAAAACACCTCAAAATTATGTGACTGTCCATAAATTTTTTAAAAAAAACTAAAAATAAAATCAATATACTTTATTTACTCTCACTTCTCACACATTTTAAAATAATAATAAATAAATGAAAAATATATCTATAAAAATTTATGAAGTTGAAGTTTTAATTTTTCAGCATATTTATTGTTTTAATTAATATTTTTTTAACGATTATTTACTAGAAAAATGAAGATAATTGAGTTTAAATATAAGGCTGAAAGGGAGTAATATGCACTTTTAAATTTAAAATTCAAATGTCGTTAAACTTGTTATATTCTTAATATTCTTGTGTGTGTGTGGGGAGGGAGGCAATATGAGTAGGAGAGAAATACTTATGTTGAACTTATTTTGATTGTTATGTTTTGATGTTCTTGTTTTTTATGTTTATTTTTTAGCTTTCTTTGGTAGTCTTATTTCTTGATTTGATATTACGATATCAACATGGTACTTATTTTGCAATTCATTATTTTTTTACTTTGTTAAAATGCTGTTATTNTGGTAGTCTTATTTCTTGATTTGATATTACGATATCAACATGTTACTTCTTATTTTGCAATTTATTATTTTTATACTTTGTTAAAATGCTGTTATAGTTTTTTTTTAAAGTGTTAATATGTTAGAATATTAATATGTTATTTTTCACTCCACACTTTATAGTTCATACAATATTTATTAATTTATAGAATTTTAAAATTTTNTATTTACTCTCACTTCTCACACATTTTAAAATAATAATAAATAAACGAAAAATATATCTATAAAAATTTATGTAGTTACAGTTTTAATTTTTCAGCATATTTATTGTTTTAATTAATATTTTTGTTAACGATTATTTACTAGAAAAATGAAGATAACTGAGATTAAATATAAGGCTGAAAGGGAGTAATATGCACTTTTAAATTTAAAATTCAAATGTCATTAAACTTGTTATATTCTTAATATTCTTGTGTGTGTGTGTGTGGGGAGGGAGGCAATATAAGTAGGAGAGAAATACTTATGTTGAATTTATTTTGATTGTTATGTTTTGATGTTCTGGTTTTTTATGTTTATTTTTTAGCTTTCTTTGGTAGTCTTATTTCTTGATTTGATATTACGATATCAACATGTTACTTCTTATTTTGCAATTTATTATTTTTTTACTTTGTTAAAATGCTGTTATAGTTTTTTTTTTTAAGTGTTAATATGTTAGAATATTAATATGTTATTTTTCACTCTACACTTTATAGTTTATACAATATTTATTAATTTATAGAATTTTAAAATTTGAGGCTTACGCCTCTCTTTGCAGATGAAAAACGCCTTAGCATCCATTTGCGCAATTTTAACCCCGTGGTTTCCACATCCCTTGTCTTAGTCATTTAGTGTAATTTTGTTTTATCCATGCTTACTGTCTAATTTATTAAATAAATTATGAAAGCTGTAGCTTTTGCTTTGCCTAATATCCCCTCGATAACTTCTAGTTTCTTTATAAATATTTTATGTCTTTGTAACATTATTCTTATTCATTTTCTAAATGCAGATTTAGTTGCCTGTATATTCTTTTGTACCTTCCCACTCTTTATTAGGCCTCCTTATTAATATATGATCTATTTCTGGACTCTCAAAACTCCTGTGAAAATTTTCTTAATTCAACTTTGTCATCCTACATTTAGTTAAAGATTCCAGTTTTACAGTCTTAACTTTCTTCCTCGAAAGGTTTAAGCATTAACACCTTATCTTAGGGCAATTTTTCATATTGATATGTTTTTCTTATAGTAGTTCAAACACACCCATAAATTTCTACTAACCCATGTTATATGGTCAAAGTTTATTTTGGAGTTTGTCCTTACGATTAAATTTCTTTTTTTCTTGAAAAGAAAAGATAAATTTTTTTTGGTTTGATAGCTACATGTTTAGAATCTGAGTTCTTTCGTATTTCTTAAATTATTTTTTTACTATTCTAAGATCATATCAATCATCATTAACGTCCCAACTATTTTATGATTGTTTTTGATTCCTAAATTTCCTTTCATTTATGTAGAGCATTGCATAAGTTCTTTATCCTATTATCAACAATTTTATTCCATGTTTATTTTTGTTTATTTCTTTTTCTTTATATTAAATTATCTATCTTTTGGGTGCTTTTTGTCCCTTAATTGTAATTCTGAAATCAATTAAATCAGTTATCTTCCATCTTATATTCAGCAAATGCAATACCCCTCGTTCTTTTTATAGCATCATTTTTCAGTCTATTTTTCTTAATTTGTTTGCACATTTTATTATAAAACTATATGTTGTTGACATTTTATTATAAAATTATATGTTATTGACATATCAAAGTTATCGTATTCCACATCCATCTATTTTTTTTTATCAAAACCATTTTCTATTTCTTTTCAAGAGCTGAAGCATTGAAATATTTAAATTAATAACAAGCACCTATCATGATTACTATTTTTCTTTGAAAATTTATTTTCTAAATCTCCATCCACCACTATCCCCACTTGGTTCATAGTATTAGATTTTTAACATTCTTAATTGCAATAAATGNTAAATCTCCATCCACCACTATCCCCACTTGGTTCATAGTATTAGATTTTTAACATTCTTAATTGCAATAAATAGTAGCCTTTGGTACAGATTGAAATTTTTCCTAAACAGTAAATATCTATTCTTTCTTTAATCATTATGTCTTCTTGTTCTCTAGTCTCTCTAGTTAAAATTATCAAATTTTATTTAGAAAAAAACTGATGTTAGTTCATTCCAAGTCAACCTATCCTCACTTTTAAGCACACTTGATTAAAATTTGGCGCTTGCAGGTTATTTTATGCTAGAAGTTATATTAGAAAATAATTTATTCTTGTTAGAAGTTATGAGGATTAGATTTATTTCTTGGATTTGATTTATGTTCTTTCCTATTTTATATTTTTTTCTGTGGATTGAATTTATTTCCTTTCCAGTTTTAGGCTTTCCTATTTTATGTAGTTTCATTTTTCTCTAAGTAATTATTATGAATTGATTAATTGAAGATATAAGTTTTATATTTTTTCCTTTCATGTTATTTCTTTTTTCTTGTCTTTCCTATTCTAGGATTCTTATAAGGTTATTTATAACCCTCTTTTATATCATAAAAATAATACGGTTGAATTCTGAAAATCAACAAGGCATCAGAGTCTTGAAACAAACCCTAAAGTTTCCTACCGCTGAAAACTTCCTGTTCTCTGCAGTTGACATTCTTTGTCGTGCTGCAGGCTCTTCCTCCGCTTCATCTTTTTAGTTATTCTACCAGAAAAATCCTCTCCCTGTACGCCCTACCCTCCGGATCCCTCTCCCTTCAAGTCCTAGACATTGGAAACTTCCTTCTTTCCCTGCAGTCTTTTTCAGCCAGCGTCGGCTCCTTCCTTCCCTATAGATCTAAGTTGGCAGTCTCCTTCCCTGCATATTTCAGCTGCCAGTAGCCCTTCCTGCACTCTGCCACCATCGGTCCCTCCCCTGCGGGCTGTTCCGCCTCTAGTAATCCCTCCTGCAGGCTTCAAGCTCGCTGAGATCAAACCCTATCTTCCTCCTATGAGAGAACCTTAACCCTTGATTCAATCTCATGGTTTTTGATATGTTACCAGGACATAACTTTCTATCTAGCAATGTGGGTTACAGGTTAATATGCTTGCACGGGCTACAGGTTGATATGGGTTTTGGGCTTTGATGCATAAATCACATGGTGATGCATGCACATAGTTCACCAAAGCACAGACTTTGTTAGTTACAGATCTGGACACAAGAAACCAGATGGTCACAGAAGTGTATCTCTAAACCAATAGGGCTGCAAACAACAAATGGAGAATCAGTGCTTTAGCCATACAACATTTGAATATCATCATTCCCTGTTAATTTAAAAACTGACCATGGAAATAAACATTGACATATCAATTAATGAAATTGATTTCTTCCTCATTTTATTTGTGGTTTTTCATAGTCTGACACAATAGAAAAGTAACAAAAAATTGGATTATATCATTTCGTGTGGCTGAAGTGGTTGTACATCTTTTATGCTTCAGCATGAAAATCCTTGAAAGGTAGATTGGTTAGACATAGCTTAGACTTTTGAGCATTTTGTAGAGAGGGTACCGTACTAAAGGATTATATATAATACACTCTACAGTAAGTGATGTTGTATGGGTTTTACTATGTTTTGGATAATCAAGTGTTTTCTTGATGCATTCACTCATGATTAATCACATTTTTGACAACGAGCTAAATAATACTCTTGATTAATAGCATTCTTTTATTCCCTTAAGGGTTTGGTAAGCAAAAATATATTTTAGGTACGATTCTCTATTCCAATGAAAGGATGGCTCAAATGACTACTCATCATGCGGAAAACAATAAAATTGAACACACAGACGTCAATATAAAGAGGTGAACTCATGCAAAACAAACACTATGCATAATAGTTGAACAAGCGAGCGGATGCCATCAAGCAACGTTGATATTGGGGGGCTTTATATTCTATAGGGGATAAAAGCTGGCCTAATAATAAGAATTAGAGAACTATAAAGATAAATCTATGCTCAAACGTTAATGTAAAGATGGGCTGAATGTTTTAGTCAAGTATGACCCATGATCCATGACCTGGTCTTAATCCTGTCTAAAAATGACGGCAGATTGACCCATCTAATTGTATAAAATTATGAAGTTCAGTCTCTATGAAATACAAGATATGGTAAATGTCTTACAACTTTACTACTAAAATATATTCAACCTTATCATGAATAAATATGACATGTACATACAAGATTTAATTTTAATTATCAAGTTTCAGATTAGTTGCAGAAAAATAAATTAGTACGAGCTTCATTGGGTTATGTGTATGCTTGTATTGATTCGAGATTTGTATTGATTTTAAAGAGCACTCTTTTAATGGATATGGCTATCCAAAAATGCAGATTACACGTGTGATCCACTAAAGGGGTTGAGGATTGATTGTTTTAAAAGAGTGGTTGTAAGGGAAGTTATGCATTTAAATTCTAGTAAAACTTTTATCTATAGTTACTTTCAAGTCATTTGATTATTAATGGAAGAAGGTTTAACGTTGTAGGACTTCAACAATGACACGTAAGCCTTGATCACTCTACTCTACACCAATAAGATGAATAATTTAGGGAAAAAAACATACAATTTTAATACATATCTAGTAAATAATCAATTGCAAACACAAGTCAAGAATAAGCAGTGGCATAACAATGCAATTACGTTCAGGAACACACAAAGTGAGCAAAAATGGTAGCTAGGCTCTACTATAATGATCCCAGTTCTAAATTTATGCAAAAATGAATGATATATGAGATGTTGAAGGTTTGCATTTGAATTGTAATTTGGCCTCCTGTCTTTTGAAACAACCACTTACCTATATGATT
>JXCR01103890.1:5448-32565 GCA_002079205.1 Phalaenopsis hybrid cultivar | reverse complement strand
CAAAGTCAATTCATAAAATGATGCACAAAAATTATATGAAATCTCCTTAAACTCATATGACATGTGAATTGTTGCAGTAAAATTATAATGTAAATGACACATGCATCAAGAAATGACATATAAAAATAACACTTGAAAATCAAGTAGCATGTAAATCGTGGCATCCAAATGGCACTAATCCTACTGTTGACCACGAAGATATTCCATTATCCCTTTGTGCATTAGAAAATACTAAATAACATGCAGTGTTATAGAGATTCAAAAATAGCGATAAACTCATTTTTAAAATATTTTAATAAGGTCCAATGCTACACCTTTAACATGCATTCAATCGCTCAAATTGTAAGTGAATCTAGCTAGTAACTCATGTTCAATATCATGATGCCTGAATAGATTGGCAAGATCAAATATGCTTTATATGTTTTGATTGACTAAAGATTGGAAGGCATTCTTCATTTCAATCTTATTTAATAAATGACTATTGAATTATAATCTATAAAACTCAGAAAAAAAACCTTTAATTTTGAGCTTTTAACACAAACAAAATCATTACACCATTCTCTTTATGGGTATTTCATTAAAATATTTGCATGAAATATTTGTGGAGTTATATTAAGTGAATCCAAATGAAAATCATTTCATAACGTGTTTGAAATTATTAAAGGCAAGTCCATTTGAAATCTATCCTGATTTATGCGATGTTTCATTTGGAGCTACTTGATTGTTTGGTATATTTGTTTCAGTGGAATATCAATGAACGAGTTCATTTTAAATAGATGTGTACATTTGTAAGGTCTGCTGATGGTGGTAGAGCTTGATAGTATTGGGTGATTTGATGGGTTGAGTATGCAATGAATGTCAGCAGGATGGCTGATGATGGTTGATCGGGCATGATTAGGATGTAGTGATAACTGTTCTAGAAGTGTTTCTCCATAAAGGTTCAACAAGCTAAGTTGAACAGGGTGAAACTTGGCCAAGGAAAGGAGCTGCTGGTAGGAGTAGGCTCTAAAGAATGGTTTTGATGACGAGTCTCATTAGTCATCAAAATGGAGATGGCACTTAAAAAGAAACTGTTACCTTTGTATAATGTTTTTTACCACTTTAAAGATTTTGTAAATGCAGTTAACATTATGGATACAAATTGATGTATGAGAAGACTATAAGGGCTCTAGCTAAGTTACTGTGTGTGGGAGGAAAATTCCCTGTTCTTCATGCTTGTAGCTGAACTTAAAACTAGTTGGCTGCATCTTTTTGTTTGGTGATATTAGCAAGTACAAGTTCATATATACTCATATTTAAGTGAGAACTAGTTAAGCTAATGAGTTCGGATAAAAATGAGGGTCTTGAGTTGTTGGTCTTGTATATTATGTCCAAGATCGGGCTTGTCAATTATTTTAACCTTGAACCCAATCTATAAAGATCAAAGAAAATAACCATTGTAAAGAATAAGTGCACATTGTTAATATGTTTTTCATTTAGATTTATTTACTTTATTGAAATCTCTCTAATAAGATTTATGAGTGAATGTGTATTTTAGAAGTGTGATAGGAACTAGAGAAGTTTTCCACATAAATTAGGGCAACCAATTATTTAAATTCAGTAACACAAAACAGCACAACTCAAATACATAAATGTTGAAATACCTACAATCCGAGAGGTAGACGATTCCTCCAAAACCCTAACCTTAAGACTCAAGATCATAATCTCAAATAATATACCTAACCACCCTAAACATATTAGCTCTATTTATACCCCACAATAATAACTAATAAAAGACAAAATTTTCCTTAGGTTCTGGTCTAACATTACTCTCATTTCAAATATTTTTACAAATACACTCTATAGAAATTAGGGAAACCAAATATTTTTTTCAATAACACCAGACAATACAACTCAAATAGATAAAGGATAATCACCTTCAATTCGAGAGGTAGGCGCTCTCTCCTAAACTCTAACCTAACACCTAAAATTCGAGAGGTAGGCAATCTCCCCCAAACCCAAACCCTAAGACTAACGACCATAATCTCACATAACTTAACCCTAAATATATTAGCCCTATTTATGCCCCACAGTAATAACTCATAAAAGACTAAATTGCCCTTAGGCGCCAGTCTAACAAAGTGTTTTCTATTATTTGAGTTTAGCTTGAAATTGAAGATTTGATTTGAGCAAACTAGCGTGCCAAGCTTGACTCAAATCAAAGTTGAATTGATATGAGCTTATGTCATATCGTGCAAGCTTGAAGTTTGATCGAAATATATGTGTATATTCATGTATTTTTGTATGTATTTGAATATAAATCATTAAATATGCGAACTTATACGTGTATGAATGTATGCATGTTCAAGGCTAAAAATTTGTTTTGGGACGGAAAAGAAAATCAAGATCATATTAATTTTTTGCTCAGTTCTAAGTCAATGAGTCATGTTTGGCTCAAATTGATATCAAATCAAGCTGTCCTATAACCATTCAAGGCTTAGCTTAAAAAAGGATAGTTTCTGGTCGATCTTTATCCAAGGTTGGACTCACTCCAGATTAGAATTTTAATTGCCTTGCATAATACTTATTATTGCATGCCTTCAATTCTGTTGTGTGAAAATTTTCTCATTCAACATAGCTTATGATTTATGGTTTCCAAACAAGAGTTAAATAAGCTATTTTTATGTTTGGTTATTTATATTGTTTGTGAGTAATATGATTAATTATAGGGTCGTTTATGTCATGGTTTTCAATTCATAACTTCACATATAAGTTAACAACCCTTGTCTTTGATAATTTACAGGATCTTGTTTGCAAAACCTTCTACGAGTTATGGTTTGAAGAGCCTTCTGAATGCCAAACCCAATTTGTAGGCGATGGTAGTTCAATTCCTATGGAAGTTGCAATGAAGACTGAGCAAATTGTTGATGTTATAAAGAAGATGCCTACTAATCACTTCCTTGTTACTATTATCAAGCGCAATTTAGCACTTGATTTTCTTCCGCAGTCAGCTAAATCTGCAGGGATAAATGCAGTTTCTTTAGCATCTGTGCGCAAGCGCTGTGAACTGATATGTAAACGTTTATTGGAGAGAATTTTGCAGGTTTTTCATTCACTAAACACTTAGCTTTTTCCTCTTTAAGATTTGCTTATTTATTTATATTTTCTTTATCACATAGTCTTGTCACTTTTGCAGGTAGAGGAAGGGAACATCGATGAGGAAGAGGTCTGGGCACTTCCTTATGTTTTAGCACTGCAATCATTTTGTCTTGTTGATCCAACACTTTGTGCACCAGCTACTAGTCCAGCCCAGTTTGTTGTAACCCTTCAGCCATATCTCAAAAACCAGGTGCTTTGTTTTATTTGTGTTTCAACTGTATTTAATATATAGTTATCTTTTTATAAACTACTACATTAGTATTCGAAACTTGAAGTTTTTATTCTGCTTTATTGGCAAGTTTTGAGTGACTCTTGAGACAATTGATACTCTTGTTCTCTTCATCCCTTCATCTCTTTTAACTTATGAAGGCCTGTCTGATTTCATCCGATGCAATCGTTTTGCAATTCAATGCCACTTGGTCCTTTGAATATCTGCCAGAATGTGATAGGGTGTGATGTATTTAATGGTTTGTTGAGGTTGGGTTTAACTAGACCATTTAGATAGCATCATAATCCACAAACGCTGAAAGCTTCAACTAGATAGAAGTACCCACTGAGTTTTTTTTATGTGGCATGACTTGTAGCACTTTTTTTCTACAGCGTTTCTTGTTCTATGGCAGCTTCATGACAACGTAGACCGTCTTATTAAATTTTTTAAATACTAATTTAGATAGATTTATTTCTGTTTAATGTAACCTTAACATTCATGTCTAAGTTTTTAGGTTTATGCTACTCATTATTTGATTACATATAGTTGTCCTGTAGTTATTAGCCAGCAGGTTTTTACTGGGGAATGTCGTGCAAGCAATGGTCGTGTTTACAAACCTTGTGAAATCTTATTTTTTTGAACTTTTTATTAGCTTTAGTTCATTAGTTTAATAAAACATATTTATTTGTACGATGTATATGAGCATTGAAACACTTAATAATGTCTCGTCTCCTTTATTTTTTTTTAATATTATTAGCTAGTATTTTGAAATCATTTATAGGTCAATAAAGTATTTTTAGCTGTTATCTTTTGCAACACTTATTCTCTTTAGTGCTGGATGCAAGTTTGTACTTCAGTAAGCTCTAAATGGATGCAAGTTTGTACTTCAAGGACCTTGGTATCAATTTTCCCTTGGATTTATTTTCCTGAAAATATGTTCTTTCATGGAAAATCTTTAGTTTTTTTTTTTAATTTTTGATTTAGAATATATGTAATACATCTTTATGGCTTTTCAGTTCTATGTATAACATATTATTTTTTCTTTTTTAGCACTGATTATTCAGGATCCATTGGTTTGTGTAGGTTAACGGTAAATCAGTTGCTCGTTTGCTTGAAAGTATTATCTCTATTATTGATGCCATCCTGCCATTGCTTCGGAAGCCGCCACAAAGTGTTATTGAGGAACTTATACTAGACTTGAAATACATGATTATTCGGCACAGTTATTTGACCGTTGTACATGCATGTATCAAGTGAGTTCATGCGCCATTTAATTTCAGCACTTCCGTTTTCTTCTCACATTGCTGTTATTAAAAGTCTGGAAATTTGACATGTTTTTGTGTTTTTGGTATGGTTTATTAGCTTGTTATGTTATGCCCTGAACTTTAAATGATTTAAATCTTTTGGTCAATTCACTTCTCATTAGTTCATTCCTAGTTATTCTCAAATCAGATACCTTGGATGGTTCTTCTATGCTTACGGCTTTGGAAGTGCTGGTTTATTGGTTTGTATGAGTAAATAATACTCAATTAGTTCATCAGTAAAGCATTATTTTTTGAAATTATGTTATTATTATTTTTATAAACATACATAGAAATGTATTTTTTCATATGAACATTCAGAAAGACTGGTGGAAGAAAAAGATTAGAACTATCATACCACTGATTTTCAATCCTAATAAAATACCTTTACGCTATATAGATAACGGGTCATAAACACCCACGGTTGTCTGCAGTTTGTTTGTGCTTAAAAAAATGAACTTTCAACACATACTGTGGTAAACTTGGTGTGGCAAAATATAATTGGTATGAACAAGTCACGTCACAAATTACATGGCTGCCTTCACATCAAGCTATGCTACATTTTTTTTTGTATTTATATATTTTGGAAATATACTATTCATTAGATAAAAGAAAATGAATGATTTGAGAACGCATGACATTGTAAATAATGTTAAGTTATTATTTTCAGTAAGGTTGGCAAATTTGTAGCGCCAATAAAGCAATTTTTGAAAACATTATATATCTCACTGGGATAACTTGAAGCATTAGGCGACAATTGCGATCCTAAAATCTCATGTAAATCACTCAAATGGCATGTTTTACTGATGTTGGACTTCATGTCTTTATGTTTAACACGAGTTAAGAAAACATTTGAAAATAAATTTAATATCTACTTCAGTCTAAGATTCATTGCCACTCTTTCAATAGTTTTTTCTCAATCACCTTCTAGATATTTGTGCTTTTTAATTTGCTGAAAAAGTCAATTTAAACGCATGAACTCCACAAAAAGCCAAGCTAATTAAGTCGCTTTTCCAAAGCTCTTTAGCTTATGGAAATTGAATTTTTTTTTTACTTTTGAAGTGGAAATCCTTCATTAGAAATGTAAAAAAATTGTTGAAAACTAAAAATGTTCAATAAAATATGTGTGGTGTGGAATTATCAAGGTGTGCTAATAATGACATCAAAACATTAGAAATAAAAATGGCTTCTTTCAAGCTAAATATGATTCCATAAATAATTGGTAAAACATATAGTAATATATATTGAGGTGGTGCCAATCAAAGCAATATAAATAGAAGTGAATTTTTTTTTCACGTTAAATGCCATGTAATAAATTATTTTCCTTAGCAATTTATAATTGTTGAAATAATGAAAATCTCCTTGAATAGATTTCATCTCCTTTAGCATTATTTCTATATTGTCAATTGATATTCTTTAGTACTTTTATGTCTACATTTGGATGCTAACTTTGGACAATTGGAAAAATGGTTCAGATTAACAAAGTAACTTCNAATTTAATATCTACTTCAGTCTAAGATTCATTGCCACTCTTTCAATAGTTTTTTCTCAATCACCTTCTAGATCAATTGTGCTTTTTAATTTGCTGAAAAAGTCAATTTAAACCCATGAACTCCACAAAAAGCCAAGCTAATTAAGTCGCTTTTCCAAAACTCTTTAGCTTATGGAAATTGAATTTTTTTTTTTTACTTTTAAAGTGGAAATCCTTCATTAGAAATGTAAAAAAAATTGTTGAAAACTAAAAATGTTCAATAAAATATGTGTGGTGTGGAATTATCAAGGTGTGCTAATAATGACATCAAAACATTAGAAATAAAAATGGCTTCTTTCAAGCTAAATATGATTTCATAAATAATTGGTAAAACATATAGTAATATATATTGAGGTGGTGCTAATCAAAGCAATATAAACAGAAGTGACTTTTTTTTTCAAGTTAAATGCCATGTAATAAATTATTTTCCTTAGCAATTTATAATTGTTGAAATAATGAAAATCTCCTTGAATAGATTTTATCTCCTTTAGCATTATCTATATTGTCAATTGATATTCTTTAGTACTTTTATGTCTACATTTGGATGCTAGCTTTGGACAATTGGAAAAATGGTTCAGATTAACAAAGTAACTTTAATATTTTCATAGGTGCCTTTGTTCCCTTAGTAGAATGTCTGAGAAGGGTGCATGTTTAGTGGAGCATCTGTTTCAGATTTTCTTCAGGCATCTGTGTAATCCCAATTTTGATAACAAGCAGGTATTACTTAAATGCATATTATGATTAGTATGAGTTTATTGTTATTATTTATTATTTTTGATTTAAATGCGGCAGTTATATTGCTGTTCCAGTTGTGTGATTGCGACGATTTTCTTTTGGAGCTCTTGTTATTTAAAAAAAGTNTTGATAACAAGCAGGTATTACTTAAATGCATATTATGATTAGTATGAGATTATTGTTATTATTTATTATTTTTGATTTAAATGCGGCAGTTAACCCTNTTGATAACAAGCAGGTATTACTTAAATGCATATTATGATTAGTATGAGATTATTGTTATTATTTATTATTTTCAATTTAAATGCGGCAATCAACCCCCTTCAGTCTACATATTGCTGTTCCAGTTGTGTGATTGCGACGATTTTCTTTTGGAGCTCTTGTTATTAAAAAAAAAAAGGTTTTGGAAAATAATTTTATTGCATTAGCTAGTATAACTCTTATTTATTGCTTATCCGCAAGTGTTGGTGAAGCATGAGTGTGCCTACCTTTGTTGGCGTTGGTTTATGCAAAAATATTTGTTGCATTTTGGTTATGGGCGCCTTATGCAAAATTGATGTGAAGCATCGACAAAACATGGGACACAGCTAGTTGATGTGACTAATCACAAAAAAAAAAAACAAAAATGACCAAGTATTTTTATATTATTNAAAATAATTTTATTGCATTAGCTAGTATAACTCTTATTTATTGCTTATCCGCAAGTGTTGGTGAAGCATGAGCGTGCCTACCTTTGTTGGCGTTGGTTTATGCAAAAATATTTGTTGCATTTTGGTTATGGGCGTTTTATGCAAAATTGATGTGAAGCATTGACAAAACATGGGACACAGCTAGCTGATGTGACTGATCACAAAAAAAAAAAAAAAGTAGACCAAGTATTTTTATATTATCATTATTATTTTTTTGAAAACATGAAAACTATTACACTAAATAATTTCAAGTTCGAACATCAGAAAAATTATATAGATGCATTTACCCAAAATTTTTGGGTAAGGCTAATGATGATATGATGTTGCAGATGCTTGAAAAATTGTAAATTCTATTTAGTGGACACTATTCTTTCATAGGTTCTTAAAATACATTATTCTCGGTATATCTTTGAAGGAATCGTGAGTCAGATGCGTGAGTCAGATGCGTGATCGGGAGATGTCATCGTGAGGAGAAAGCATAGGTTTTTTGGATTTTTTTTTTCATTAAAACACAGGCTTACAGTGAAAATGGGGCTGGAGAGTAGCTGGCCGAAGTTATCATCATGCATCCAAATAGTTTATCATTTATGNGAATGGAGTTTTACACACACACGCGCACACACACAAAAAAAAAAAAAAAAAAAAGAAATTGAGATCATCATGCATCCAAATAGTTTATCATTTATTTTTGCTCTTTTAAAAACAGAAAATGTTAATAAAGTTGTTCCAAACAAGCCTTCATTGGATGAAACCCAATTAATACCCAAAATTGGACTTAAAAAATGACATGTCATGCATATCATTGTGAAATTCCGGCATGTTCGCGATGTCCTAAAAAGGCACTAGCTTGAAGTGACCATTGTAGCTCCATACCATTAGTCAATACGTACCAAAAACGGGCCTCATCACAATGCTAGTTCATTTAGGGATATTCAACAAATTGTGAAATCATAATGTGGTGCTTCTTAGAGAGGGAACCCTTGGTTGTGTATGAATGAGAACAAATTGGAAATATAAAGACATAACCACACAAGACATTAGATGGAATAGAACGGTGCTCAGTTATAATGATCTCAAATGGTTAAACGGAACAACTAAACTACAATAGAATTCCGGCTAGAAGATAAACTTCAAATCATTGAAGTCCTGCACTTAAGAGTACGCTTCGCTTCAGGAAACAAGCATATAACACAATTACCCTCCCCATCATGAGCATTTCAACCAGAAATTGCTCGGCTACCAAAAAAATTACAGCCATTGAAATTTTTACCAAATTCAACAATCAATGGACAGTTGCTAACAATAGATTTCCCACAGGAATTACTAGCCTAGAATCTGTTCTTATACAATACTTTTAAAAAAATAATTATAATTTTAGTGGAAAAGCATGTGAAAAAAATTTCTTAAAAAAGCGTATTCACTTAATTAAACCCATGTTCTTGAGATTATTGACAATTACAACATTTCCACTATAGATGGAGTTTGCAAGAAAGAATTCATTAACTAGCAACACTGCAAAATACAACTTTGTCTAATGAAATGTTAGAGGTGAGGTAGAAAAAGAAGATATGGAAGGGTTAAGGAGGGAGAAAACATACATTTTATATGTGAGGAGAGGCTATTGGCTTTGGCTCAAGTCCTCAAGGGATAAGTACATAACGTGTATTGAGCAATGAAGTAAAATTTTGGCTCTAATTCTTATGAAGGATAAAGGAGAGAGTTGGACGGTGTTGGAGCACATGTAGATTAGTCAAGGCTTTAATACATTCAAAAAGAAAATTTTTTATTTACTCTTTTCAGAAATGCACTATTTCTTAGTATATTATGCGTCACAATAATTTCCATGGCCTATCTATCATATATCTTGCCTTTTTATTGGATGGAAGTGGGAGATGCCATATGATTTGTTTGATATCTCCTATCTTGGTATGTATTTAAATTGCATTCCGTAGATTTCATCCCATGAATTTGGTCAATAAGTTTGGAATACAGAGCAAAACTCCTTCAAACATTCTTGTGGCATTACATATTTGTACTAGATACTACGCATATTAATCTTTGGGTTATTGTTTGATCAAATCCTCTTTATTAGTTTGTCCTTTTTGCTATTGTTTGGTTTCCATACATATGAGACACCATTCAGCTTAAACAATGTCCATACATACGAGACACCATTCAGTTTAAACAATGCGGAAGATAATCTTCATTTAAATGTTTCAATTATTAGTAAGTAGGTAAATTAATTTTAAGTGCTCAATCATATATCTTGCCTTTTTATTGGATGGAAGTGGGAGATGCCATATGATTTGTTTGATATCTCCTATCTTGGTATGTATTTAAATTGCATTCCGTAGATTTCATCCCATGAATTTGTAAATTTATTTGGTCAATAAGTTTGGAATAGAGAGCAAAACTCTTTCAAACATTCTTGTGGCATTACATACTCTTATTAGATACTACGCATATTGATCTTTGGGTTATTGTTTGATCAAATCCTCTTTATTAGTTTGTCCTTTTTGCTATTGTTTAGTTTCCATATATATGAGACACCATTCAGTTTAAACAATGCGGAAGATAATCTTCATTTAAAAATGTTTCAATTATTAGTAAGTAGTTAAATTAATTTTAAGCGCTCAACTTAATTAAAGCGGTTATGAAAAACTTGATGTCACCTCCATTAGAAATACTTATCTTTTTTTACTGCAACTAGACGGTACCAATTTATGAAACTTTCTTTTCCACTATATATGTCGGTTATTGTTTTTCAAACATATTGTCAACAAATCACAAATAAAATTGCAAAACCATTCACATCAAATCACAAATAGCTCCCTTTCTTGACTACATTCTGGTTGGATTCATGAACATGCACGCCTGTGGGTTAAATTTGCTACCAAAGTTTCAACTGAAGAGAAATAGTGCTAAATATCAGACATAATGAACAAAATAACTGAATAAGATTTTCGAAAATAAATCATTCTGTAGGAGAATGATAAACAAATTAACAAGTGATGTTATGGAATGATAAAAAAAATGTGAAGCTGACTTAGCTTTAAAAATGATGGGTAAATACAAATCTTTATATTTAGATGTGTTACCTATTAATATTGAAGAGCTATGGGTGATATTATTGTGATTGTTTAGCAAATCTAATAAATTTGGAAGAATAGAAGATGCCATATATTCAGAGAGGCAATATTTTATCTCCAATATTTAAGAAAGAAAGCAAAATCTCAAGATTTCTTTAATTATAGGTGAATCAAAATTTTGAGTTATACAAGATAGCTATGGCAATGAATATTGGATTTGGGACTCTAATAAATTATGTCTATATCAAAGAATCAATTTTATTTCTTTCTTCAAAAAGGATATTATTAACAAGATAATCAATGAAAAAGTAAGACAGTAAATACACCTTTATATGATTTTTATTGATCTTTAGAAGGCATATGGTCAAATGTCAAGATAATTGATTTTGTGTATATTAATGAAAAAATATGCTTAAAGATATGTTGAAGTTATTTAGGATACATTGAAGCTATTAAAGTTATGAAAGAGCATTGATTAGCATTATAAGTACTTGTGAAGTGACTAAAATTTTAGTTTTAACAAATTTATATTTAGGAACAAAGTTAGGTCTATATGTATTTAAAATATAAAGGACGTAGAATTAATATAACAAATGCTGAATTTTCCTTATGTAATTTTGTGAGTGTGATATCAACAATTATGATAGGTTTAAGTATTTTGCATCTAGAAACTAAGGGCTTGAACATAAATTGATATCCATGTGATTGGATTTTGGTTTCCTGGGTCTATAATATAGAAAAAAAAAATATAAACAAAGATATATTATTTAGAGTTGAGGCTACGTGATCAAAATAGAGAAGAAGCTTACGAGAATTATATGGAATACCATGGAGTTAAAGGTAAATTTTATTATTTTATTAAACTGCTATTAGGATGATTAAATTGTATTTATTCAAGTATCAAATAGTAAAAAAACTATAGATGGCTAACGTGTGCATTTTTTATATGAATATGATGAATATGTGGCAATACTAGGAATGGTAGGTAAAGGAGAGGTTATATTGAGAAAAATAAGAAAGTTATTTTTATGAGTTATTGTAGTGAAAAATCGATTTGAGTGATTTGAAAATATACAATGAAGCGTTGAAAGGACCCTGAGGGTAAATGTTGTCAGTATTTATGTATTATGAAGAAAATGGGGCTGGCTAAGGATAATATATAGATAGAAATTATATACATCAAAGAAGGATTAAAATCATGATTTCAGCCCAAAATAGTTAGGATAAACTGCTGCTGATGATGATTATGATTCAAGGATGATGACTAATCAAGTTGGAACAAGGTACCTTTGAGTCGATTATCAGACTAAAAATTATCCTTTTTCACTCAAATTGAAGATATCTTTTGATTTGATACTGCTTGAAATTGAATGTGATCAAATTTTTAAATGTTTTGAAAATCATTTTTAGTGGAGTTCAGTGTTGGAGGACGGATTTGAAAATGAGACCTTGTGCATATACTTGAATTAGCACTTAACCTTTTGGCCAGTTCCAACTTCTTGCTTATATTATACATGACTTCTTCTATATTATACCTATTAACTTTGTTTTTATATCAAATAAATATGTGCATAAATCAATTCTCCTTGCTCAAAACTTTGCTGGAAAATTAATTCTTTGATTTAGGATATTGATAGAGCAACCCCTATGTGACCACAGATGATTTTCCATTGTATCTGTTTTCTTTTTTTGAGCTACTTTATGTACGTTTTTTGTAGGGCTATTTTATACACTAATAGTGCTATGGTATCTTCCCTTTTTTTAATGTCAGTCTGCATTTGNAATTTATATTTAGGAACAAAGTTAGGTCTATATGTATTTAAAATATAAAGGACGTAGAATTAATATAACAAATGCTGAATTTTCCTTATGTAATTTTGTGAGTGTGATATCAACAATTATGATAGGTTTAAGTATTTTGCATCTAGAAACTAAGGGCTTGAACATAAATTGATATCCATGTGATTGGATTTTGGTTTCCTGGGTCTATAATATAGAAAAAAAAAATATAAACAAAGATATATTATTTAGAGTTGAGGCTACGTGATCAAAATAGAGAAGAAGCTTACGAGAATTATATGGAATACCATGGAGTTAAAGGTAAATTTTATTATTTTATTAAACTGCTATTAGGATGATTAAATTGTATTTATTCAAGTATCAAATAGTAAAAAAACTATAGATGGCTAACGTGTGCATTTTTTATATGAATATGATGAATATGTGGCAATACTAGGAATGGTAGGTAAAGGAGAGGTTATATTGAGAAAAATAAGAAAGTTATTTTTATGAGTTATTGTAGTGAAAAATCGATTTGAGTGATTTGAAAATATACAATGAAGCGTTGAAAGGACCCTGAGGGTAAATGTTGTCAGTATTTATGTATTATGAAGAAAATGGGGCTGGCTAAGGATAATATATAGATAGAAATTATATACATCAAAGAAGGATTAAAATCATGATTTCAGCCCAAAATAGTTAGGATAAACTGCTGCTGATGATGATTATGATTCAAGGATGATGACTAATCAAGTTGGAACAAGGTACCTTTGAGTCGATTATCAGACTAAAAATTATCCTTTTTCACTCAAATTGAAGATATCTTTTGATTTGATACTGCTTGAAATTGAATGTGATCAAATTTTTAAATGTTTTGAAAATCATTTTTAGTGGAGTTCAGTGTTGGAGGACGGATTTGAAAATGAGACCTTGTGCATATACTTGAATTAGCACTTAACCTTTTGGCCAGTTCCAACTTCTTGCTTATATTATACATGGCTTCTTCAATATTATACCTATTAACTTTGTTTTTATATCAAATAAATATGTGTATAAATCAATTCTCCTTGCTCAAAACTTTGCTGGAAAATTAATTCTTTGATTTAGGATATTGATAGAGCAACCCCTATGTGACCACAGATGATTTTCCATTGTATCTGTTTTCTTTTTTTGAGCTACTTTATGTACGTTTTTTGTAGGGCTATTTTATACACTAATAGTGCTATGGTATCTTCCCTTTTTTTAATGTCAGTCTGCATTTGTTTTTGGCATTTAATTGAATTACTGCATCATTTTAGTGCTGTGAAAAATATTATTCTTGTCATACTATATAATCAATGCNTTGAGCTAATTTATGTACGTTTTTTGTAGGGCTATTTTATACATTAATAGTGCTATGGTATCTTCCCTTTTTTTAATGTCAATCTGCATTTGTTTTTAGCATTTAATTGAATTACTGAATCATTTTAGTGCTGTGAAAAATATTATTCTTGTCATACTATATAATAAATGTATACCTTATTTTTAACATATAGCACAATCTCCGTGTCCTTGTGGGCAATGCACTATTTTTTGAAGTCATGTTATGTTATTTGAATTCTGTTATATTGCCGTTTCATGTCATACTTCTACTTCCGTAGCAAATTACTTTTGGTTAACTTCTTTCCCTGCCTCAACATTATTTCTTCTGAAACCTGTATGGAATGCGGATGTGATGTATGCTAGTGTAATCTCAATAATTTTTTTCCCTTTATTCTTTGTTTTTCTGAGCAGTTTTTGCCCTCCTTTCCTTCAATTCTCTCTGATCTATCCCTTGTTTTATCTTGCATTTAATCTCAGGCTTTAAAGCTTTTGAACTTCAAAAACCTTTGTAGTCCAGCTTTTTATTTATTTATTAGGCTTCTATTATACCACCCATTTTTTGAACATGTATCTGTTATACTACGCATTTTTCACTTGTAAAGTTTGTAACTTTTATGGTATTTGAACATAGGATATCAGCATTGATTAAGCACATAGTTTTAGTGTTTAATTTTCCATAAAGATTTTCATAAATTTCTCTCCATGCTCCAGGGTTTGGAGCGTTCTCTCTTTTGTATTGGAGTTCTTCTTAGATATGGCAATGAATTCATGGTACATAGCAGTGATCAACAACCTCACATTGTGCAAGGTCTTAAGCTTCTTAAAAAGTACCTTTTTCTAGAGGATTTTGGCCTGAAAGTTCGAGCTTTACAGGTGTGGCTTAATTATTGGGGTTTTTTCTGTTATTGTTTCCAATCTTACTATATTTTACCTGGTTTACTCATTATGTTGCTAGTTATCTACAGGCACTAGGGTATGCGTTAATTGCTGAACCTGAGCATATGTTGAAGGAAGATATTGGGAAAATTTTAGAGGGATCACTAGCTTCTGATATTGATCCTAGAATTAAGGTACCATTTATGTTTATTTATCTAGTCATGCTCTTGTATTTAAATGATATATGAATCATTCCTGTTTTTCAGATGCAAGCAGTTCAAAACCTGTATGAATACCTTCTTGATGCTGAAAACCAACTGGGGAATGATGGCATCGCCAAGTCCCGGACCCAAAGTCCAGAATATGCTAAGAATTGTGTTCCTGTGGCTGCTGGTGCCGGAGACACGAACATTTGTGGAGGTATCATTCAGTTGTATTGGAGTTTTATCTTAGAAAGATGTATGGATGTAATTGATCAGGTCCGTGAGTCTGCTCTTAAGGTGAGAGTTGAACATGCCTTTTATCATCTTGAAATTTTTAATCCATTTCCTTTCATAATTAATTTCTATTTGCTTTACATTTGATGCAGATAGTTGAAATTGTACTTCGTCAAGGTCTGGTTCATCCAATGACATGTGTTCCTTGTCTTATAGCCTTAGAGAATGATCCACTAGAGGTGAACTCAAAGTTGGCTCATCAATTGCTTATGAATATGAACGAGAAGTATGAACCTTTTTCTTCACCCCTTTTTTATATTTTGATGGCATGTTTATGCTAAACAGTGCATCTGCATATGCAGATATCCTTCATTTTTTGAGTGCCGTTTAGGTGATGGCCTCCAGATGTCATTTAAGTTTATTCAATCCATAGCTAAGAATGTGGCATCAAATAACGCAAGAGGAAAATTTGATGCTGTTGCTATTGCTCACATCAGGCAGGGGATATCAAGAATATATAGGCTTATTCGAGGCAATCGTGTTTCAAGGAACAAATTTATGCACTCAATTGTGAGAAAGTTTGAGTCTGGATATGGGTATATCCCTTCAGTATCATTTCTCCTGTAAGTCAATATTATAGAACTTCAGGATTTACCTTAATAGGCAAGCCGATTCAAGATGACATTTATTTATTTATTTATTTATTTTTGCTGCAGATACTGTACAGAAATTCTTGCGACTCTCCCATTTACATCTCCTGATGAGCCTCTTTATTTGATTTATGATATTAACCGTGTAATTCAAATAAGAGCCGGGGCAATTGAAGCTAACATGAAAACGTGGAGTTCTATGGGGCAACAGACTGGGTCTATTAAAGTCCCTGATGCAACGAATGAGCTGAATGAAGACTCTGAAGAGCATAATGTCTCTAATCAGCATGTGGCATCAGCTATGGAAAACACTAGTGTCCCTACTGCAGAAACAGTGCAAAAGTTCCAGGTCATCCTCTTTTTTAATTTCAACTGATAAACCATTTTCTTAGTTTCGTGCATTGGCCTTGACAGGGATTATGATTACTATCTCCATGGCATTACGATTTTTATGTTATTTTCTTGTCTTTTTCTTGAATTAAATTTTAATCATTCTGTAACCTTAGACATTGGTGAAAGAGGAGAGAGCTACCCTTGTTTTCATTGTCTTTCCAATTAAATTTTAGCCTTTGTTTGTCAATCCTAACTTTTGTGGAGTGGGCTTGCCAAGGCATGCCTAAAATGTTTTCCCAACCATTTAATCGTATAGAAATTTCAACAGGGTAGTTTAGGCATGAAAAACTAATTGCTATTTTTCCTCTTACATGAAAAAAGGCACTCATTCTCGCTTAAATTCAGTTTATAAATGAATAAGTTATTGTTTTGTCAGACAGACAACAGTTTAACAGTTAGGGGTTAAAATTAAAGCCTTTTTCATCAAGGGTTGTGTTGCACTTTCGTTAACGAGCTTTTTGCATTAGTATGCTTATCTAGTTGCTTTTGTTCAGAGCAAATTAGTTCTGTTTCTCCAACATTTACTTCTAGCAGATGTTGGCAAGCCCAGCCAGGTTCATTTTTAGATCACTTTACCTCCTGTTATTGAGCTTCAAGTTTTCAAGTAGTAATATTTTTCTTAGAAGATGTATTATGTTGAAGTGCTGATTCTGTAGCTTGTAAATCTTACATCTTATAATTTTTTTTGTTTTTAAAAAATAAGAGTCTCGTTTTTAATTGAACCACATGCTTATGGAGGGCTTGCAATTTATCAGGTTGATTGGCAAGATTCAACAGCTCTGCAGTTACTTCTAAAGCTGAAAAGGCACTTAAAAATTATGTTTGCATTGAACGATGCCAGGTGTCAGGTAACCCAGTCTAAATTTCTTTCTTTTTTCTTTCCCCTTTACATTTAAAAATCTATTGAAACATATGATTATTCTTTTAAGTTCTTTTCTGACCGTGTTTTATTTGATTCAATAAATCAGGCTTTTTCTCTGAAGGAACATCCAAAGGCTGGGGAGTCTCTCTCCAGGCAAAACATTGCTTTCAGTGCCAGTGATGTTTCTACCAGTTTGCCTACCAACTATGATGACATGATTCAGAAGTACAAGGTAGTGTTTTACATTGTAGTAGCCTTTTGAGTTCTCATTCTTCTTGTTTAAATTTTCTATCAATTGGCCAAATCAAAATTTTCATCCTTTAGTAAAGTCATTAAATGTGCTTGAACAAAAAATAGCTTTATATGAACCTAGCCAAGATTCAGCATGGAAAAACCACTAGTTCAGCACTCGCTCTATAGCAGTTATATATGGTATTAGTTTATTACTGAAGTTTATTTTGTGTAAAAAAAATCAATCGGAGATGGAGGTTTTTATGAGATACGTAAGATTACATTGGTGTAGCATATTAACCGCAAAAAAATTGGATGCAGTAATTTGGGACACATTAGATTGAACATGAGCTAAATCCTGAACTCTCATTCCACCAAAAATTAACCTGTGCCAGTTTCTGGTTCCCTCGAGAGTAATGCTTTACCACTGTTTCTCTTTTTTAATAATCCGATGGAGTGATAAAAGCTAGCAATGTTAAAGAGTCTGGAGAATGTAAACAGTTCTCTTATAATTCTTTTTAGGAATATTTACATACATGCCACTCAATTCCCATGTATTTACTTATCTACAACCAAAAATAAATTCTTAAATACATACCTTTCACTTTAAAGTTAAAATGATGATACATTTGATGTGATCTGAAATATTTTGTTGGTATAAATATAAAATGTAAAGTTTTGGTGTTAGATATGTAATACACAGGGAAAGGCAGGTATGTATGTAGATGCCTCTTTTTTCTCCATGAAACCATACTTTTCAGTTCCCACTTTTTGGCCGTGGCAATGTTACTATGAATTTTGCATTTCAGGAACTAAAGGCAGCGCTGAAGGAAGATACCATGGACTATGCGACATACACATCTACTGTGAAAAGGAAGAGGCCCCCAGTCCCAGCCCCAGTCCCAGCCCCAGCCCTGAACCCAGCCTCAGGACCCGGCCCAAACCCAGCCCCGGACCGATCCCCTGCCCCAACACCAACCCCAGCGACAAGAAGCTCTCGAAGAGCTACCCGTAATAGAGCTGCTCGCAAGAGGGATGAGGATGACGACGATGATGATGATGATGATGAGGATGATGATGAGGATGGTGATGATGTTAGTGATGAAGAATGGACTGGTGGGCCCCGGAAGCTCGACTTCAATGGTGTCAATGGCAATGTAGGTAGGGTAACGAGGCAACGGGCTTTAATGTGTAGCAACTGATTATAGTTTAATGTACAATTTATTAGGAAAAATGAAAAAAAATGAAAAAAGGAAAAGATACATTGATGATGTTGATGGGGGGGTTAAGAATATTGTCAAATAGAGAAAGTGGTTAATTCTTTGTAGTTAGTCTCTAATTTTGGTGGAGCATTTTAGTCGCCTGTATTAGTTTTCCAAGGGGGACTATCTTGGTTGTATATGTTTCATGCTCCATTTTCAATTTCAATGGAAAAATACTTTTTCTATGCCTAACAAAAACATATTTTTATTTTGTATCCTAGATTGGATTAGGGCTTAGAAATTTGTATTGATAGTTAAAAAGTTTGTTAATAATGATTTGAAATTTAAAGGAATTAAATGTGGGAGCTGATTGCCATGTTAGTTTGGATGATTACTTCTTGTATTTTTTAGGCGTTATTCGGAATTTGTCTTTATATTTCTTTATGTTGATCAGATTATTTTGCTATAAAGCATTTGAGGGGGATGGTCTTAATGGTTATGCCAAACAGGCCTGTGATCATTGGCCACATTTCTCTCCCAATTATCTGATCTTGAGTGCTAAATTCTAACATATCTGTGCTTACAATTTGTTTTGATAGTCTGGCATGAAGTTATTCAGTTTTATCTTAATAATTTAAGTTCACTTTATGAAAATTCACTTTTTTTATTTGAATTTTTTTTTTCTTGTTTAATATTCTTGGTGTTAAGTATATTTTTTATAATCATTTTTGATAATTTTTATTTTATGTTATTTTAGGTAATTTCTTTTCATTCAAAATTCTGACAATAAGCTTGTCTGAATGTGTTTTTGATTTTTTATTGCATATGTTAGAGCCATCTAACGATTCATTTGGTATTACATGATTGAAAATATATTTTATGAAAAAATGTTTTTTGTTTTTAAAATTAAAATTCACATGTTAGAATGTACATACAGAAGAGTCTAAAGAAATTATAAGTTTCATCTGGTTAAGTACAGAAGAGTAAAAATGGAATTGAGGCACATTTGGCTATATGTTTTAAAAAACAATGATTTATTAGATTTCTGTTGTTTGGCCAATATTGTTAGAAGAAAATACATTGCAAGCCCCTTCTAAGTACCAAAAGTCTGGGTTTTCACATAGAAAATTTAACCCAATTGTTGAACTCATTTTCAGTCAATCCTATTTCCCAATTTTTATTAAATTAAGTTTCGCTTAAGTTGAATCTTGAGCTAAATCCTAATCTAATAAAGCTAAAATGTAACAAAATAAAAAATAAAATCAGTCAAATCAAAATAAAACTAAAATCAACATCCACCAAATCTTAAAACTAACCTAAAATTATCATTCTCTTTTATGATTCTTGTGAGGCTTGAAACTTCATTATGAAAGTTGTTTGATTCTTATTGTTACATTTAAAGACCATGCAAAAAAGTTCAACGATTTTTTGAGATATGTTTTACGTAAACTTTTTAGTTCAAATTTTCATGTCATAATAGTACTCCAAGCGCCCTTAAATTATTGTTTTCTCCATGGACTAATATAATGATCAGAATTACAATTTGTAAATTGTGAAATGTTCATAGTCACACATGAGGAGCATGCAAAACAGTTTGGGGGTCCCCATAACATCGTTTTCACGTAAAATTTTGTACTTTGAATTTTACATTGCATCCATATTGTCGAAATATTTCAAACGAACCCGTTCTACCCAAATTCAAACCCATTTGGCTCATTGACTTGCGATAACTTGGAAAAAGAAAATGATAATTTTAAGAATAAAAAAATAATTGCAATAATTTACACAAATATGAACTCAAATCAAAACTAAACCTTAACTAAAGTTGTGGATAGGGAGAAGAGAGGATGAGAGATAGAGAAGAAAAATTTGGCTTGGAGAGGAGAGGAGAGTTGGGATTTCGGTGTATGAGAGGGACATGAAAGTAGAAGTGGAATGAGAGAAGACAGGGAGGTGACGGGGTTGGGAGGGGGAGGCGTGGTCTGGTTGAGATGAGGGAGTTAAGGGGCTCAGTTAAAATTGAGACAAGGAAATCACCAAGTGAGTAACGGAATCACTTCATTCAAGAAGTTGTCAAAAAAAGGTATCATTTTTCATCCCTTTTAATTTTGATTTAATCTTTACATGATGTAACCAACAAAAGTGTTATATATTTTTTTTTGTTTTATTTCTTCCCCTCTTTTCTTTTAGCCATAAATCGAGCCTTCATCCTTTTTTCTTTCATTTTTTGATCATAAACCAAGCCCATATTCATTTCCTTTTCAATTTCTCGCCAAAAGCCAAGCCCCCCAATCTATTTTCTCCATTTTCCACTATGGTCGGGGCCTTCTTCCTCACTCCTAATCCTTTTTCTTTTCTCATTTGACAAAAACTCTTCCCTTTCCCCCTCCTTTTCTTCCATAGCTTAACACACGCCTATTCACTCATTCTTAATCCTTTTTCACATACACACTTACCTTCGCTTACACTTCTTTTCACACACCACCACAAAGTTATCGCTACCCAAAATCTAACGACAAGCATTATTCCTTCCTCTCATCCCATCCTACCCAAAACACTAGACCAACCTAAACTCATCACCCAACCCTAAACCCTAAATCAACCCTAACCCATTAATCGAACCTTAGCATATCAAAGTCAAACTTCCTTAACCCCAATCACCCCCAAACCAATCTAACAGAGACATAAAAAATTTAACCTAACCTAAACCAAGCATAACATATCTTCACCAACCCAAACCAAGCTTAATATAGCCCTACTTAAACCATTATACCCTTAAAGAGAGAGAGAGAGAGAGAGAGAGAGAGAGAGAGAGAGAGAGAGAGAGAGAGTGAGAGAGAGAGAGAGAAGAGGAGGAGGGAAAAGCAAATATGTCATGTGTGTTCCATGTAAAAAAGAAAAAAAAAATACATGACGTTGGTATTTATGTTTCATTCTTAAAAAAAACTTTCATATAAAAGTTGGATTTTTTTTTGTCTTTTATGGCTAAAAATGCAAGTTGGAAGTTTATTTTCCATGGCAAAAAAAAATTTCAAGTTGCATGTTTATTATTGATGAGGAAAAAAAAGCAAGGATGTTTTATATATGGTAAAAAATGTAAGTTGGAAGTTTATTTTCAACGCTAAAAACACGAGTTGGATGGTTCATGTTTTATGATTTATGTCCGATGAAAGTTGGGTGTCTTACAACTTTTATGGTCAAATGCAAGTTTGATTTCACTTTAGGATTATATAAAATATGTGGATGGTTTTTATATATTGAGATTGTTTAATTCCTTAGGCTAAGTAGGGGAGAGAAATTGACAAAGCTTATGTAAATAATAATTTTTGAAAATGATATTTTAAGAAAGATGTATAAACTAAATGTGCTCAAAATATGAATCATTGTAAAAATATATGTAAGTATATATATTAAATATGCTAAAAAAATGCTAATCTAATTGTTCTGAAAATGACATTTTCTTAAAAATATGTTAACTAAATGTGTTCATAATGATATTTTCAAAAGTTTAAGCTCAGGAGAAACTCTTTTAAAGACTTTGAGAGAGATTTCAAAACAAAAAATAAAAAAAAATTAGTAAAACTTTAATATAATAGTCTTTTTTGGAAAAGAACAACAAATAAACAAAAATAATAAATAAATTCAATGAAGTAATAAACTTAATAACACTCTTTAAAATCAAATTAAGCAAAATTTTTTTAACAAAATCCTTTAAAATCATAACTAAAATAAAAAATTTGACCAAAACTCTTTTGAAAACTAAAAAATTTTCTTAAAACAAACCTTTTTCATCAAATTAAATAAATATACATATTCGATAATATTATACATACATACACACATGAACATACATATGTTAACGTATGTTCAACAAATATATAAATACTTAACATACATATTCATATCCATATTTAAAAATAGTTTTTACATTCATACTAATTAACACATATACATATGTTAGTAAATAACACATTCTTCTCTTCTCTTAATATTAATTTTAAATTTTAGGAAATATTAATGGGTTGATTAAATTATTGATTGATTGATTAAATTATCAATAGATTTTATTATGNATGTGTGTTCCTTGCATAAAAGAAATAAATACATGACGTTGGTATTTATGTTTCATGCTTAAAAAAAAACTTTCATGTAAAAGTTGGATTTTTTTTGTCTTTTATGGCTAAAAATGCAAGTTGGAAGTTTATTTTCCATGGCCAAAAAAAAAAATTCAAGTTGCATGTTTATTATTGATGGGGAAAAAAAGCACGGATGTTTTATATTTTTATGGTAAAAAATGTAAGTTGGAAGTTTATTTTCAATGCCAAAAATACGAGTTGGATGTTTCAATGCCAAAAATGCCAAAAAAGCACGAACATTTTCTTAAAATTATGTTAACTAAATGTGTTCAGAATGATATTTTCAAAAGTTTAAGCTCAGGAGAAACTCTTTTAAAGAATTTGAGAGAGATTTCAAAACAAAAACAAAAAAAATTAATAAAACTTTAATATAATAGCCTTTTTTTGGAAAAGTACAACAGATAAACAAAAATAATAAATAAATTCAATGAAGTAATAAACTTAATAACACTCTTTAAAATCAAATTAAGCAAAAAATTTTTAACAAAAATCTTTAAAATCATAACTAAAATAAAAAATTTGACCAAAACACTTTTGAAAACTAAAAAATATTCTTAAAACAAACCTTTTTCATCAAATTATATAAATATAGACATTCAATAATATTATACATACATACACACATGAACATATATATGTTAGCATATGTTCAACAAATATATAAATACTTAACATACAGATTCATATCCATATTTAAAAATAGTTTTTACATTCATACATAATTAACACATATACATATGTTAGTAAATAACACATTCTTCTCTTCTTTTAATATTAATTTTAAATTTTATGAAATATTAATGGGTTGATTAGATTATTGATTGATTGATTAAATTATTAATAGATTTTATTATTAAATAAAGTTATTAGATGGCTAATTGGTATTATTAATTAAGTTAGGTTATATACAAGTATATAAATGAAATTATTTGTTAGTTGGTTGATATTATAAATAAATTAAGTAAAGTATTAATTATTTTATTGAAAGTATTATTATGTAAATTAATATATTAACTTGCTAATTAAATTTATTAATATGCTAATTTTTTTTATTGATAAATTAGTTTGAATAATTAGGTGATTATTAAGTTGATTAGAAGGGAATTATTTAATATTAAAATTGTTCGGTTAAGTAAATTAAAGGAGATTAGATACTAACTATTGTTTGATCAGGGTATTTAGAAGATTAATAATGCAATTAGATTATAAGGTCTTTGGCCTTGGGGTTTAAAAGGTGATTAAGTTTCAGTTAGGCTAATTTAGAGAGATTAGGATGATAGTTAGGCAATAAAGATCTCACGCAGTGAATTATAGGAATGATTAAGGATATTTAAGAGGTAATTAGAATTAATTTAGAATCATTTAGGTTATTTTAAGAAGATTAGTATGGAATTAATTCATTAAGAATTTCAGCTTAGGAGTTGAAATAATAATGGCTTTCAATTTTATTTAAATTAAAGAAGGAATGTGTTAAATTCTTTAATATTATACACATTATATATCACACACATTATAATACATATAATACATAAATAAATAGAGCCCTATGAATTTATTCAATTAACATATAACATTTTATATGAAATACATAATCATAAAGAGAATTTGAAACTACAACATTAAAAAGCTATACATGTTTTTGATTTTGGCATGAATGGTAGAAATCATTTTCAATTACACATAAAAACATTTAATTAATATATTAACACATAAAACACTAAAAGTCCTATATGAATTCCATTGAAAACATAGATGGAATTTTGGTTTTAATAATTTCAATAAACAAACATGATAATATTATAGTAATACATTACGTAAACATGGAATAATGAAATGATGAAAAAGGCCTATGAAATATACATGGAATTTAGATAATTTCATAAGAAAGTGTTAATCGTATGTAATGTAACATTTTGAAAAAAAAAGTTCCCTATGTTTTCATGTGTTTAATTTCAGTTATGACAATTCCATGGTGAAAATGTGGTGAATTATATATGAAAACATAGAAATAAATCAAATGAAGAGTTTAACAAAGAATGGGATTAAAACCCCTTTGGATTCATGAAGAAAATTTAAGGAATTTATACCTTGGTTTGGTTTTGATATGATTGAATTCTCTTTGGATTTCTCCTTGTTTCCTTGCTCAAATGATTTTTGAGAACTTGCTTGGAGTTCTTGATTTTGATGTGTCAGGAGAGAAAAATCAAAAGAAACCAATGGAAGTGAAGAACTAGCCTGGAAAAATGAAGAGCATGGAAATTGGGGCTAAATTTCATGAATCAGGGGGGGTGGGGGGAGTGGGGAATTTGGAGAGTTAAAATTGGTTTAGTGGAGAGAAAAGTGGAGAAAGTGGGGCGATTTTAGTTTGTGAGGAAGAATCGATGGTTATAATTAAACAAGAGTTAGAATTTTAAATTTAATGTTGTGGATTTGGTTCAAATAGAGGGATCCACAATTTTACTTGCTTGAACTAATGGGAGAAGAGTGTGATGATTTTTGATGTTTCAAAAGAAGGTGACTTGATGGAAAATAAAGTCAAAGGTGGAGATCCAATGACAAAGTTATTATTTAGGCAAAAGTTGGACAATTACAATTAAAAAAATCATAACTTTGCATAAATGAAAAAAATAAAACTAATAAGCTCTATTGACGAGGAAAAAACAAGGATTCCAATAGTCGAAACCGTTTAAAGAATGAAGTTGTGTATCCAAAGTTATGGCCATTTGAAGTACAAAATTAGTTTAAAAAAGTGGTTATGGTGTTTGGGAATTTGATTTTGACAAAAAAATTGAATTTGGTCCAATTGGTAGAGAAAAAATTAAGTGAGTTTAATGGTCTTACTATTTTTTGCCAATTCAAGGTCGATAGAGAGATATGACTAGTCAAAGTGAGCCCACCCTACGAGAGAAAATGGAAATTTTTGACTAAAAAAATTTATTCTACTTTATTAGTCCAAAATATGTAAATTATAGTTTAAAATAACTTTTTTTTGAAAATTGGAGTCCATTTGAATTCTTTTTGAAAGTGTTATGGTTAAATTATCATTTTTTTTCTTTCCTGATTATCATTTGCTCAAAAGATAATCAAATAGGGTGAAAATAGAGCACAAAAGTAAAAAATAGTGATTTAAAAAATTTTGATGCTATGGACACAATGGTAAAGTTTATTTTAAAAAATAATGACTCGTTGAAAAATTTCTATATAAAACAATTTTCATGCATAAGAACTGTAAGGGCACAACTTTATGTAAGAAATTGTTTCAACTAGTCATTAGATTGGTTTGCATGTGACATGCCTAAAAATATTCAAATTTTATATATACATTTAATGCTCATATTTAGTGATATTGCACTTTAAACACATGTATTTTCATGTTTTTGTTGCAAGTATAATAGGTCTAGGCATTTGGAGCTTAAAGGAAGCAAATAAGAAGGAATTTGGAGGCAAAAGATGACTCTTTGTAAAAGTTTAACTAGTGCTTAAGCGCCAAAATCCAGAGAAAGAGGCGCCTAAGCACTAGAAATAGTTATTCCTCTAAATGTATTGATTTTGGACGGATTTTTGAAAGGATGCCAAACAAAACTCTTGGAAATTCGACCCTATATTATAAAATAAAGATTTTATGACAGAAAGGAAGGGGGAAAAAGGTGTAAGGGTGAGAAAGACTTCGGGCCAATTTCCTCTAAGAATTGTAAGAGGAGAAGGAAAGTGAGAGATTTCTTCTTCGTTACATTTATAAGAGAGAATTGAGTGACATTGTAAGGAGAAAGAGGTGCCTAAGCACTTTCTACTTACTAGTGCTTACGGAAGCAAATAAGAAGGAATTTGGAGGCAAAAGACGACTCTTTGTAAAAGTTTAACTAGTTCTTAAGCGCCAAAATCTAGAGAAAGAGGCGCCTAAGCATTGGAAATAGTTATTCCTCTAAATGTATTGAATTTTGATGGATTTTTGAAAGGATGCCAAATGAAACTCTTGGAAATTCGACCCTACATTATAAATAAAGATTTTATGACAGAAAGGAAGGGGGAAAAAGGTGTAAGGGTGAGAACGACTTCGGGCCAATTTCCTCTAAGAATTGTAAGAGAAGAAGGAAAGTGAGAGATTTCTTCTTTGTTACATTTCTGAGAGAGAATTGAGTGACATTATAAGGAGAGAAAGTGATTCAAAGGAACTGTCAGCACTATTTTTGGTGTGGGGTTTGCCCGTAAGAAACTGTCGGTCATCGGAATTGAAATCCTGTTGCCCGCTTCGGAAGGACGTTAAAAATTTTAATTTTTGAAAAAGATGAAGTCAAACTGACCCCATAATTTTAATAGTTTAAATGAAAGAGCATTTTATCTCAAATCTTGTATCTATCCCGAAGGATGAACACAAGAATTGAAGGTAAGGCTCAATCAAATAAACTAAAGAAAGTTATGACATCCGTTTGGTCTGCGAAACCAATGTATTGGCCGACAAGTTCCCCTATTTAATATAAGGAATTAAATAGGGTTTATA
>JXCR01103871.1:135122-151009 GCA_002079205.1 Phalaenopsis hybrid cultivar | reverse complement strand
TAACGACATAAATCCAGAAGAACACAGAGATTTAACGAGGTTCGGCAAAAATGCCTACGTCCTCGGGAGCAGAACGACGATTCCTTTCACTATTCAGAAAAAGGTTTACAGAAATTAGTGGTACCTCCTTGGGTTATTAACATGCCTATTTATAACTTCAGGAGTAAACCTTAGGCACAATATGTAATTACAACATTACCCCTGTACCATACCGTGGGGCTTTGCCCCCGCACCCCAACCCACGTAACTTTCCAATTTGGACAGATTTTTTCGCTCCGCTCCGCCTCGATCCAGCGTCTGTCTCTATATGGTATTTGAGTCATACCATAACAAATCTCTACCTTGACGAATATTCTGCCCCTTAAGAGAAAAATACCTGCGAGTTACACATGCATCATTGTGGGTTGGGCCACCATGCTTCTCTAGCAACTGCAAACAATCAACAAGTCCAAGCAATGCATGAACTTGTTGATAGTAAACCTTCTCTAGCAACTGCAAACATTCAACAAGTCCAAGCAATGCAAGAACTTGTTGATAGTACCAGACTTGATCAACATATCAGCTGCATTCTCATCAGTATGAACCTTCTGCAACAGTATCTCCCCAGAAGTAATCAACTTTCTGATCTTGTGAAACCTGACATCAATGTGCTTGGTTCTTGCATGGTACACCTAGTTCTTAGCCAGATAAATAACACTCTGATTGTCACAATGCAACTGAACTCCGCCTTGCTCAATGCCCAGTTCCTTTACTAGCCCAGCAAGTCATAAGGCTTCTTTAGCAGCTTCCGCTACTGCCATGTACTCAGCTTCAGTTTCTAGATAATGTCACAATAAACTGAATTGTTGATTTCCAACATATATGTCCTTCACCAAGAGTAAACACATACCCAGTTGTAGACCTTCTTCCATCCAAATAACCTACGTAGTCTGAATCAACATACCCCACAACTGAAGGATCATTCTGCTGACTGCCAAAAATAATTCCATGTCCTATTGTACCTTTCAAATACCTGAAAATCCACTTTACTGCTTCTCAATGTCGCCTTCCAGGTTTAGCCATGTATTTGCAGACTTGACTAACAACATGAGCCAAATCAGGATGAGTACATACCATAACATACATCAAGCAGCCAACTGCACTAACATATGAAACATTTGCCTTGTCTTCTATTTTTGTATTTGTCTTAGGACACTGTTCTGAAGAAAGCTTAAAATGATTTGCCAAAGGAGTGCTTACAGGCTTTGCATTGCTCGTCTCAAAGCTTTCCAACACTTTCTCAACATAGCCTCATTAAGATAAACATAATCGTCTTGAGCCTCTATCTCGATGAATCTTCATTCAAAGAATCTTCTTCGTAGGACCCAAGTCTTTCATGTCAAATTCCTGGCTGAATAAAGCTTTCAAACCACATACATCATTCATATTCTTTGCAGCAATCAATATATCATCAACATACAGTAACAGAAAAATAATAGAACCATCATCAAGGCTCTTCACATAAACACAACAATCATACTCACATCGCCTGTAGCCAATCTGAATCTTGTAGGAGTCAAACCGCTTGTACCGTTGTCTTGGAGACTGTTTCAACCCATACAACGATTTCTTTAACCTGCAAACCAGATGCTCTTGTCCAGATTGAGTGAACCCTTATGGCTGCTCCATGTAAATCTGCTCCTCCAAATCACCATGCAAGAAAGCAGTTTTAACATCCATATGCTCCAAATGCAAATTCCAAATAGCTACTAATGCAAGGACTGCTCTGATTGAAGTATGTCTGACCACAGGAGAAAAGATTTAATCATAATATATCCCCTTCTGCTGTGAAAGTTTGCAACCCGTCAAGCCTTGAACTTTTCCCCTTCTTTTTATGATACTGCTGGTTTCCTTTTATAAACCCATTTGCACCCAATGGCCTTCTTTCCCTCAGGAAGCTGAACTAGCTCCCAAGTGCGGTTTTTCTGCAAATACTCCATCTCCTCAACCATTGCACCCATCAATTTCTCTTTCTCCTGGCTAGTGATAGCTCCTTGAAAAGTGGCCGGATCATCGCTGTTGATGAGAAGTGCACAAGAGACCAAGTCTTCATAACCCAATCTGCTAGGAGGCATTACATCGGTGCGTCTCTGTGTATCTCTAGCTAGATTGTAATTCTGCAGATCATCTGGAATAAAATCACAAGGTGTTGGATTTGAACTTTCACCTCTCTAAGAAGCTACTGATTGTTGCTCTAAATCCATCTGCACTGCATCTGAGGTGGAACTCTTCTCTGGTACCTTATCTTGATTCTGTTGTAACATAAACTGTTCATCAATAACTGCATCTCTGCTGATCACTATATTTTTTGCAATCAGATCCCAAAACTTGTATCCTTTCACATCCTTTCTTGTAGCCCAGAAAGATGCACTTATTGGATTTTGCATCAAGTTTGGATCTTTCATCTCCAGGTGCATGCACATAAGCAGGACAACCAAAAATTCGTAAATAATCAAATTTAACTAGATTACCTGTCCATACCTCTTCTGCGACCTTGCCACCCAATGATGCTCGAGGTGATATATTGATGAGATAGCATGTCATATTCACAGCCTCTGCACAGAAACTCTTAGGAAGCCCTGCATTCAGTCTCAAGCATCCTGCCCTTTAAGTTAAGGACCTATTCATCCTTTCTGCCACACCATTTTGCTGTGGTGTCTTCCATACTGAAAAATGCCTCTTAATCTCATGCTCCTCACAAAATTTCTAAAACTGTGAATCTGTGTACTTTGTGCCATTATCGGACCTCAAATATTTGATCTTTCTACCAGTTTGGTTCTCCACCTCAGCTTTCCACAGCTTGAATTTAGAGAAGACTTCAGATTTTTGCTTCAAGAAATACACCTAAACTTTCCTGGAGAAATCATCAATAAAGATAACGAAATGCTGAGATCCTCCCAATGACAACTCCCTAGTAAAGCCCCACACATCAGAATGCACATAATCAAGGATTCCTTCAGTTTTGTGCTTTCCAGTCATAAAATTGACTCTAGTCTATTTTCCAAGAATACAGAACTTACAAAGATCGAGCTTGTAGCTTTTAACTCCATGCAACAGATTTCTTCTATGCAATTCTGTCATCCCACGTTCACTGAGATGACCCAAACGCATATGCCATAACTTTGTACTGTCATTATCTGACTTCACAGAATGAACTCCACCTACAACTGTACTCCATAACAGTCTGTAGATATTACATGCAGTCAACTTTTCTTTCATCACAGTCAGTGTACCCTTAACAATTCTGATAGTTTCTCTATCCTCATCAGCCTTAGGAATAAAATCATTTCTGTGTAGAGTGCCTAAGGAAATCAAATTCTCCTTCAGATCTGGAATATGACTGACATCACATAGCGTTCTAACTGTGCCATCATACATCTGAATTCTGACATCTCCAATACCAACTATATTGCAGCATCTATCATCACCCAAAAAGACTGAGCTAGAATTAGTTGAGCTGTATGAAGTAAACCACTCATTGTTAGGTGTTATGTGATAAGAGCACCCTGAATCAAGAATCCATGCATTCATGAACTGAGTTGATGAAAATGAGTGCATATCACCATCACTGCAATCTGAATTTTCATTATGCCCCACATTTACAGACTTCGATGAAGTATCACCTTTCTCCCCAGTCTGCTTCTTCAGCTTTGGACAATCTCTCTTCATATGAACTGACTCCTTGCACTTGTAGCAATGAATTTCCTTTTTACCTATAGACTTGGATCTGGAATTTCGCCTTCCAGAACTCTTCTTCACTTTCTTCCTTCCACGATCCTACTTACCCTTAACATATAAACTGTCACCGTGAGAGCTTCCCCCTGCATTCTGCTTCCGCTGGTTGTGAGCCGACAACGTTGCAGTAATCTCATCAACTTTGATAGTCTCTTTCCCATATGTCAAAGTAGTCACCAGGTGTTCATAGGAAGAGGGCAACGAACAAAACAAAATCATCGCTCGATCTTCATCCTTAATACTCACATCAAGCCGTGATAAATCAGTGATTATTTGATTGAAGTCATTCACGTGCTGCGCCATATCAGAACCATCCTGCATTTTCAGCCCATACAACTTTTGCTTCAGATACAACTTATTCGTTAGAGATTTTGCCATAAACTGAGTTTCAATTTCTTCCAAACTTCTCATGGAGATTTCAGATTCATCATGTGATACATAACCTCATCTGCTAGGCATAGTCTTATCGTTGCTGCCGCTCGTTGTTGCAATTCTTCCCAATCTTCATCCTCCATGGCATCTGGTTTTGCTGCTCACAAAGCCTTCAAGATTCTCTGTTGCGCCGACAGATCTTTCACCCTCGTTTGCCACAATCTGAAGTTACCAATTCAGTCGAACTTCACCACCTCAATTTCGCACCAGAAAATGCCATCTGAAAATTAATTCTGCAACAAAACTTTCTGCAAAAATTTTCTCCACAAAAATCCTTGCTTAGAATTTTTTTTAAAAGAAAGAAAAAAAATTGAAATCTTCGAGCAAAAAAAAAAAAAAATTCCTCTCCGCCTCCAAGAAAAAAAATAAATATTCACTTTATTTCCTCTCCTTATCTAGCAGAGGAAATCCTTAATTAAATTTGCTTAATTTCATCTAAAGCAATTTAATTAAAAAGCTTTCCTTTTTTTTTTCTTCTTTTGGAAAAAAGAAAAATCTTTTCCAATTTCTCACTCAAGCCGGCCAAGCTTAATTAAAACTTTCCTCTCCGCAGCTCTTGGATGAAATTTTTGGAAATAATTAAGAGGGAATATTCCTCTAGTGATTCCCTTCTTTCCCAACCCTTCTCCACATGCTCCTTCCTTTTTTGTTCGCGAATCCTTCGGCCTGCTCGCGAACTCCTATCACGCCGTTCGACGATTCCGAACCGAATCCGGAGCCTTTGGCGCGAAACCTCTACGCCGAACCCGCTCGAACTTCGCCTTTCACAGATCTCACTTGTTCGCGAAACTTCCTTTGCGAAACGGAAGCCTCCTCGTCGAACTTAAGAAGCTGCGCCGTAGAGACGCAAGAAGCTGCCAATCTTCTTCTCCGACAGAAGCCTAGCAGAACTCTGCCGTTCCTGCCGCCGAAAATTTCTTCCTCGCGAACGAAATTTCTTCATTGCCTTCGAACCTCGCTCTGATACCACTTGTTCAGAAAATTAGGGCGAAGAAAAACAGTAACGACATAAATCCAGAAGAACACAGAGATTTAACGAGGTTTGGAAAAGATGCCTACGTCCTCGAGAGCAGAGCGGCGATTTTTTTCACTATTCAGAAAATGGTTTATAGAAATTAGGGATACCTCTTGTGGTTATTAACATGCCTATTTATAACCCCAGGAGTAAACCTTAGGCAAAAAATGTATTTATAATATTACCCATATACCATACCGCAGGACTTTGCCCTCGCACCCCAACCCACATAATTTCCCAATTTGGACAGATTTTTTTGCTCCGCTCCGCTTCGCCTCGATCGAGCATCTGTCCCTATATGGTATATGAGCCATACCATAACAATAAATATATATATATATATATATATATATATATATATATATATATATATATGCATTAATTTTCTTGAGTAATTTTAGAGGATCTTCGTATCCTATCATTGTTCAAACCTTTTATTTGTTTCCCATGCTAATGTGTTTTTTGGTGGCTATGTATTAGAGAACTTGTAATAGCAAATTTATTAAAGTAGAAGAATACAAATGTAATGGCATATTTATTGTAATAGTATATTTATTGATGGCTACGTTTTTTTATGCATTTTTCGATGGCCAGATGCACCTTAAGCAAGCTTCAGATTTGACATATGGCATGTTATTTGATCTTCTCANATAGCAAATTTATTAAAGTAGAAGAATACAAATGTAATGGCATATTTATTGTAATAGTATATTTATTGATGGTTACGTTTTTTTATGCATTTTTCGATGGCCAGACGCACCTTAAGCAAACTTCAGATTTGATATATGGCATGTTATTTGATCTTCTTTTGTGTTTATTTAACTGGGTAGAAATTAGCTTGATATACAGTTTGAGTCACTTCTTTATTATTATTTATGATGCAATGTAGTTTGATTCTAGTAGTTTTGATTTTTGCTAAGGGAATTGAATATTTATCTTGTCATTAGAGAAAACCTGAAAATTGATACAAAATTTAATAATTGGATGTTATGTAAATTAATATTGGCATGCTAGCTTATTAGAATTTTCTTATGAATTTGAGCTATGCATGCTTACATGTGCGTGAAAGTTATACATACATACACAGTAGGGGCATGCATAACAATATTTTTTTTCATTTGCATGCTTAATAATTTTTGTTTTATTGTTTAAATAGTGTATTTGTAAATTTTTAATAGAATGACCAACAAAGGAATTATGTTCAGGTGCTAGCCTCAACATTTCGAGCAGTCTGTGATGAATTTTCACAGGACATCCCAGAGGATGATGCTTTTATAATGAGGAATTTTCATATTCATCGCTCAGTGAAAGTTCCACCCATCCAACAAGATGTACAACTTATTGTGCACATGCTTGAGTACTTGAACGTTGAGAGGCAAACCTTCCTTGTTGGTGGCCACGAGCTAAAGCTATCTTTCGATGAAGTGACTCTCATGGTTGGGTTGTCGAAAAGAGGAACCAAAGTTACATGGATGAGGGAGCCTCTATCGAAGTTCTCATCCATTATTTTTAAAATTAAAAATAAAAATCCTAATCTTAATAATCGTAGCAGTAAATTTATTAAATTTTTTATTAATTTTTTTCTTTCAAACTTATTTGTTCTATATAATAATTATAAGGTATCTAGGGATTTTTTTTTTCTAGAAATGTATATGAATTTGCGTAGTATAACTAGCAATAGGTCATATGGAGACTTCTTTTTAGCGGTCACGTGAGCCTCACAGCTACGGTTGACAGTTTTATGGATGGATGCGAAACCTCTCAGAGAAGTGTGACTTTTTCCAATAAGCCGAAGATCACGTTGATTCCATTGCCAAAAGTGATCACGAATTGATAACATCATTCGAGGACAGTTTGAGATGAGACAAACACCGCCTTCATGTTAAACATGATGTCATCATTACTTGTAATTTTATTAGTTTTTTCTTTGTCATTAGAAATTTCAGTACTCACTATTAAGTAGGTTGTGTATCTAAAATTTGTTTTTTTTTAAAATAAATTTCTGCTTCTAAAGTATTATAGTTGTAGCTGCCAAAGTTTTGTTTTAAACAGTTTTACTAAAAAAGGACATAATAGTCATTTTTTCAGAAATAGCTGCCCCATAACTTTTTCATACAGCTGCAACAAACAAGCAGTCAGCTTCCCCACAGCAGCTTCTTGGGGTAGCGTAGCTGTAGCTGAAAAGCTGAGAAGCTGCATGTGCCACAAACATACCCTTAGATGAACCAAAAAAGAAATCTAAACCTATTGTGATGGTTTCACCACCACAATAGTTCCATAGTTATCATAATTTAGAGCACAAAATGTTTTCCAAAATGTGGTGGTTTAAGCAATCGCTTAACTTCCAGTAATGCACTAATTTAAATTGATGTTTATTGCCACATGCTGGATAAGGCAGTGTTTAAAAAAACCACTATTAACTACTATAAAAGGCTTTTCTTGCTATGAAATACCTGCCAACAATAAACAACCATGGTAAAACTATAGCTTGCTAAAGCGCTCTTGGATTATTATAAGTGCTTAAAATCACTGATGTAGCCCAACGTAAATGTCAAAGCTTTCTTTGTTATAGTACACATCTTTCTGTAAAACACACTTAGGGGTTGTTTGGTAGTCGCTTTTAAGCATGATTTATGCAAAATTTACACTAAATCTAGCAAAACGTAAAAAAAAACTCACATAAGTCCTATAGGTTCTTAAATGTTGCTTTGCCTTTGTTTTGCCTTAAATTAAGGATTTGATAAATTCTATAGGAAGCCAAATTTATGGGATTTAGAGAAATTGAAGCTTGTGGGAATATAGAGATTTATAGTCTGTTTGGGCTAGCTGTAGCTTATTAAAATGTTGTTATGAAGCTACTGAAAAGTAATATGTTGTTCAAAAAGTTGTGGTGACTATTTCAATTTTTTTCTTTAAAATGTTAGATCGCAGCTAGAAAGTTGTCACCCTACTTAACCAAGGCTCTATTTAGCGTAGCCGCAACTTCTCAGTTTTTCAGTTGTAGCTGCACTGCTCAGAAAGCTGCTGTGGAAAAGTTGACTACTTGTTTGTTGCAGCTGTGTCAAAACAACTGTGGAGTAGTTGTTTCTTGAAAATTGACAATTTTGCTCATGTTCAGTAAATTTATCTATAAAAGAACTGTGACACACATATATTTGATATTTCAAAAGCAGAAACTCATTTCAAAACATAATAAAAGTTCAGATATACCACTCACTTAATAGTGAGTACCAAAAGTGCTACGAAAAAAAAAAAACTAATAAAATTATAAGTAAATTAATAATAACATTGTTTTTAACTTGAAGACGATGATCATCTCATCATGAAAGAAGTCACACTGTTCTGCCGTGAGCTCATCGAAAGAAGTCACACTGTTCTGCGAGTCTTTGGGGACATCTGTAAAAGTATCGACCGTCGTGACCTCAAAAAGAAAGTCTTTAGCCCGCAGTAACACTGGAGCTTATTTTTCCTAAAAGCAGTGAAAAAGAATCCATCAATCAATTATTTTAAACTGTAAACTATCTAAAAAAAGATGAAAATAAGAAGAAAACATATCAAAACTGGCTAGCACCAACTACAAATAATACACCTCCATGTAAAATAAATAGAGTATACCTAGTAGATGGTTTATTCCATGAGCTCACAACAAATGAAAACAAATAAATGAAGGCAAAAATAAAAAATACATACAAAAATGCTAAGGCTTACCAAATACTAGGAAATGGGAATTCTAAGAATTGAAAAAGCTCAAAAGCTGTCAAAGGAATATTAAGGCATGAACTTAGAACATGTTACTTTTGTTGAGAATATGTTAAGCTTTTTGAATGATTTTATGAATTCCATAAACAACCAAAAAAAGTGAAGGGCATCTTTAAGAAAAGTTTCAACATAAAGTGAGAAAAATAGTGAGTATCAAGAGCAATTCTAGGTTTTTTTCCCTCCATCAATATGGCTTTTTTATGGAGATAGGGATATCCCTCTTTAATGACAGAAGGAGAGCTAAAGAAACATTTTGAAGAGTTATTTATGCATGTAGAATAGTGAACATCATCAAATATATGCCTAATTTGACCGAAAGATTGTTATCAACAATCACGAGTTTTAATAGACTATCAACCTTAGCAATCCATTTTTCTAAGGACAAATTAAGGACCATCAGCCTAAGAAAATGAATAGCTAATCAACATAATCAACTGAAGCGAACATCAACATTATCTGAACTAGTAGAAAATAGTAAAAAAAAAAAGATCATACAAGTGCGAAGAGAAGGAAGAAGACCTATGCGTGAGGAACTCGTGAGAAGAAGAGGAAGTGGCTGGGTAGTGTGAAATGCACCGGAGAAGAGGAGTAAGTTGTCGAAGAAAAGGAGGCGAGGGGAGAAGATTGCAGTTTGTCTTCTTTCACAGGAGAAGAAGAAATGAGAATCAAGTAGGGTAATGGGGTAAAAAGCTGAGTGAGGAAGCCAGGCCGCGGATTACTCATTGTGTTCCGCGTTCGAGGTAAATCGCGGCCAGCCGCAAGTGCATCGCCGCCCCAAAAGCCAGTTTTTAGCGGCGCAGTGCTGCTCCGCAGCCTTACAGTTGCGCCAAACAAAGCTTAAGTCTGGCGTGAAAACACAGATTTCAACGGTCTTAAAATGCATTTTTTTGAAAAAACTGTTAAATTTCTGTTTGCCCAAACAGACAAAATTGTAGTGAGCTTTGAAAACGCCACGCACTGCGAGTTGCCAAACAATTTTTTTGGATTTATTAGGATTTACTTATTAACATACCAAATAGTTTTCATGATTTAACCCCTTCAAGACTATATTAATCTGGATTTATAGGATTTATTATATCCTCTTCAAACTAAATCCTACTTGCAACTAAACAGTCCCTCAAGATGAATTCTTAAAGTTCACCTGCACTATTCAAGGGATCTCTAATTAAATTTTTTATAGAAAAAATTCTTAATTTGAAAAGCATAAAATATCAGTGTATCTTCAATTGCTCATGGCCACTTTGTCCCCTTTTTTTTTTACAAAAAAATTATTTTCAATCTAAGAAACAATTTAGGATATTTTCAAATAAGATTGATGATGTTATTTCCTATCTATTTTTTTTTTATGCTTTTCTGTAGTCATATTTATTTAGTCCTATTAATCGTAGCACATAAGTTTATTTTTATATATTAGCCTTATCATTATTGCTGAAGCATGCCACTGGTAATGTTGTTGAAGAAATTGATCATGTAAAAAAATTTTATATTTTTTACGAATGAAATCCAATTGAGACTCCATACATAAAGTTTTAGCTGCCTTGAAAATCTTAAACGATACATTTACATTAAGTAAAAAATAATTGAACTAAGTTGATGAACCCATCGAAGCAATAAAAACAATCTTGACAGACAAAATTTTGATTTGAATAACTATAAACTATGAACAGCATTAATCATTTTAAAAATAGAGAATAAAATCTCTCATTCTAATTTTAAATCATATTAGAATGAAGGCAGTTTGTTAGGCAGTAAAAATAATGTAATGTATTTTTCATTGCATGAGTTTTAAGAAATCAAACATGTTGTCGAATGAACTATAAATCCAGTATAAAAAATGAATTAATTTTGAATTCATTCCTTAGTTTTCTTTCTCTATACTTAAGGTTCAATAGATTTAGTTGAATTCCAAATACATGGCCCTATATAAAGTGTTGTCATCGGTCTTGGCTACCGTCAATACCAACAACGACCACCACCAGCCATCATTGGCCGCCTCCAAGAACTGCCATTGGCCACCACCATCTCCCACCATCATTACCGGCCAACACCATCGTCTGCCAAAGCAGCCGACAGTGTCTGCCAAAGCAGCCGACAGTCACTACCTCTGACCATTGTTGCCGGCAGCTATCCGCCTCCTATCACAATTGTTGGCAAGAACCATAGACGGCTCTTGCCAGCCGCAACCACAAGCTAGCCATCGTCGCCTATCGCCACAGGTACCATCTGTTGTAGACAACCACCCTAATAATTTATACAAGGCTTTAAATACTTTCAAATCTATTGCATTTATTTTATTTCAAATACAAAAAAAAAATNTTTCTTATGAATTTGAGCTATGCATGCTTACATGTGCGTGAAAGTTATACATACATACACAGTAGGGGCATGTATGAGTAAATAGCTCTCCTACTTAAAGCAATCGTATTAGAAAACACATGTTTTAAAACCTGCAATTTTTTTCTAGCATTGCAGGATTCAGCGTAGTTGTATGGTTTCACTCGATGATGCTTTAGAATTGTCAACGGTAGTTGGTGTTGGCCAGGTTTGATATGTTTTTCTTCTTATTTTCATCTTTTTCAGATAATTTATATCTTAAAATAATTGACTAATGGATTTTATTTCGCTGCTTTCAGAAAAAATGAGCTCCATAATTTCAAGGACGTCCCGAAGATTGCTATGCCACTGCGAACTAGAGAATTTTTTTCTGAGGTCACGTGAGCCTCACAGCTACGGTCAACAGTTTTATGGATGGATGTGGAGCCTCTCAGAGAAGTGTGACTTCTTTCGATGAGTCGAAGATCACATTGATTCCATTGTCAAAAGTGATCACGAATTGATAACATCATTGGAGGACAGTTTGAGATGAGACAAACACCGCCTTCAGGTTAAACATGATGTCATCATTACTTTACTTGTAATTTTATTAGTTTTTTCTTTATCACTAGCAATTTCAGTACTCACTATTAGGTGGGTTGTGTATCTAAAATTTATTCTGTTTTGAAATTAATTTCTGCTTCTAAAGTATTATAGTTTTTCAGCTGCAGCTGCACTGCCCAGAATGCTACTGTGGGAAAGTTGACTGCTTGTTTGTTGCAGCTGCGTCAAAACAACTGTGGAGCAGTTGTTTTTGGAAAATTGACCATTTTGCTCTTGTTCAGTAAATTTATCTATAAAAGAACTATGTCACACATATATTTGATATTTCAAAAGCAGAAACTCATTTCAAAACACAATAAAAGTTCAGATATATCACTCACTTAATAGTGAGTACCAAAAGTGCTACGAAAAAAAGAAAAACTAATAAAATTATAAGTAAATTAATAATAACATTGTTTTTAACTTGAAGACGATGGTCATCTCATCATAAACTGTTCTCCAATGATGCTATGAATTCACGATCACTTTCAGCAGTGAGCTCATCGAAAGAAGTCGCACTGTTCTGCGAGTCTTTGGGGGCATCTGTAAAAGTATCGACCGTAGCTGTGGGTATGCCGTGACCTCAAAAAGAAAGTCTTTAGCCCGCAGTAGCACTGGAGCTTATTTTTCCTAAAAGCAGTGAAAAAGAATCCATTAGTCAATTATTTTAAACTGTAAACTATCTAAAAAAAGATGAAAATAAGAAGAGAACATACCAAAACTGGCTAGCACCAACTACAAGTAGTACACCTCCATGTAAAATAAATAGAGTATACCTAGTAGATGGTTTATTCCGTGAGCTCACAACAAATGAAAACAAATAAATGAAAGCAAAAATAAAAATTACATAAAAAAATGCTAAGGCTTACCAAATACTAGGAGATGGGAATTCTAAGAACTGAAAAAGCTCAAAAGCAGTCAAAGGAATATCAAGGCATGAACTTAGAACATGTTACTTTTGTAGAGAATATGTTAAGCTTTTTGAATGATTTTATGAATTCCATAAACGTCCAAAAAAGGTGAAGGGTATCTTTAAGAAAAGTTTCAACATAAAGTGAGAAAAATGGTGATTATCAAGAGCAATTCTAGATTTTTTTCCCTCCATCAATATGGTCTTTTTATGGAGATAAGGATATCACTCTTTAATGACAGAAGGAGAGCTAAAGAAACATTTGGAAGAGTTATTTATGCATGTAGAATAGTGAACATCATCATATATATGCCTAATCTGACCGAAAGATTGTTGTCAACAACCACGAGTTTTAATAGACCATCAGCCTTAGCAATCCATTTTTCTAAGGACAAATTAAGGACCATCAGCCTAAGAAAATGAATAGCTAATCAACATAATCAACCGAAGCGAACATCAACGTTGTCTGAACTTTTAGAAAATAGTAAAAAAAAAAAGATCGTAGCAGTGCAAAGAGAAGGAAGAAGATCTATGCGTGAGGAACTCGTGAGAAGAAGAGGAAGTGGCTGGGTAGTGTGAAATGCACCGGAGAAGAGGAGTAAGTTGTCGAAGAAGAGGAGGCGAGGGGAGAAGATTGCAGTTTTTCTTCTTTCATGGGAGAAGAAGAAATGAGAATCAAGTAGGGTAATGGGGTAAAAAGCTGAGTGAGGAAGCCAGGCCGCGGATTACTCATTGTGTTCCGCGTTCGGGGTAAATCGCGGCCAGCCGCAAGCGCATCGCCGCCCCAAAAGGCAGTTTTTAGCTGCTTCGCAGCCTTATAGCTGCGCCAAACAAAGCTTAAGTCTGGCGTGAAAAAGCAGATTTCAATGGTCTTAAAATGCATTAATTTGAAAAAGCTGTCAAAATTCTGTTTGCCCAAACAAACAAAATTGTAGTGAGCTTTGAAAACACCACGCACTGCGAGTTGCCAAACAATTTTTTTGGATTTATTAGGATTTACCTATTAACATACCAAATAGTTTTCATGATTTAACCCCTTCAAGGCTATATTAATTTGGATTTATAGGATTTATTAAATCCTCTTCAAACTAAATCCTACTTGTAACCAAACAGCTCCTTAAGATTAATTTTTAAAGTTCACGTGCACTATTCAAGGGATCTCTAATTAAATTTTTTCTTGAAAACATTATAAATTTGAAAAGCAAAAAATATCAGTATATCTTCAGTTGCTCATGGCCACTTTGTCCCTTTTTTTGAACAAAAAAAATTATTGTCAATCTAAGAAACAATTTAGGATATTTTGAAATAAGATTGATGATGTTATTTCCTATCTATTTTTTTTTATGCTTTTCTGTAGTCATATTTATTTAATTCGTATTAATTGTAGTACATAAGTTTTTTTTTTTTTTTTTTTTTTTTTTTTTTTTTTTNTTTTTTTTTTTTTTTTTTTTTTTTTTTTAATTAGCCTTATCATTATTGCTGAAGCATGCCACTGGTAATGTGTTGAAGAAATTGATCATGTAAGAAAATTTTATATTTCTTACGAATGAAATCCAACTGAGACTCCATACATAAAGTTTTAGCTGCCTTGAAAATCTTAAGCGATACATTTACATTAATTAAAAAATAATTGAACTAAGTTGATGAACCCATCGAAGCATAAAAACAATCTTGACAGACAAAATTTTGATTTGAATAACTATAAACTATGAACGACATTAGTCATTTTAAAAATAGAGATTAAAGTTTCTCATTCTCATTTTAAATCATATTAGAATAAAGGCAGTTTGTTAGGCAGTAAAAATAATGTAATGTATTTTTCATTGCATGAGTTTTAAGAAATCAAAACAGGTTGTAGAATGAATTATAAATCCAGTATAGAAAATGAATTAATTTTGAATTCACTCTTTAGTTTTCTTTCTCTATATTTAACGTTCAATAGATTTAGTTGAATTCCAAATACACGGCCCTGTATAAAGTGTTGTCATTAGTCGTGGCTACCGCCAAGACCAACGACGACCACCGCCAGCCAACATTGGCCGCCTCCAAGAACTGCCATTGGCCACCACCATCTCCCACCATCATTACCGGCCAACACCATCGTCTGCCATAGCAGCCGACACTCATTACTTCCGACCATCGTTGTCGGCAGATGTCCGCCTCCTATCACAATTGTTGGCAAGAACCATAGACGGCTCTTGCCAGACGCCACCACAGGCTAGCCATCGTCGCCTATCGCCACAGGCACCATCTATTGTAGACAACCACCCTAATAATTTATACAAGGCTTTAAATACTTTAAAATCTATTGCCTTTATTTTATTTCAAATACAAAAAAAATGAATCAAATAATTTTATAAATATTCTAAATATAATACATTAATTATAGCATTGGTTTTATATTTTTCAGGAACCAGACGGCTAGGAAAAAGTGATGCAGCAAGTCTGTCCCGCCATGTAAGGCCAACTAGCAAGCCGACTAGTTTTATTATAGTTTTAAAAAATAAATCCTAAAATTAAATCTGCTATTAATATTTTCAGTTTTTAGTAGGGCATGGCATGACAGTCCAAATTAATCACCATACCTTCGGTTTTGATATGATAGGGAAAGCTTCAAAACATGACAAGGTACTTGGCGTTTTATGGGGTGGATTTATGTGATTATTGGAGTGATTGAGACAGCTTAATTCCAACTTTTGATATGTCCCCTTGATGCGACATTTCCGGCTAATCAGAGCTTTATTCGGAATATTTCAACGGTGTTAAATCTTTACAGGTAAACCATTAANGCATGACAGTCCAAATTAATCACCATACCTTCGGTTTTGATATGATAGGGAAAGCTTCAAAACATGACAAGGGGGTTGGCGTTTTATGGGGTGGATTTATGTGATTATTGGAGTGATTGAGACAGCTTAATTCCACCTTTGATATGTCCCCTTGATGCGACATTTCCGGCTAATCAGAGCTTTATTCGGAATATTTCAACGGTGTTAAATCTTTACAGGTAAACCATTAAGGTCATGTCAAGTTTAAATTATAATTAGTTATGATTAATAAAACAAATCCCTGCCATCTAAA
>JXCR01103871.1:77894-134923 GCA_002079205.1 Phalaenopsis hybrid cultivar | reverse complement strand
AAAAATATAGTTACCTGAATTAAATTCACTACATAAAATCATATAAATAATTTTTGAAAATATTGAAATAGAGGACATCTAATAGTTAATCTTTTTCTTCCCTCCCCCAAACTTAAATTTTTAAATATGAAATAATACAGGTGAAAAGAAAAAAATTATAAATATAAATCATACCTCAGTATTGTAGGCATTTTCATCATTCTGAAATTTTTGCAGGTCTTTTCAAATTTTTACTTCACCTGGTTTATAATATTAGGGGCTTTCTACACATATAAATCATTAGAGAAATTTCTGGGTAATAAAATTTTAAAATAAGTATAAAACTAAAACATTAAACAAGCACAACATTTCATAACACAATACTAACAAAACAATTAAAATTGTGAAATAAAAATCACATTACATTACAAAATACTACTCAACATCTATTAAAATACACATGCACATTTAACTATAACACTAACTTTATAACAAAAATTAAAAATCATCCAAGTACAACAAAATAATAAAAATGAAAGTCCAAATACATAAACATCCATTTCTATTACAAAAAAGATTACAGAAATAAAAGTACAACTATAAGTACATCAATTCAATCAATATAAAAATCCCAAGCTATATCTTCATCGCCTTGATCAGCAGGTGGATCGGGATGATACTGAGTATACCGGGGGCACTATAGANGATTTTTAATCAATTAAAAGTATTAATTAAGAAAATAAAATAAAAATTATTATATTAGATTCAAATGATGCTTTAAATCTTGCCCAAATCCTTAACATATTATGACTACATGATTAGGGTTGTCAGAATGACTCTTTGTTCACGAACAACTTGTGTTCGGCTCGCTAAGTAAATGAGCCGAATATGAACACACTTTTTGTGCTTGAAATATAAACGATCCTAAAAAAACATTCTAAAATCATATAAAGATTTTACTCGCACATAAAAAAAAATAGTTGTTTTTTATATGATTAAATCATATAGGTTGACTAAAAAAGTTTGGCATGACTAAACAAGATGCTTGTTGGGATAAAAATGTCCACTTACTATGCTAATATTTTATGCTGATATTACATATGTCGTCTCATTCATTAATGCATGACTAGAAGAATTCCCTTGTTTGATCCTATAGCTTGTTCTAGGAAATGCTTCAAGCAATTTTCATTGTCTGATATATCTCTATTTCTATTCCTTGGAACATTGATAATTCTTTCTTAGCCTAGTCTAATTTGAAACCTTCAATTCTTATTTCAGACTGACTACAACTTATAACATTTTGATGACTATAGAAAATTCTTGTGGGCATAGCATGAATGTTAGGAAGATCCAATCACTGAAAGAAACAATCCCAAATCATATAAAAATTATTTATTTCTTTTCTTATAAATTTGACCATAGTTAGCCATAGAGTAAAATTCTTTCAGTCAAATTAGCTGATGTTTTGAGCATGTTCTCTTTTCCTTATTGCTTTGCTAGAATGCCTGTGTTGATTTACACACCTAGTATTGAGCATTTAAATTTTTTTTAATATTCTTTTTGTTTCAAAATTTTAGATAATGTAAAATATAATAAAAGTCGAACGAATTAGCAATAAAGAGATTTAAAGACAAACAATTATATGAACAATCAATAATTTTATGGTTCAACCTGACCTACAACCATCCGTGGTTACCAAATCTAGGTTTCTAACATAACTAGCACAAAGCAAAGTTGTTTTCTTTTTAATAAATATAAAAGCCTCTACTTTTGTTTTTTTTAAATACAACTCTCTTCCATTAAGATAATCCTTGGACCTCTTTCTTCAAAGTAACAAAATAGTTATATATTATTCTCTACGCAAACAAAGAATGAACAATAAGATCTAAACAACAACAACAACAACAAGCCTCCAACTAACTGTGGTCGGCTACATGAATCCTTTTTCTCCGTTGTGCCCATTTAGTGTAATATTTTGATTAAATTCTAATAAATTAAGATCATTTTTGATAAAAAACATACTCATGTCGTTTCATTTCTATCTCAATCATCCTTTACATAAGTCAAATCTAAAATATCTACTTTTCTAATAGGATCAACAAATGGTCAACATTTATTGTAATCAAACCATCTAAAATGAATCTCTAAACTTGCTACCAGTGGAGCTACTCCAACCTTTTCATGAATAAATTCTTTTTGCATTTTGTCTCTAAGTGTAAAGCACTCATCTACCTGAAAATTCTCATCTAAGTAACACCTAATTTAAATGCTTTTCTTTTATAGCAAACAATCTATACCATAAGACATTACAATTCTCACCAACATCTTATAAAATCTTCCTTTAAGTGGTACTTTTCTGTTACATGATATGCCTAATGCATTCGTCCGCTTCAACCTTTCAACTTGAATTACAGTAATCTTGTCCCCTTCTATATATTTTGAACGATAGACCGGAGATATTTAAAATGTTCACTCCTTTTAAAGACTTGATCATCCATTGTTACAGCACCACCACTAGATCCACTATTTCTAAAATTTAATTCTATGTATTCTCTTTAAGATCTACTCAAATGAATTCTTTTAGACTCTATAGTCGAGCTCCATCATTCTAGTTTTTTTTTTAACTCGATCTAGTCTTAACCACAAGAAGGATATCATTAAGGAAAAGTATAAACTAAGGTACATCCTACTATTAATATTCAGTAATAGAATCCATATCTAAAGCAAAAAGATATGGACTTAAAGTCAATCCTCGATGTAATCCAACATAAATAAGAAAATACTTGGTCAACCCTCCTTTTGTTTGAGCACAAGTAATAAATCTAGAATACATATCTTTAATGACTTAAATGAAAGCTTTATCAATATCTTTCTTTTCTAGAATCCTCCAATGTACTTCTCTTAGAACCATATCATAAGCTTTTTCTAAATGAACAAAAATCATATGTACATTCTCTTTAATCTCTTTGTACTTCTCCAAAAAACCTTAAATAAATGTATAACATTCATAATAGACTTAACTGTCATAAACTCAGATTGATGTTAAGCAATTTTTGTGTTAAGTCATAACCTATTTTCAATTACTTTTTTTTCCACAACTTTAATGTATGAGACTTTAACTTAAATCCTTTATAATTTGTACACTTTTGTGCATACCTTTATTCGTAAAAATAGGATCCAATGGGCTATTTCTCGACTCATCACACGTCTTTGAAGATTTTAAAATAATATTAACAAATTTAGTAAGTTAAAAAATTCTCAGCTCTCATAAACATTTTCAGACTTTTATTAAAATATCATTAGGCTCTACTGCTTTTTTTCACTTCATTTCTTTTAAATCTTTCTTAACTTTTATTTTGCTTATGTGAGAGTGGAAACCAAAAACTTTCTCATAATTTATGATATTAAGTTAACAAGGTCAATCGTATTTTAACAATTTTTAGTGAAAAATTTATTAAAATATCTCACCAACCTATGATGAATATTATCATCTAAAAAGTTGTATTTGATTTCCATCTTTAATATATTTCACTTGAACTAAATCTTTACTTTTGTTGTCCCTTTGCTTTGTTAGTTTATATATATGGGAACAAGTTAAATTTAATTATTATGGGGAGAGTTAAAGTTGATTAGAGCGACACCAGTTAGGATCCCACGATTCCCTCGTCCTGACACCACTATTTTCTTCGGATTCATTAAGTCCAAACGAATTTACTAAACTCAACTCAATGGATTTCATAATTTCATTTAGACAGTGAGAAATCTTGTTAGCAACCATAGCTTACATCCTTCGAGGGATTCTCGATCATCCGATAGAAACATTTTAATTTAGTTGAAATTTTTGCTTAGTTTTGTTTGTGATTAAATTTTAAGTTGTCTTATATTTTGGTTGTTGTGGCGGTGGATTATCTTATTTTGATTTCTTAATTTTAGTTTTGGTTTCAGTTTGGTAGCTATCCTAAAAGTTTCATTTTTTACATGTAGGGTGACCTTGTTATTTAACATGCAAGTTTATAAACAGGAAACAAGGGATACAGAAAGGTAAGTAAAAGTAAATTGCAATGCAATAACTTAAAAGCATACCTATCAATTCTTCTCGTTCCTCCATCTGCAATGTTAATACTTGCATATATATAATTTGGCAGGAACTAAAAAATGCTTGTAGGAAAAAGAGAGAGTACAGGTTTGAGGTGTGTCTATCAAACCCTATGTCATACCTTAATAGGTCCAATTTGTTCATCTGTGGGGATGATTCCATAAAGCAAATCATAATATGTCCAAGTGTCCTCCGAGACTCCTAAAGGATCATGAAAAGGTCTTGGGTAATACTCTAGACATTTCACAGTCCTTCGAATAGTCTCGAGTTCATTTTCATCTTATTATGTTATATGTGGTTCAACCAATTCATACCCTTATGCTCAATGAACCTTGATGTTTTGATTTTCCTTTTCTTAGGGTAATTATCATTTGATGTTTCACTTATGAATTATGCGGGTAAAATGCCCTTAGGAGCAATTTGGCTTAATTAAGAAACCTAGTCGGTTTGAGTTTTTTAAAAATGAGCTTGTAGTATTTTTAAAAAGGTTTCAAATTATTTATAGGTCATTTTCTAAACCTCATTTGACAAATTTTTGATTAAGTCTAATTCACCACTAAACTCTTAAAACTTAATGGCTAGATTCATAATTTTTTTTTAAAATTAAATATTTATACTTTTAATCCTCATAAATCATTTTAAAACCATTAATAGGGGTTTTAAATCAGTGGGTTATGATCTTTCAAAGTCAAACCCCCAACCTCAATATCTTCTTATTCAACTATTCTCCCAAATTTCATTAATTTAAGAAATTACAAACTTGTCCGTAATGAGACCAAAGTGAGATTGGTTACTACCATTTATCCCTTTTATATTTCAATCATGTAGACATGTCAATTAAGATCATTTATTACCCATTTCCCTTTGGTTAGACCTAAATATTAATCAATGCTTAATTCCTAAAATTACCATTTTGCCCTTAGGGCTTCAATACCTCATAACTCTTTAAATTAAACCCAAATGACTTTAAAATTTTTATGTTATCCCAATCATGGGTTAATTAAAATATCAAAGAAGAAAATGTGATTTTTTTGAATTTATTTAATTTTTTAACTATTTTAATGCAAAATTAGAGATTTTAATGAAAATTCAATAACTTAATCAAAACAAAACCTTTGTCCTTAAGAAAAATATTGGAGGTTTACCTAGGTCACAGAACTATTTAGACCAATTTTCATGATTTTTAGAGGTTTAATTTAATTATTAGAATTATTTGTTTGTTTTGGGTATTAATTAAATGTAAAATATCAATTATGTGAAAAATTAAATTTTATATTTTTCTTAAATCTCTCTGAGTTTAGGAAACCTAGATAAACAAATTTTATATTGTTTTGGTTTATATTTGAATTATTAGAATTATTTTAGTGGAAATTAAAAAAAATCCATTTTAAGCCTTTAATAAATTAATACCTTGACTTAGAAAATTAGGAGAATTATTTTAATTGGTCTCAAGTGATCAGAAAGTCAAATGTGATATTTTAGTGTGTTTTTACAATTTTGTAATAATATGATTTTTAATTAGTTTTTAATTATCTAAATATTTAAAAATGACTTAAAAATGAAATATTTATTTTAATTCCATTTTTATTTTTCTTAGGTTACTTTGGTTGTAAGGAGCTCCCAAAACCAATTTGGTGATTATTTGAGTTGTATTTTAATTATTATAATTATTTTAGTGCAAGAAAATGCAATTTCACTTAATTAATCTATTTTAGTGGTCAAATTTATTCTAATTGACTTGAAATTTTTATGCGGAGCTCCTCTAATATTAAATTATAGTGGAGAATGACTTTTTTCCATTTAATTTTATATTTTGTCTAATTTAATTATATTTCATTTTTAGAGTTTAATGACAATTAGGCTTATTTTTAATGAGTTAAACCAAGTTTGTATTTTTCCTAAGTTCCTCTGAACACAATGAACCTAACAAAATAAGTTTTTTTATTTTTCTAATGAATATTCTAATTCTTATGATTTTTATAAGAAAACAGGACCATTAGCTTGAAAATTAAAAATCTATGGTTAGAGATGCTCCTTGACCGTAGAAAAATCAGGGGAGATATCTAACAACAAAAAGATCAAAAGACCCATGGTCCCATGCCATGGTGAAATGCCCTTGCAAATAGAGAATTAAAATAAGAAAAATACTATTTAATTAATTAAAAATCACATACATGAAATATACATGAAATCATTTCCACATTATTTTTCTCTGTTCACTGAATATGAGAGTATTTTTCTATTTTTGTTATGATTTTTCTATGAAAAGATATGGATTTTCGTTGTTCATTCAAATAAATCAGAAAATCCTAATTTATTTACTTATCCAGCTAAGTGTCAGCACATCGTAGGCAGCTCTGAACCACCCATGCGTCCGCTTCTGGTTGGGCACCGCCAGCTGAGTCAACCTGCTGTTCAAGCACCAAAACTCTATCCAACACAATCTCAGCAGGATGTTCGATACACACACGATCGGACGGCTCTCCGTCATCGTCCCCAAGTCCCTCAACCCATGAACCGTCCACCCTCTAACCCTAATTTCTCTCTTGATACTCAACCAAATCTCTTCAGGTTTGTTTTCATAGATGCGTCTAAACTAGGAGAACACATCTATACAATCAATCAAGTACTAAATTGAGTCTATAAGCATGGAGAATTAAAATAGGCTCAGTTTGAGGAGAAAATTCAATACCTTGGCCCAAGAGATTTGGCCTCGATTGGGTGCTTCTAGATGCTTGAGTTGAGTCCAGGGAGCTTTTAGATGAAGCCTTGAGCCGTGGTGAATTGCTTGGGTATGAAATTGATTGAGGCTGATTATGAGTGATGATCAAAGTATATGCTAGGGTGTTCTAGGGATGGGTCTTTGTGGAGAATCTTATTCTTTCACTAAACGGATGGTGTGGGTTAAGTTAATTTGGATTTGGTAGAGTTTTGATGGGTGTCCTATTTTGGGCTCAAAATTAGGCTGAGAAATTGGCTCTGTTCAGTGGGGAAGAGAGCTGGAAGATGGTTGGGTTGAACTTAAGAGGTCTTGAAGAAGCTTTAGGAACATTTTGGCAGAGTCTCCTAAAGGAATTTAAACCTCTCCTCCCTTGGCTATGGAGGGTTAGTTTAAATAGTGGAGGTCATAGTGGCTGCCATGGATGGCTGAGGTAGCTAGAAGGCTGCTTAGGTGGAGTGAAGAAAGGTGCAAATGTCCAATTTGGCTAGGGCACATCAGGTGGGTTCATTTTTTGAGTTTTAGGCAAGGTAGAGCTCTTGCGTTTGGGTTTTCCAGCAGCCAAGATGGCCGGTCGACCAAGCTCAGGTCACCATTGCACTAAGGATGATCAGTAGTGGGCAAAAGTGAAGCCAATTGGGATTTTGCATGGGTGAAGGTGATTAATTGAAGTGGAAAGGGCTTTGGGCTAGGTTGGGCCAACTATGGGTCTAACTCCATTGAAATGAGCTTGGGTGGCTTCCCATGGTTGACCAAGGTCAAGTGAACTAGCTAAAATAGTGTGGAGAGGTCCCTATCTAAAGGATTTGGTTAAGCATGGTTTAGAGTGTGTCATTAAAAGGGTTAAAAACCTTTTTTAAGGGAGCTTGAAAGTGGCCCCATGATCCCAACTTTCTATATATAGAGATGTAAAGTGCGCTTTATGCTATTATATTTATAATATTTCAATATGGGATATTGATCCCGTACTGAATGCTTATGCATAGTATAACGATAGTTATGATGAAAATTTTCACTTATATTTCCTTATTTTGCAACCAAAAAAAAACTTGATCATGAAGAAAAAATAAGAATTTAACTTTTTAATTTATATATATTTATATTGGGGTACTACGCAAGTATATGTATTGTTATCAAGTAATATAGGACTTTTTGATTAAGACCTGAATATCGAATTCGCAAGGAAGATTATGCAATATGCACTTCTTAGAAAGTTTTTATATTTATAAAAAGATAATTATTTAAACTAAAAATGAATTTTGTAGGAATTTAAAATTTAAATATTTTTGGTATTTTTGATAATTTAACGAAACAGTAAAAACATAACTAAAGTTTTTGTAGAAGAAAAGTATTTAATATGAAAATATCTTTCCTCTTATCATGATTCAGTAATAAGTATAGAAATTTTTTTGTGGAAGTATGCAAATTGTGTTGTGCCAAATAGGAGCAATAATATTCTTTACCCTTCCTAGAGATGCTATAAAGAAAATGAACTAATTTAAAGCTCTGGAAGACCGACTAGGTAGGGAAGATACTAGCTCTCACTCTAGAGTTCCCTCGATTCCCTCCACACTGGGGGCTAACATCTCATATCAGAACCTAAAACAATAAACCAAGTTGGGGGCTTTAACTTGTCATTACATTCTTGTATCAGAACCTAAAACAATAAACCAAGTTGGGGGCTTTAACCTGTCACTTTAATGTCTTCTAACTCTACACCCATCAATGAATATTTCCCTATTTATTTGCACTTAATCATATGAACTACATTCTCATTCATACAACCTCATCTGATTCTTTCCAATTGTTGACTGAGATAATACCAGCCCGGTTCTTACATGTTCTCACAACAAATTTTAACATCTGGATTGGTCAAATCAAGAAGTAAATGAAGTGCATGGATTTAAATCATCATAACTTCTCCCAATAATAAAGATCAATACTCTCCATAACTACCATCTAAAACTTAATTACTTATCATTTTAAGATTAAAGATAAAGAAAACTACTAAGAATCCATGGAGAAAATAAAACTACACTTTAGTTTAAAAGAAGAAATCATTGTCAAGCCAATAATAAGTCTTGATTAAAACCAAAAGTAAGCTAAAAAAAAAGATAAAAACTTATCTCAAGTCCTCAAACAAACTCTTGAAGTTCCTTTGAATCTTCTTTCTCTTTTTACAATCACTCAAAACAAAATAACAAAAAGGATAAAGTAAATAAAAAGTTGTTCCTGAAAATCTCTCTAATAACAAAAAGGATAAAGTAAATAAAAAGTGGTTCCTGAAAATCTCTCCGAACTAACTCCCAGAGAAGAACTTTCAAAACTTGCCAATATTTTGATAAAGTAAATAAAAAGTGGTTCCTGAAAATCTCTCTGAACTAACTCCCCAGAAAAGAACTTTCAAAACTTGCCAATATTTTCAAGAATTCCTGAAAATCTCTCCGAACTAACTCCCGAGAGAAGAACTTTCAAAACTTGCCAATATTTTTAGGACTCTTTTCTAAGTATTTTCTTATGACTCTTTTCTAACTATTTTCTTCTTTCTTTTATATTTTTCCAAGTGGTGCCTTTGGATCTCTTCAAAATGTGACGATGCATTTGCCCAAGAGATGCATCCTTTCATGATAATTTTCATCCATGGTGGTTACAACCACCTATTATGCCAATGTGTGCCTCAAAAACCTCTTTGAAATTTGTGAAAACTGAATTTACTCGTCTAGTAACTGCCACTAGCACTTAAGCGCGGGGTCTTGGAGCTTAGGCGCTGCCTTCTTTATTTAACCGGCGCTTAAGAGTCGGATCTGGCGCTTATGCGCCAAAACTCTTTTACACAAATTTTCACCTATTTGCTCCAATATTGATCCTTTTTCACTCCTTTAAACATTTTTTCCATTTTTACTTGTATCTGTAAGAAAAACACAAAAATAGCTTCCATTAAAGCATAATATCTCAAAAATAGGTATAAAAATGTGTCTAAAAATACTATATTTTAGGTGTATCAAAATAACCCAAACTTAAAATGTTACTTATCCTCAAGTGACACTTGAATCTTTAAAAACCAAATATGTATGATATCTATATGAGTTTCTTTAGGAGTTACTAAAATTTAGATATAGAAATATAGTAGTCCAATTTAGAAAAAAATAATTAATAAATGACACCAATTTAAAGTTTGAAAATTTTAAATGTTAAGAACTTTGAAAATATGAGTTCCTATCTAATTCAAAAATAATGTATGTTCTCTAAATTTAGATTTTAGTTCTTTTATTTTCTCTACTTAAAATTTTTTATTAAAAATATCTTTACTTACTATATTATATTTATAAGCTTAAGATTTTATCAAGTCTTATACTTTAAAAAGATCAAATGTAGAACCAATTTTTGATTACGCACTAATCCTCAAGCTTCTCCTCCCTTACATTTTTTTTCTTTTTTTTAATTTTTCTTTTTCTTTTTCCTTTTCTTTTTCTTTTTTTTTAGGCAAGAATTACTATATCTGGATAGACCTTTAATGATTTTGAATTCTACTTCTCCATTCCTAAAGTAAAGTCTTGATATAAAACTTTTACTTATAAATATACTAATAGTTTTTGAAAATCATTTTAATAAAAGAAATTTAAGTATTAAAAATAAAAGTCTAAATTATCTAAATTTCAATAAAAGAAATTTAAGTATCAAAAATAAAAGTCTAAATTATCTAAATTTTTCAAAAATACAATTTTTCTTACTAAAGATAGTCACTTATATTAATCATTTTCTATACTAAAAATTTTTAACTTAAAACCTTTCTTCATTACTTAGAATTTTAACTAAATTTTCCTACTCTTTTCTAAATCAAATTTTACTTCCCTAATATAACTTCATGATCAATTTTTTTCTTTTCAAATCAAATTCACTTGTAGCACATTTGAGAACAAATAAAATTCTAGTTTTTAAAAATTTTAACTAAATTTTCTTACTCATTTCTGAAATCAAATTTTACTTCCCTAATATAACTTCATATACATAATCCATTTTCTTTCCTCATTTATAAAATCAAATTTTACTTCCCTAATATAACTTCATATACATAATCATTTTTTTTAAATTTCAAATTCACTTGTAGTTCATTTGAGAACAAATAAAATTCCAGTTTTGAAAATATTTTTCATCCCCCAAAACTTAAATTTTTAACAGATTAAACAATTTAGCATCAGATATATATAAGCAGGAATAAAAATTTAAAAATAACATGCTAACAGGAATTTTAAACCCTAATTATATAAGTATAACTAAAGACAGGAGTAAAATTAATTTTTGATCAAATTTTTCTATATTTTCATTTTAGTTTAACATGTAGAGATTCAAATAAACTTTTAAACAGTGGGTATAAAAGCAAACAAACGACAAACATGATAAAAGAAAAAATACAGGGTAGCAGTTTCTGAATTTCAATTTTAAAATCTAAGCTAGCAAGATTTTTTACTTTATAACATATATGAAGTTAAGTTAAGCTCTAAACTAACTAAATCTTAGTACTAAACACAAAACAACACTTACTACCCTAAAATTTTAAAAATAAAATACTAGTTAACTCAATAAACACAACAAAACAGAACATAAAAATTCAAAACAAATATAAAACATAGTCCAAAACTACACACAGAGGCAAATGTATCAGGCTCAAATCACATAGTTCATATCATATTACAATCATAAAATGAATCTCTCAGCTCTACTCTTCATCCTCAGAATCACTGCTGTACCATTTTTCTGCAGGCTCATAATCAAGAAATCAAGGATATGGAGTAAATTGCACTCCTGGTTCACCTCTAATCAGGCTCTCCAAAGATGCATGAAATTTCTCTTCATAATCAATCTTCTTCTATTAGAACTTTTAATATGATCTGCAAAACTCTCTAAATTTTGTACCTTATCAGCGGTAAAATTGATATTATCCATCATCTTCTGCAATAACTCATGCTGAGTCTTGGTATCACCTTTGGATGTAGAAGCACGTGAAGAAGATGGTCTTGATGAAGATGCTGCAGAGGTAGATGCAACATACGTCTCTAATCCATAGCTCTTGGAAAATCCTCCTCTCCAGCCAAAAATTGAATCCTCAGAATAAGTCTTCACATTCACCTTTGTGATGGGCTTTAGAGGTAACAGAACTTCCTCCCAATTATCATACTTTACTCCAGCGTGCTCGCATAAAAAAATATTAAGGAAGCAAATCCCATACATGCAGTAGTAGCAGTTGTAGCAGAACTGATGATATTGTGATAGATCAAAGCCTTTATGTTGATGAGCTTTCCCTTGTGAATACAATATTTCAACGCTGCTCTTTCTCTGGTCACTTTACTGGGAAGATTGGTAGAAGTAGACGAGCAGAAATAAAATAGTGTCAGGCCTTTGAAGGTGCACATAACTTTAAAGTTGGGAAATTTACTCTCCTCTCATTGGTAATCTTCCAAAGTCTTCTCTCAATAGTCAAATATGAAATAATCTCTTCTAAATCCGCTTCTGTAGGACTATAATTCACATAAAAACATATAGTCTCTTGTGGTAAATGGTAAAACAAGTTGATTACCTGTGGAGTAAAAGGTACCAACTTCCCTCTAACCATAACTCAATTTTCCTCAGCCTCTGGGAGATTTGCATAAAACTCCCTTACCACAGAAATTACAACGAAAACAGAGAAACAACAGAACTGTTCCCACTGTCGGTGAACTATCAGGCTTCTACTTCTCCACCTTGACTCTTAAACATCGCTCCTGAATCAATTTTTGTGACTGTAGAGCGTCACTATTTCGATCCTGAGCTTTTGAACTGACAAACTTGCTTGAATCAAATGGGCTCTTTCCTCTGCTCCTTTTCATTCTTGGTGTCATTCTAAAAATTTGATAATTTCCAAAAATAACTTTAAAAATCAAGCTTAAATCACTAAACCAAACTTCCAAAAGCACTAACTAAACTTCCCAAGCAATTTCCATGGATTTCTTCACTTTTCACCATGAATAGTAAATTTTTGAAATCTTCCAAATGTGCTCAAAATATATAGTGAAAATCTTTCACTTTTCACCATGAATAGTAAATTTTCAAAATCTTCCAAATGTGCTTAAAATATATGGTGAAAATCCAAAATTTTTGCATAAGAATAAAGCTCTTACCTCAAGGAACTTGGATCTAGCAAATCTCACTCGATTCCACCAAGAAATCTCCAAATTTCACTTGCCCTAGCCCTCAAAATCACGAACTCGAGTTGGGGAAGACAAAATGAGGCTTTATAAATGGTATTTTTAGAATTAAAATTCACTTTTAACTGTTCATGAACCAGTTTTTGTGCACCGACGCTTAAGCGAGGATAAGTGACGCTTAGGCGCCTGCCTCTCGGAATGGCTCGCACTTAAGCGCGAGATGTGGCGCTTAGGCGCCATTGCATAATTTTTGAAAGTTTTAATTCTAAGTAAAATGCACTATTAGCCTAAGTAAACCACCTATAAATGGTGTCATAGCACTTAAATGACTATTTTTACTTCATATAACTCCCTTCTCTCTCAAGATTCTCCATAATAATTTATTCAATTTAAGGCTAAAAGTAACACAAATTTTCACAAAAATAAACTTACATTAATTCACAAACAAGTACGAACATATTTAACACTTAGTTCTCTCCCTAGTCTTGGATGAGAAAATTTTCCTAAGTACAAAATACTTAACACACATTTACAATTAAATACATAAGTGACCACAAACACTAACACAAGACATAAACACTAACACACTTAAAAACATGACTCCAAACACACAATTCCTAACACATAACTTAATGCCACTCTTCATTAGAAGGAACAAATTCTTGTCTATCAGTAGTCTCTCCAGGAATATAGAGTTGATAAAATGAACGGTGGTAACGAGCTCTAATACTATCATCTTCGATCCACTTTTGCTTAAGGAACATTGCCTTATCTGCTTCCTCTATATAACTTGTATGTCTGAGTTGCATCTTAAGTTGCCACCCAAGATGTTCTAGATGAGCATGCAATTCAAGCACCTTAGTCTCTAATACAGATATAATATTCTCCATCTGGTTGATCTTCTCCGATCTTCTCCAATTTACTAACGGCTAAGAAATAGTTATACATCTCCTGTGCACTTTGACTAATGAACTTCTTCCTCATGAATTCTTTATTCTTCTTTAAATCCATCTCCCATGAATACATTTTCTCTAAATCTCTCCCTTTCTTAGACTTTTAGGGCTTAAAATAATCCAGGGTGAAATTCCTTCACAAACCCCTTCTATTTATAGGCCTAATTCCCCTTCATAGCTTCTAGGCATGACTAGAAACTGCCAAGACACGTTTATTCCAACTAAATTGTAGTTACAACTTTTAGAAATTGAAATTTACACATGCGATTAAATTACCGCGCTTAAGCACCAGAGAACATTTTTGTATCAGTCAACTTAACGTCCAAATTCTTATTCTAACATGTCTAGGTCACTAAATAAAGTCTAAAAACAATTACTAGCACATAATAAACTTAAAACTACTACCCCAAATTTCTTAGTCAAACTCAAAACAACAATCAAAGCAAAAATGCACTGATAACTATGGGTTGCCTCGCACAAAGATTTTGGTTTTACGTCGTCAGCCCGATGTAACCAGTGCTCATTCTGGTTGACCCAACATCATTCCATCATTATATTTATGCTGATCCCCTATGTAATAAGGTTTCAGTCTATGTCCATTCCATTTAAAAATTTTCTCAGAATTAGGATCTTTAATATCCACAACTTCTTAAGGATAAACTTTTATTGCAGCAAATGGGCCCATCCACTTGAACTTAAGTTTGCTTGGAAATAATCTTAACCTTGCATTATATAACAAAACTTGTTGCCCTAGCTGAAAATGTTTAGTAAGATTTTTTCGATCATGGCAAATGTTCTTCTTTTCTTTATAAATCTTAGCACTCTCATAAGATTCATTCCTTATCTCTTCAAGCTCATTTAATTCTAACAATCTTTTCTCACCAGCATCTTTTAAATTATAATTGAACTCTTTAATAGCCCAATATGCTTTATGCTCAAGTTCAATTGGTAAATGACAAGCATTCCCAAATATTAGCCAATATTGGGACATTCCTATAAGAGTTCTATATGCAGTCCTATAAGCCACAAAGAATAGTCAAGTTTCACCGACCAATCCATTTTTGTTGGATTTACAGATTTTTCCATAATTCTTTTACTTTTTTGATTGGATAATTCAGCCAAACCACTTATTTGAGGATGATCAGCAGTAGCAATCCTATGATTTATATGATATGTCTTTAATTACTTCTCCATAATGACATTTCTGAAATGACTTCCTCCATCAGTAATGATAACTCTCGTCATCCCAAATTTACGAAATATGTTCATTTTAAAAAATTTTGCAACACTTTGAGCATCACATCGAGGTAAAGCAATAACTTCTATCCATTTGGATACATAGTACACTGCTAACAGAATATATAAATTTTCGAAAGATTGTATAAATGGTTCCATGAATTAATCCAAACATCAAATATTTCAACTTCTAGCATATAATTGAGGGGCATCTCATTTCTCCTAGAAATATTGCCTACATATTTCAACTTCTAGCATATAATTGAGGGGTATCTCATTTCTTCTAGAAATATTGCCTACTATTTCTAAATTTCCGAAAGATGGTATAAATGGTCCCAGGAAATCTAATCCCCAAACATCAAATATTTTTTTTTTGAAAGATGGTATAAATGGACCCATGAAATCTAATCCCCAAATATCAAATATTTCAACGTTCTAGCGTATAATTAAGGGGCATTCTCATTTCTTTTAGAAATATTGCCTACTCTTTGACATCTATCACAAGTTTTGATATAAGCAGTAACATCTCTAAAAATTATAGGCTAATAAAATCCAGATTGTAGATTTTTGTTTGTTGTTTTATCAACACCAAAATGTCCCCCAAAATCAGAATTATGACAATTTTGGATAATTTCATAAGTTTCTTCTAATGGTACACATCTTCATATGATCAAATTCTTTCCTTGTTTATATAAATATGGGTCATCCTAAAAATAAGTCTTAGTTTCAGAAATAAATTTCCTCATTCATTGGTATGTCATTCCATAGTGTTTATAACCACTAACAATAAAGTTCACAATGTCGGCATACCACTGAACACACAAATCATTTACAGTGAACTATTTTCATATGGAAAATATTCATTAATTTCTTTTTCAAAATATAGTGGTTTTTCTAATTCAAGCTAGAACAAATGATCAGCAATTTTATTTTCAATCCTTCCAATCTACTATTTCAAAATCAAATTCTTGTAAAAGAAGAATCCATCTTATAAGTCTCATTTTAGTATTCTTCATTTTCAAAATAGAGCGGTTTTTCTAAATCAAGCCTGGACAAATGATAAACAATTTTATTTTCAATCCTCTTCCAATCTACTATTTCAAAATCAAATTCTTGTAAAAGAAGAATCCATCTTATAAGTCTCAGTTTAGTATCCTTCTTTTTCACTAATTACTTAATAACAAAATTATCTGTATGCACTATACAATGAGTTCCAACCAAATCTGATCTAAATTTATCAAAGGCATAGAATATTGCTAATAACTCTTTTTTAGTTGTTGTATAACTAATTTGAGTTTCATTAAGAGTTTTACTAGCATAGTAAATAACTTTGAAAATTTTATCATATCTTTGTCCTGAAATAGCTCCAATAGCATAATCGCTTGCATCACACATAAGTTCAAAAAGTTTTTCCCAATTTGGTGAAACTATAATTGGTGGAGTGATTAATTTTTCTTTTAATAATTTAAATGCTGTTAGGCATTCCTCATCAAAATTGAAAATTGCATCTTTCTCCAGTAAGTGACATAAAGGCTTAGCAATCTTAGAAAAGTCTTTAATATATTGCCTGTAGAATCCAACATGTCCTAAAAAACTCCTAACTTCCCTTACATTTGTTTCATAAGGTAAATTAGCGATAACTTGAATTTTAGCATGATCTACTTCCATACCATTTTCTAATATTTGATGACCTTATACAATTCCTCCTGCTACCATAAATTGGCATTTTTCTTAGTTAAGGACTAAATTTGTTTCTTCAGAGTGCTTATGAAATTTAGATAAATGTTCTAAACATGATTCAAATAAAGTTCTGAACACTGAAAAGTCATCCATAAAAACTTCAATCTCTTTTTCAATTAAATCACAAAAAAATGCCATCATACATTTTTGAAATGTAGCAAGGGCATTACATAAACCAAAGGTTTTCTTCTAAAAGCAAAAGTACCATAAGAACTGGTAAATGTTGTTTTCTCTTGATTCTTAGAAGATATTTGAATTTGGTGATAACTGGTATATCCATCCAGAAAAGAAAACTATTTATGCCCAGCTAGTCTATCCAGCATTTGTTCTAAAAATGATAGTGGAAAATGTACTTTCCTATTGACAAGATTTAACTTTCTATAATCAATGCATATTCACCACCCTGTAACTTATCTAGTAGGTATTAACTCATTATGCTTATTCACAGTTACTGTTACTCCTTTCTTAGGAACACAATGAATTGGACTAACCCATGCACTATCTGAAATATGATAGATAATTCTAGCATTTAACCACTTTAAAATTTCATTCCTAACAACCTCTTTCATAACAGGATTTAATCTCCTTCGTGGATCAACCCTGGGTTTGCAGTTTTCTTCCAGATTAATTCTATGCATACAAATTAAATGACTCATTCCTTTCATATCAGCAATTTTCCATCCGAAGGCTTTCTTAAAATTTTTCAAAATTTTCATCAGCTTCTCTTCTTCTTCCTTTATTAACTTCAAGGAAATTATAACAGGTCAAGTAGAGGAATCTCCTAAAAAGACATATTTTAAATGTTCAGGAAATAATTTCAACTCAAGTTCTGGATGTTTTTCAATAGATGGACAAAACAATTTATATTTGTCTATCGTGTCCAAAATTTTTCAAAACTTTCTTGAACATAATTTGAATCTTCCTTAAAAAGGTTTACATATCGATCTAATTCCTCTTCTTGCTCGTGTTCCAAATCTTTTTCTTCAGATTTTTCTTCATAAGTAATCTTGAAATGGCATTCGCTCAGGTATCTTATAACATCCATTCTATAACAATCATCATCTTTACCTTTTTAAGGGTATTTCAATGATTTTGAAATGTTAAAAGTAATAGTTTGATCATTAACACACATTGTTAATTCCCTTTTCTGGACATATATCATTGCTCTTCTTGTAGCTAGGAAATGTATCCCCAAAATGATAGATATCTCTTTATCTTCCTCCATATCTAGCACAATGAAGTCAATAAGAAAGATAAATTAATCCACTTTCACCAGGACATCTTCTATAACTCCTTTAAGATAGGTTATTGAATGACCTGCTAACTGCAGAGTTACAATAGTAGTTATTTCTCCTAATCATAATCTCTTAAATATTGATAATGACATAAGATTAATGCTTGAACCTAAATCACATAAAGCTTTCCAATAAGATCTATCTCCTATTGTACATGTAATTGTAAAGCTGTCAAGATCTTTAAACTTTTTAGGAACTTTCTTCTAAATTATAAAACTATACTCCTCACTAAGTGCAACCGTCTCATTATCTTTGAACTTCCTTTTTTGGTTAAGAATATCCTTCATAAACTTTACATAGCTTGACATTTGTTCTAAGGCTTCAACAAATGGATTATTGGTTGTAAGCTTCTTAAATATTTCTTGAAATTTTGAAAATTGCTTGTCCAACTTCTGTTGTCGAAGTTTCTGAGGAAATAGGGTGGTGGTTTTTCAAAATCAATTTTCGACAGAGAAATAGGTCTTTCAGAATCTTTAAAAGCATCCTCTTTTGATTCTTCAGTTTCTTCTCTCTCTACTTCAACCCTACCTTCCAACTCTCTTCCGCTTCTAAGTTGTACGGCTTTAACTTGTTATTTATTCTGGTCTTTTGAATTTGATTCAATATTACTACGAAGTGTTCCTTGGGATCTATTACTTAGTGAACTTGCAATTTGCTCAAGTTGATTCTCAATATTTCTAATTGTAGCTCCTTGACTTGGTAACTGATTACTCATTAGTAATACAACTTCTTCTATAGATAACTTCTTATCCTTAAATTGTGTATTACTATTGAAACTTTCAGGATAAGTAGATCTATAATTATTATTCCCCTGGTTGTTCCAATTTCCCAATGGGTTTACTTGGTTGTTCCCCCATTATTGATTATTACCACCTGAATTATTATTCCAGTTAAAGTTGGGATATTTCTTCCAACCTGGGTTATAATAATTAGAATATGGGTTATTTTTCTTATTATTTATGGCATTCAAAGTTTCTAATGATGCTTGATAATCTACCATTTGGCCTACTGAATTCTCTTGAATAATGAAAATTGGTTGAGAAAAATTCATTCCATATTGGTCTAACATATTTGAAATTACATCAACTTGATTTGCTAACATAGTAAATGCACCAGTTTCAAGAATTTTGGCCACTTTCTTTGGATTTACCCTCTCAGAAGACCATTGAAAATTATTGGTAGCCAGTTTCTTTAATTAAAGCATAAGCATCATGAAATGGTTTTGACATCAATGAACCACCAGCAGCGGCATCAATAATAGATCTAAGAGACCCAACTAATCCTTGGTAGTCATATCTTTAATTAAAGCATAAGCATCATGAAATGGTTTTGACATCAATGAACCACCAGCAGCGGCATCAATAATAGATCTAAGAGACCCAACTAATCCATGAAATGGTTTTGACATCAATGAACCACCAGCAGCGGCATCGATAATAGATCTAAGAGAACTAATTAATCTATTATAAAAGGTTTGAATTATTAATCAATCCAGTATAGAATGGTGTGGACACTTTCTTAAGAATTATTTAAATTATTCCCATGCTTCATAAATAGATTCCCCTTCAAATTGATTAAAAGATGTAATATCATTTTTAAGGTTCGGCACTTCATAAATAGATTCCCCTTCAAACTGATTAAAAGATGTAATATCATTTCTAAGCTTCCCAGCAGATAGATTCCCCTTCAAACTGATTAAAAGATGTAATATCATTTCTAAGCTTCGCAGTTTTTGTATGTGGAAAATATTTAGCAAGGAATTTTTGTGCTAAATCACCCCAAATTTTGATAGATCCAGGTGTTAATGAATTCAACCACATCTTAGCTTTATCTCTCAGAGAGAAAAAAAATAGCCTAAGTCTTATGGCATTATCTGAAACACCATTATATTTAAATGTAACACATAATTCTAGAAAATTGGTAAGACATAAATTTGAATCTTCAGTTGGTGATCCCCCAAACTGATTATTTGATTTTATTTGAATAATAACAGGTTTAAGATCAAATGAATTAGCCACTACAGTAGGTTTTTGAGTACTACAATGAAGTTCATCTACAATAGGGTTGGCATAATCTCTTAAAGGTCTAAACTCTTGATGAATTTCATCATTTTGATTATTTTGGTTTGCCATTTCTGTAATTTTTTTGAATTTTTCATGATTTATATTTTTTTGGTTTTTGTAATTTTCTAATAGTTATTTCTAATTCAGAATCGTAGGGCACTAGTCCTTGAGAACCTGAACTACGCATACACTAACATAAAATAAAATAAAATATAATAAAACATACAAAATACAATACAATATTTAAAGTTTAAATAAGACTTTATAAAAATATAAATTTAATTAGTTTTCTTCCCCGACAATGATGCCAAAAAACTTGAAATTATGCTCAATGCTTATGCACAATATATTAATAGTTATGATGATATTTTTCCCTTATATTTCCTTATTTTACAACAAAACCAAAAACTTGATCGTGAAGAAAAATAATAATTTAACTTTTTAATTTATATATATTTATATTGAGATACTACGCAAGTATACATATCGTTATCAAATAATATAAGACTTTTTGATTAAGACCTGAATATTGAACCCAAAGGGAAGATTATGCAATATCCACTTTTTAGAAAGTTTTTTTTATTTTTAAAAAGACAATTACTTAAACTAAAAACAAATTTTGTAGGAATTTAAAATTTAAATATTTTTGGTATTTTTGACATTTTAACAAAACAGTAAAAAGATAACTAAAGTTTTTTGTAGAGGAAAAGTATTTGATATGAAAATATCTTTCTTCTTATCATGAATCTTTAATAAATATAGGAATTCTGTTGTGGAAGTGTGCAAATTTTGTTATGCCAAATAGAAACAATAATATTATATACCCTTACAAGAGATGTTATAAAGAATATTGGCTAATTTAAAGTTTGTATAGTTTTGAAGACAGGCTAGGTAAGGAAGATACTAGCTCTCACTCTAGAGTTCCTTTGATTCCCTCCACCTGGGGGCTAACATTCTCGTATCACAAACTAAAGAATAAACCAAGTTGGGGGCTTTAACCTATCACTTTAAAGTCCTCTAACTCTACACCCTTCAAAAATTATTTCTAAACCAAGTTGGGGGCTTTAACCTGTCACTTTAAAGTCCTCTAACTCTACACCCATCAATGACTATTTCGTTGGGGGCTTTAACCTGTCACTTTAAAGTCCTCTAACTCTACACCCATCAATGGTTATTTCCCTATTTATTTGCACTAAATCATATGAATTACATTCTCATTCATACAACCTCATGCGATTCCTATTTATTTGCACTCAATCATATGAACTACATTCTCATTCATATAACCTCATGTGATTCTTAAAACCAAGTTGGGGGTTTTAACCTGTCACTTTAAATTCTTCTAACTCTACACCCTTCAATGATTATTTCCAATGGGGGCTTTAACCTCTCACTTTAAAGTCCTCTAAATCTACACTCATCAATGAATATTTTCCTACCTTTGCACTCAATCATATGAACTACATTCTCATTCATACAACCTCATGTTATTCTTTCTAATTATTGACCAAGACAATACCAGTCCGGTTCTTACATGTTCTCTAAAAATTTTAACATCTGGATAGGCCAAATCAAGAAGTAAATGAAGTACATGGATTTAAATCATCACAACTTCTTCCAACAATAAAGATCAAAACTCTCCACAACTTCTATCCAAAACTTAATTACTTATCATTTTAAGAAGAAAGATAAATAAAACTACTCAGAATTCATGGAGAAAACAAAACCACGCTTTTGAAATCATTGTCAAACCAACAATAAGTCTTGATTAAAACCAAAAGTAGTCTAAAACAAAAAGAAAAAAAACTTATCTTAAGTCCTCCACCAAACTATTGAAGTTCCTTTGAATCTCTTCTATTTTATAACCACTCAAAACAAAATAAGAAAAAGGATAAAGTAAATAAAAAGTAGTTCCTAAAAATCTCTCCGAACTAACTCCCCAAAGAAGAACTTTGAAAACTTGCAAATATTTTCAGGACTCTTTTCTAAGTCCTCTCTTCTTTCTTTTATATTTTCCTAAGAGGTGCCTTGGGATCTCTTCAAAATGTGTTGATTTGATGTATTTGCCCAAGAGATGCATCCTTTCATGATAATTTTTGTCCATGGTGGTTACAATAACCTTTTAAGCCAATGGGTGCCTCAAAAACCTCTTCGAAATTCATAATAATTGATTTTACTCCACTAGTAACTGCCACTGGCGTTAAGCATGAGGCTCGGTGCTTAGGCGTGGCCTTCTTTATTTAACTGGTGCTTAAGCACTGGATCAGGCGCTTAGGCGCCAAAACTCATTTACACAATTTTTCATTTTTTTGCTCCAAATTTGATCCTTTTTCACTCTTTTAAGCATTTTTTTCCACTTTTTACTTGTATCTGCAAGAAAAACACAAAAATACCTTCTATTTAAGTGTAATATCTCAAAAAAAAAAAAGTGTCTAAAAATACTATATATTTTAGGTGAATCAGATACTACGCAAGTATACATATCATTTTCTAGTAATATAGAACTTTCTGATTAAGTCACAAATATCGAACCCACAGGAAGGATTAGTTTTAGATAACAAAATACTTAGCAATATATATTCTTACTCAAACTTAAGATGTTATAATAGGAATAAAATTTCAATTATTTTTGTAATTTTTTATAATTGAAAATAAAGTAAGCAACTAATTAATTTAACTAAAATACTTTCAAGATGAAGGTAATATAAGTAAAATATCTTTTTCTTTATCATGAATCGGTGATAAACATAAAAATTTAGTTGTGGAAGTATGCTAAATGTGTTGTGCCAAATAGGAGCAATAATATTCTTTACCCCTAGTAGAGATGCTATAAAGAACATTGGCTAATCTATAGTTTGAATAGTCTTGAAGACCAGCTAGGAAAAGAAGATACTAGCTTTCACTCCAGAGTTCCCTCTTCTCCCTCCATGTAGGGGCTAACATCTTGTATCAAAACCTAATACTATAAATCAAATTGGGGGTTTTAGTCTGTCATTATAAAGTCTTCTAATTCTACACTCTTGAAAATATATTTCCCTATTTATTTGCACTCAACCACATGAACTACATTCTCATTCATGAAGTCAATATGTGATTCCAACCATTTGTTGACTGAGATAATACCATCTCAGATCTTACATGTTCTCACAATAGGTTTTAACATCTTAATTGGCCAAATAAAGAAGTAAATGAAGTGCAAGGTCTTGAATCATCACAACTTCTTCCAACATTGAAGTCTAATATTTCACACAACTTTCTTTTAACATTTAATCACTTATCATTTTAAGACAAAAGATAAAGAAAACTACTCAGAATCCGTAGAGAAAACACAACCACAAATGAGTTTAAAAATATAAATCATGCTCAAGAAATCTAAATTAAAAACCAAGTGTACTCACAAAGATAAACATTTATCTCAAATTTTCTCCATGTCTTGAACTTAATTTGAATTCTCTTCCTTCTCTCACAATACAAACTAACACCCAAATGAAAATAAAATAAAGTAAAGGTGGCCAACGGTGGTTGTTAATTTTGGTGGTTGGTTGTGGTCCCCTTTTTAGAAAATCTAAGTTTTTTTATAAAAATTTAAGGGGTGCCTTGGTGTCTCTTCAAAAAAGTGTCTCCATTCAACGAATCTTCTAGAAGTTATCTCCTCAAAAGTCAATTGAATGAACTTTCATGTCTATGAGCTATTTCCCTCATTTTTATCAAGGTTTGCTTCAAAAATCTCTTCAAAAATCCGCTCTAATTAAATATTTCTTCAAGTAACTAATTTTGGCGCTTAAGCGCGAGGTACTTGGCGCTTAGGCAGAAATGCTCTGGCGCTTGGACGTCAATCCTGGGCACTTATGGCCCCCGGTTAATTTTAGCACTTTTCTTAATTTTTGCTCCAAAATTGACCCTTTTTCACTCCTTTTAGCATTTTTCATGCATTTGATTGTACCTACATAAAAAACACACAAATAACTTTCATTAAAGCGCAATATTATCAAAAATAGGTATAAAAATGTGTACAAAAATACTATATATTTTAGGTGTATCACTCCTCCTTTTACCATTAATAGCTTGATGAGGTAGCGAAGGCTCATATGACTCACCTATGGCTTGGAGATGGCTTCATGGCTTGTCCTTAGATTTGTTAATTTGCATGAAAAGGGATTTTTTGATTTATGGAGTATTTTTGTGGAGTTTTTTATGAGGCTTGATTTTGTGTGATGAAATGATGGATTTCAAGAAGTATAGTTTGCTTTAATAAAATTGATGATGGGAATAAATTTCATGCAAGTGGGCTTTGGGTTTGGGCTTTTAGAATTAAATGTGGTGGTTTGGGCTTTTAAAATTGGGGGTGAATTTCAGCCAATTAAAATTTTAATTTGGTGTAGGGAGATTTCATGAAGAGTTTTGAAAGTATTTCAAGTGATTTTAAATTGAATTGGAAGGATAATTTGGTGGAATTTGGACATCGGGTCAATTTGGGGAGTTTGGGTTAGACTTGAGTTTGGGTGAAATTGAATTTGCAATTGGGTTGGTATTTGATTTCAATTGGTATTAGGGATGTTGAATTTTGGTTTGGGATTGAAATTGGGCAAGAGGGGTCAATTTGTTTGACATTGGGGGTATTTTGAGGAAGTTGGCCCTTTAAGGGCAATTTGGGGCTTTTAGTAAAAATGGTCAACTTGGCCAAATTGGGTTTATAGGAGTGGTTCAAGTTGATTTTTGGGACAATTGAGATTATTTTGGAATTTTTTAGAATTTTTGGAAATTTTGGGTTATGAGGGGCATTTTGGTAATTTTTGGAAATTTTGGGGGTATTTTGGGAATTTGGTGATTTTGGTCAATTTGGGTAGTGGGGAATGATTTGAAATGACTTTTGGACAAATTTGTGTACTTTGGGTAATTTTGGAAATTTTGGCAAAACTTAGGGTTGTGGGGGTATTTTGGTTATTTTGATAAAAGTTTTGGCTAGAGTAGGTGGGTAATCCATGAAGCCATTTTCAAGTCATGAAAACCATATGAGGACTCACGTTGGATGTTCAATATGCTAGTCCTAACCCTTTTAGCCAAGGGATAGGGGTTCGGGTCCACCCATATGAGCTTTCCATAAGGAGTCAGGATATCAAATCAAGTGCAAGTGGTCTTAAGGTTTGTGGTGTGTGAGAAAGTGTGGTGTGTGCAAGCTAGGCTATCCAAGACCAGACCACCCAGGGTTAGTCCTAAGGCTTGACAATCCTATGGGGACTCTCCTTGAGTTATCTCATATTGACCCCACCTATTAAGTACTAGAGGTTAGGACCAACATGCGAAACTTCAAGTTGAGCAAATAAAAGTTTAGAATTTCTAATGGTGAGGGTTCCTTTTCTAGTTCTCTAGGAATAGTCAATTGGAAAGTCCTATGGCTAGATCCCAGGCTACTAAGGAGGAAACTAGATATCAACCAAAATGGAAGTCAACATTTAGCTAATCAATTTGCAGGTCTATTCCCTTCCCGATGAATGAAGGAGTAGCCAATGTTCAATTTTCTTGCCCAAGCTTGAATTCATTTGAGCAAATGTGAGAGGTACTGTAGGCTATCAATCTAATGTTGAAGCATCAATACGAGCAGACAATTAGATTCCACTTGTAAATGATGCCACTTTTGTTCTAGAGCAATAAGCAATTCCAAAAAAATAGCAATGGCCTCAGCTTCCATGGCATCTTGAGCCAAAGTAGGGACTGAAAGAATAATAGGCAGTTACCAAAATGAGTTTTGAAAACTCCCCCAATTCCAGTATCACTCTGAAGATAACTATCATCTGTGCTAACTTTCAGTCAATGAAGAAGAGGCTTCTTCCAAGAGATCCTGACATTATGAATGCTTTAGATTGTTGGATCAGACAAGATTGGAGTCTTGCATACATTTGGGAAACTCTCAAGCTTTATCAATTTTAGAAGAAAAGATATACAATTTTTAGTAATCTTCTGAGTGGAGACAAGTTTTTCCTCATATTTAAACCAATTTTTGGCCATCCAGATGAACTAGGCACTGATTCCAGGAATGGGAGCAGGTGTGATGTCTGTCAATCTGTTTAGCGTTGATTAAATGGAGAAACAAATTTTATTTGATTTTTATTTGTTTTTTCTATATACATTTGTTATTATGATTTCAATCGATTTGTTATTGTTTTCTTCAATCATGTGCATGGGATATGTATTTTAATGCTTATGTGATTTGAGAATATGTTGAATTGTACTCAATAAATGAGATTTTCTTAATCTAATTAATGATTTATTACATGTTAATGTATTAACTTTCCAAACATAATTTACTTCAAAATTGACCACATGGAATGTTAGAAACCCTTATGATTTAGGACATCTGATTGTTAACTAAAAGAGCCAATAGTTTAACACACAATTACTGAGCTAAATAAAAATATTGTTAATAAGAAATTACAACCTCATGGAGGACTAGAGAATTCACGGGAAATGTTACATGGTTAAGATAACTTAACTGTAAGATGAGGCTAAATACTACTTATTAACTTTAAAAATATTGAGGGGAACTTCATTGAAAATATATTGAGGATTCATTGAAAATATATTGAGGATTTATTGAAAATAAATTGAGGATTCATCTGATCCAATTTATAGAATCATGATTTTTAGAAAAAAATGAAAACTTTATAGAATCATGATTTTTAGAAAAAAATGAAAACTGAAAACATTGATAAATTTTCATTTTTTTTCAAAGTTAGGATTTAGAAGCCTTCAAAACTTTGAACAATTTAAACTAAACCTAGGATTGCTAAACTAGAACATTTATCTTTTTTTATTTACAAATTAATATGTTCTCTATGGAATCAATACATTAACTCAAAAAATGTGTATGCCACTTGATTGACAAATATACATACATTATTAATAGGCAATTCATAGTATCACGACATTAGTCATGTAGGTTGATTTATGGAGAATCTTGTCCCTTGGGTATTGAATTAGAACATAAGGCATGTTGATCTATTAAGAAATTCAATTATAAACTTAAGGATATGGTAGAGTAAATTTTACTATAGTTGATTTAGTTAAAGGGGATTAAAATGCAAGCCTTTAGGAATGTCAAAATTTATAAAGAGCACATGAAAACATGGTAAGATCAGAAGCTCATTAAAAAATATTTAAAAACTAGACTTATGTTTGTAATTTTTTTTTTTTGAGATTATTTTTAGGAAAACTAATGTTTGGGTGGCCTGGTTGACTCAGAGTAGTAAATGTTTATCAATTTAAATATGCTAATATTAAGGATAAAAGAACTGCACATATTTTTAAAGTTAATGAATTGAGATTGAAGCCTTAGCTAGATAGAGATAGTAAGGGTGCTTGAGAAACTATGGACTTAAGTCACCCAATTAAAGATTTGATATTGTATAGCTGAGGGTAAAATAACAAGTTCTTCTTCGGAGGAAACCCAAGTATTATATTTCTCTATTTTTGTGTTTGTTTATATTGTATGCTTTATTTACATTAGTTTATTATATGGGTCATGGGGTCATATAATTTTTTGGATGTGTAAATTCTGGTAGGAGCATCGTTGCACACACTATAGAGCTACAACGTTATCTATAATAAACCTTAATGTCGTTGCACTACCCTTGGCCCCATAAAATTTCCTTACTTCCACATGTGGCTTCACCCAGTGTTGGAACACCCAGGTTATACACAAAAATAATATACTGCTTTAAGTACCATTTTTATTCCTATTTTTGGTGATATTGCACTTTAAAGAAATGTATTTTTGTGTTTTTGTCACAGGTATATCTTTTTTAGGCATTTGGAGAAAAAAATGGCAAAAGGAGCAAAATTTGGAGCAAAAACAACCAATTTTGGGGTTTGGCGCATGATGCGTCAAACTGACACATGATACCCAAAATCCAGAGCGCTGGTGCATGATGCGCCAGATTGGCGCACGATGCGTCAGGCATGATATTTTCAAATTAAGGTGGTTCGAGTTGAAATTTACACAAAATTTCAAGGGAAAACTTATTCTAACTCCATGGAGTGATTCAATGTATTTAGGATTTAGGGTTTAGAACACCCCATGAAATCAATGTTTTATTATATCCTTCTCATGAATTCTGAGTAGTCTTCTTTGTCCTTCTCCATACTTTGAAGAAATGGTTTTGTGAAGAATTGATTTTATTTTCTATGGTTTTAAATGTCAATAATTTGTGATGATTTGAACTTTGATCTTCATTTACTTTTCAATCTGACCAATTGAATTGTTAAAATGTGTTGATAACTATATGTTCTGAAAAGGGGATATGATTTCTACAACAAAGGGAAAATCACATTTGATTTCATGGGAGAGTATTTCATCCATGGTATTGGGTGCAAATAAATAGGGAAATATACTTTGTTGGATGTAGAATTAGAAGATTTAAAGGAGACAAATTAGAATCCCCAAGTTGGTTCAGTTGATTGAAAACTAATGTGAGCATGTTAGCCATCAGGTGAGGGAGTAGTGGGAGCTCTGGAGTGACAGCCGGTATCCTCTCAACCTAACCACAAAATTAGGGATCAAACTCTAGATTAGTCAATGTTCTTTATAGCACTCGAGAGAGGGAAGAGAATATGATTGCTTCTATTTGACACAAAACAATTTTTACATATATATTTCAAATGATTTCAATTTCTTCACAAGTCAAATTTAATTGTAAAGGGGAATGATGTTTTCTCATACTTGAACTTTTCATCAACAAAAACCTTTATTTTATTTCAACAATTTACTTTTGAAAGTTTAACATCTAGTTTAATTTACTTATTATAGTCGTACATCTGCATATTTAGTAGCATTTCACTTAAGTTGTTTAACTTCAAACTTTGTACTTTACTTTGTTTTTATTTTTAGTTTATAAGAATATAAATAGCTAGCTTATATATATTTTCAGCTTCATTGTGGGATTGATATTAAGGACTCCATTAGAGCCGTATTATACTTGAACGATACGTATACTTGCGTTATATGTAAAACAGAATTCAGACTTTAAAAGAGGTTTTAAAGATAAATCATTTTCATTAAAGTTACATTATTGTTTGGGTTACATTGCATCATTAATATTAATTTAATATCAATTTTCCTGATTTTTTGCATCTCCAGGCTAGCACCTTTAAACTGCTACTATTTTCTTATTTTAATAACTTATTTGATTCATTTTTCCTCTCTGTGAAATCTTGTCACCTAGCTACGGGAAGGAAGAAAAAAGGAGGGTAGAGGTGATCCAAGGATTCCTAAAGCTCTGTGGTGAAAAATTCTTCACATTTTTCTTCCAATTTTCATAATGTTTCAGTAAGTCTTCTTCTTTTCCTTCTCAAAGATTCTTTAATGAATCCTAAAGCTATTTGGAAAAAATTAATCTACTTATAATGCCAAGAAGTATGTTAGTATCAAGTTAGCCACATGATAAGAAGATCACTTCATTTTGAAGAAGCTTGTAGTTGAGATTTGATTCTTAAGTCTCAAGGCCAACCACATATGAGCAAAGAAATTATTATGCAAGATGATCCCAAGTCCAGGCCTCATCCAAAAGGGACACCGTTTGATCCACAACAGTGTGACCATATTTGAGTCATCGTCGAACAAGTAGTCATATGCATGGGCAGGAAAAAGAAGGCAAAAAAGAATCATATACCCCTAACTACTTGAAACATATCCAGACTAAATTGAATTGAATTGACTTAAATTTGATTCAAATGATTAAAGGGGAATTTACATGAATTCCACCTAATTGTTATGCATTTAAAAATCTAACATGAATTCCACCTAATTGTTATGCATTTAAAAATCTAACACGTAAGCTTTTTCATTATACATTAAAACACCTAGTTTTAATTTCTATAAAAGCATGATTGATCACTTATTTATTACAAAAATGATATATGAAATATGAGTGAACTAAGAAATTTTTTTTTTCTATTTTCTTTGTTTTTTATTGCATGACTTGTTTTGAAATCGTTAACATTCTTAAGTTGCAATCCGAGTACTTGAGTTGAAAAATGCATTGTGTTTCTATTATTTTAAAATTAAAAGGATTTACATATTGAATTTAGCAGTGTATACGTTGTTTAGGACCTCAACTTTGACTTTGCATAAGAGATTTTTTGTGTGAGATGAGTAAATACAAAAGAGGCATGTGTTATGTGTATAAATGCCCCTATTTTTAAAGATTTTCTTTCCATGTTACCTTTGGTCTACCAATCACTGATAGAAGAGACTCTATAAATATTAATTGAAGTCTTGAAAAAGAAAATGTAGCAAAATGTAAATTACATATAATTAAAGCTTTCAAATTTACTAATTAATTTATATATTTTGTAGAAATGATAGGAGGACATTTATCAAAACAAGCAAAAAATGTAGTTTCATTAAACATGTCTAGTGGAGGGGATAGTTGTAGTGTTTCTGAAACCCCTCACCCTGCTCATCCATGTTGTGAAAAATGATGGCAATAAAGTGAAAAATTTTGATCGAGAAAAAAATTCAAAGAAAAAAAAAACACAGTAGAAACACACACAAATTTATTTGGTTTGGCAAACTGCATACATCCACAGAGTTGCAGTTTCTTTGAGGAATATACCCCTCGATCACCTCAATGATTACAAGTAAAAAAACTCATTTTTCTTTCTCCCATCCTCTCTCTCTTCCTCTCTCTCTCTTCCCCTCTCTCTCCCTGTGAGAGTGGAATAAAACAAAAGGGAAAAAGTTTTCTTTCTTTGTTAGCAAACCGAAAGGAAGAGAAAAAAAACAACAACAACTTTTTAGTTTTCCTTTGCCCTTACACATTATAGCCGAAGAGATTTTGGGTTTGAGAGCATGTCACTTTAGGCTATTATAAGCAACAGGAAAGAGTTAATTAAGCCAATAACAACAAGTAAGGAAATTCTTAAATGTGTTTCCGTGTGTGACCAAAAGGGCAAGACTGATTTTGGCAGGACTTCATAAATAGGGAGATGGGACCGTGTAAACATGGAGGCGAGACCGTGTGAAGCATCCCATGCTTCATTTAACAATTATCTTAGTTGAAGATTAGGACACTGACTGCACCACCTACTGATTGCATCTTCTGTTGGTTGTACCGACATTTTCATTTTTTTTTTCAAACATGATATGCTCCACCTCTGCAACTCAAACCCCTTGTCTTCAAACTAGAAAACCAACTGAACTAGAGCATAACTTCAGTTTTTCAAGAGTAACACCCTTATTTAACATATAAGCAGGGTTCTTGCTTCCACAATTTTTCTCAAGGAGCAACTTTTCGTCATCTAACAATGACCGTATGAAATGATACCTGATTTGAATGTGCCTTGCCCTGGATTGAAATGTTGGATTCCTGTCCAGGGATATAGCGCTCTGACTGTCACTGTAAATAGAACCCTTTTGAACCTCCTTACTCAGTTCCTCCAAGAAACTCTACAGCTATATCATCTCCTTTGTGCCTATAAAACTACGATGTACTTAGCATCGGTAGTGGGCAACAATAATGTATTCTATAGATTTGAGCCCCATGACACTGCAGTGCCACCAAGAGTATAAACATAACCTATAGTACTGTTCCTACTGTCAATGTCTCCAGCTAAATTTGCATCAACATAGCCATGCACTTCTAGAATCTTTCCTAAGAAACACAGGTAGGTTTCTGAAGAGCCTCTTAAGTATCTCAAGATCCACTTCATAGCTTTTGAATGTTCCTTTCCCAGATTACTCATGTATCTGCTTACAACTCCCACTGCATTGGAAATATCTGGTCTGGTGCAGACCACAACATACATGAGTGAACCAATAGCTGAAGCATAAAGTACCTTACTCATGTAGTCTTGTTCTTTCCCTATCTTGGGTGATTGATTCTAACTGAGTCTATAGTGACAACCCAAAGGTGTGCCAACTGATTTGGCCTTGTTCACATTGAATCTGCTAAGCACCTTTTTCACCTATTCAGCTTGTGAAAGCCTCAATGTGCCTCTGACTCAATCTATGACAATCTTCATACCTAGGATTTGCTCTGTCACTCCCAAACCCTTCAAATAAAAGTGCTTTGACATCTACTTTTTCAAATTATTGATCTCATTAATGTTGGCCCCTGCAATAAGCATATCATCCACATATAGCAGTAGGATGATATAAGAGTTTTCAAAGTACCTGACATAGTAAAAGTGATTTTTCTGACATCTGATGTACCATGCATTGAGCATGAATTTATCAAACTTCTTGTACCACTGTCTAAGAGCTTACTTCAAGCCATAAAAGATCTGCTTCAACCTGCAAACTAAATCTTCCTTTCCTTGTACCACAAACTCCTCAAGATGGTGCATGTAGATGTTTTATTCATGGTCTCCATGAAGAAAAGCTACCTTCACATCTAATTGCTCCAGAAATAGATCTTTGGTAGCAACCATAGCCAGTACCGTCCTAATGGTTATGAGGTTCACCACAATAAAAAGATCTCAGAGTAATCGATGCCCTGACTCTGTTGAAAGCCTTTTACAACAAGTCTGGCCTTGTACCTCTTACTGCCATCAAGCTTAGTCTTCACCTGGTACACTCACTCGTTGTGCAGTGCCTTCTTCCCTGGTGGAAGTTCTGCCAGCTCCCATGTCTAATTTCATAGAAGGGAATTCATCACCTCTTTCATGGCCAGCTCCCACTTGCTAGAATTTTGATCTGCTATGGTTCTCCACTATCTGTTAGCAGGATGTAGTTCAAAGTTGGTGAGTAACACTTTGGAGAACACCTGCTTCTGACTAACCTACGAAAGGTAGCTAGAGTAGTGAATGGCTATGAACCAGATTGTGAATAATAGAAATGGGTGCCTCAGACCCACTTTCAGCATCAATCATATCTTTTTCAAGTATTGTGGCCTCTGGTAGATCGTCAAACCTCATGAACTCCAATTCCTAAGGAGTTGCTTCATAATTTACACTGGCTTTGTCCTTGCATATCATCTTCTCATTAAAGATCACATTCCTGCATATAATGATCTTCCAATCATGATCATCCCAGAAATAGTAGCCAAATTATTTATCTCCATTGCCAACAAAATAACAGTTCTTTCACTTAGCTTCAAGCCTGCTATGACATCAGGATTGATTAGAACATAAGAAAGACACAAAAGTCTTAAGATGAGAAAATTTAACCACTTTGCCACTCCTGACCTCCTCAGATAATTCACAGTTTAATGGGATGGATGGCCCCTTGTTGATCAAGTAAATTGTAGTGCTGACTGCATCAGCCCAGAAAGTTGGTGGTAGTTCAGCGTGCAATCTCATGCTCTTAGCACACTCATTGATGGTCCTGTTCATATGATCTGCAACTCCATTTTGTAGTGGTGTCCTGAGAATAGTTTTCTCCATTCTAATAACTTGAGATGCACAATACTCCTTGAACCCACCATCGATGTACTCACCACCATTGTTAGATCTCAAACATTTCAGTTTTACATTTGTCTCTGTCTCAACCATAACCTTCAAAGTTTTAAACATATCAAATACATTAGATTTATGCTTTATAAACTAAAATCATACATTTTTGTTGTGGTCATCTATGAAAGTGACATAGTAGAAAGAGCCTCTCATAGATTCCACCGGGGAAGGTCCCCACACATCGATGTGTACAAGTTCTAGTTTTTCTGCCTTTCGTACCCTACTACCTTTCAGGAAACTGAACTTCTTCTGCTTCCCCATAATGCAACTTTACACATGTCGAGATCAACTTATTTTGGTTATGGTAGCTTGCCTCTGGACTAATGCTCTTTCATACATCTCTGACTCATGTGTTTAAGCCTACAATGCGAAATGTCTGTTATTTTCTCTGCAATTGTAGTGTCAATACTGTTAATTAGACCAGTAGTCATATATAGCATACAAGTCTTATTTTCCCAATCCTGTACCAGCTCCTTTGGTAACCTTTCAGGTGTTATTAGAGAACACTATTGAATGACCACCCTCATTAAGCTGCCCAACAGAAATGAGGTTCTTTTTCTGTTCAGGAATGTGTTCGACCTTTTGCAAGATCCATTTATTCTTGTTAGGGAGTGTAATTTCAACAACTCCCATCCTAACCACGTTTAAAGCTGTTCTATTAGCCAGGTACACCTTCCCAAAGTCATCTACAACATAGTTTTCCATTAACTCCCTATTGGAAGATGCATGACAAAAAGCCTCTCAGTCTAGTATCCAGTCATCAATGGAGCTATAAACTATAAGCATACATTGCACTTCTTCAGTTAAACCATTAGCACTAAAATTCTCTGTCTTCTTAGTATTTTTGCAGCTCTTTTTTATGTGGTCAGTTTTGCTACAATTCCAGCAGGTTGCTTGCTGACCAAGCTTTGACTTGATCTTGCTTTATGCTTTTATTTTGATCTTCCACTATTTGAGTTCATGTCTTGTGATCTCCCTCTAGAATTAACATTCAGTGTCAAACTCAAACACAAGGTCTCGCTAGAATTCTTTATTCACACCTCCTCAACCAAAATTAAATCATGAATATTATCATATTTTAACTTATTTTTACCTACAAAGTTGCTAATTACCATCCTCCTAACTTTCCATCTATTTGACAATGAAGCCAACAATATTAGTGCACTTATCTCATCATCAAAGTTAATTTCAAAAAACGACAATTAATTTGTGATGGTGTTGAAATCATTCAGATGTTAAACGAAAAACACACCTTCCACTATCTTTATGTTGATTAAATTTTTCATCAGATGCATCTTGTTATTTATCGATTAGTTTTCATGCATACCTGACAAAGCTTTCATGAGATCCCCAGTGGTCCTCTCTCTAATGAAATTATGTGCAACTGATATCGATAGGGTCAATAAAATAACCCCCAGAACCTATAGATCCAATAGATTCCAATCGGCCTCATCCATCTTCTCTGGTTGCTTTCCTAGTAACGAAAGATGAAGTTTCTTCCCATAAAGGAAGTCCTCTATTTGCATAGTCCAATACCCAAAATCTGTGTCATCAAACTTATCGATCTCTGAAGCCTTCACTTTATCTCTGGCCATTGTTCTTCCTCAGATTCAAACCAGGGGTTTGATACCAATTGTTGGGAAAAATGACGATAATAAATTGACAAACTAGATCGAGAAAAAATCACAAAGCAAAAAAGATGCAGTGGAAACACACACAGATTTACGTGGTTCGACAAACTACCTACGTCCACGAAGTTGTAGAGGATTTTATTGTTTTGAGGAATATACCCATCGATCATTGAATCGGCCTACAATTAAGTAGATTTTAAAACTCCTAAAGATGACAAAAAACTTGGCCCAATTTATATTTAAGTTACAAGTGTGTAAAATAATATTTTATAAAATATAGAATGTGATTTATATTTCACACACTAAGGGTTCTATGCAAGTATACATATCGTTTTAAGTACTGTAGGGTTTTTTTTAAGACCCCAAGTATCAATCCCACAGAGAAGCGAGGTAAGAAATCCCTTAGGCTAATTCTAATTTACTACTATCAAGCCTTAGTTTGGAATATCGATCAAAGTGAGTTTTTAATAACTTTTCCTAAATAAAAATATTAAATCTAAGCAAAACTTTTCTAGATATAAAGATAACTTTTCTAGATAAGTTGGTTTGGAGAATTTTGAGATATCAAAGACTATTCTTCGTGTGTAATGACCTAGATAATGTGAATGAATGAAATGCTTAAAAATATGATGTTGTCAGTGATAAATAGGAGCATACCTATTATTTACCCACTTCTGGTGCTAGCAAAGAACATTAGCTAACTTAAGGTCGATTTCTTGGCATCTCAATTCTGCATTAGAACTATCTAGCCTCTCACCTCTAGATGCCCCTAAGCCTATGCCTCTATGATGGTCGAATCCCAGCACCAGGGTACTAAACCTTATGTCAAATTGATAAGAATCTAGCCTATCACGCTAGAACTAACCAATTCTATGCTGCTCAAATCTAATCTCCCTTTTTTATTTGCACTCCACCTTAGGTGATCACAATGGCTCTGCATAGAATGAAGTGTGGTATCCACTAGTTTGGTGAAATAATAACCCTCCCGGATCATTATATTTCTCAACGGATTTTAACCCCACAAGTGATCAGTTTGCAAAGTCAATTAAGAGCTGGTGAAAATACCATAACATTAATAAAATAAGAGAATATCTAAGAAAATCTAAATTTTTGAACATGCATCTATTTCTTTGCAAGAAAAACTAAAATGAAGATAATGACAAAAGCAATAAAAGGATTGATAGAATTAAGTAATAAATTATGTGCTTATAAGGAATATATGTCTACCTACCCTCTTTCAAGTGTATAAGTTTTCTTAGTATTCTATTAGTTTTATGTAACTATCTATCATCTAGAAGCATCTAATAGAAACAAATCATTAAATTATATTTCTTTAAAAGTTGCATTGCTGCCTAAAGTATTTTACTAGCGAACCGATCAATGTGAGTGCACTCAAGTTGCAAGATCACTGCTCTCCCGAGTCTTAGTTTCACATGCAACAATTTTTAACATAACTTATTGCCACTTAAGTTATGTCAATTATGCAAAGACGATATTACTCATCACATGGAAATTAAAATAATTCTATAATAAAATAAATTTTACTACACATGTCACTACATCATATTAAAAGAAAAGAGTAAGGAAAACTACTTACAAAACATGGATAAAACAAATCATGAAGCCTCATTTAAATCAAATAAAATCCACTATAAAGTGTTTACAACAATTACAAGGAAATGAAAAATGCAATACTTAGCTTTTTTCCCTTGAAAGAAAGAAGAAAAATCTCTGCAACGAAGTCTCTTATCAATCCATGCGCCGCTCATACTTCCTTATTCATATTTCTTAAAATTCATCGTCAATCTCTTTAGAAAATGGAGAAATCTACATCTCCATAAACTGACGCTAAACCTCTTAAAACACTTCCTAATTTCTTCTCTAGACTCTTCTAATTACTTCTCATGAGAGGCGGCAAGCCCCACTTTTTAAAGAGAAGCAAAAACTCCTCCTTTCTCCAAGAGATGCTTCTCTTAATCTAAAAGACACACCATTTCACTCCAAGAGACACATTTCTTCATTTAAATTCTTTTCAAAGTATCTAGATTCATTGAATCACTCCATGGGGCGTGCAAGTTGTCCATAAGCTTCCAGAACATCCCAGAATGGCCCAAAATCACAAAAAAAAAACCTGTTTAATAACTGTTTCAGACGCTATAGCACCTGTTTCTGGTGCTATGGTGCCATTCTTGGCATGATAGCACCACCCTGCACGCTAATCTACTGTTTCGTATCGTTTCAGCTTAGTTTCACCAGACTTCATTTTCGTTATGCTCCAGATTGGTTTACCTACAAGATAGACATGAAAATAATGTTTATTGAAAGTGTAATTTCATTCAAAAATATGAAATAAATATGAAGGAGATTAAACATGGAAAGTCATATCAAAATGCTCCAAATCAGAATTTTCTTCTTTGCTCAATTTGGCTCCAAATTGCACTATTTTTGCTTTATTTTCATCAAAAGTCTATTTCATGTACCTGAAGATAAAAATATACAATATACCTTCCTTTAAAGTGTAAAATCATTAAAAATATGCATAAAATGAGCCTGAAATGTACTCTAAAAATAGGTAATTTTCAGTGGATTAATAACCCCAAACTTAAATGTTACATGTCCTCGAGTAACACTATAACTTTAAAGACCAAATTTGTTGATATGAGGTAGTGAGTTTCAGTAGTGTTTTCTATAATTTGGTCTTAGAAATGTTATAGTGTAACTTGGGAGAAATTCTAGTAAATCAACCTAGAACTAGGGTATAATAATATATCATACTCAACTTAGGATTCCTGATTTTCTATTTACTTCAAAAGTTATTGAACTTTGTCATACTAAAAATTCTAAAAATTTTTAAAAATAGAATTTAAGGACCTTATTTATACCAATTTAACCAATAATTTTTCTTTTGTAATAAGAATAAGCTTAGAATTGTTTCTAAGTCATTTCATTTAAAAAGATTCAAGTGAAACCAATTTTTCATCAAGTTTCTCCTCAAGCTTCTCCTCACATATTTTCTTTTTCTTTTCCCTTTTTTTTTCTTTTTTTCTTTTTTTAGGATCATTTTCAATCCAATTTTTTATGTGAGGATTACTATATCTGGATAAGCCTTTAATAATTTTGAATTTCACTATCCTCTTTCTAAAATTCAAAACTCAAAACTTTCCCTCACTATTTAAAAGTGTAAGTATTAATTTGAAAAATGTTTCAATAAAGGCTCAACTCTCAATAAGTATAAATCAAAGAATCTTAGCTTTTCAAATATTCAAATCCTTTCTACCATAAATAGCAAAATCATTTTCCTAATATTTTCTACTAAATATCTTAACTCTAGAACAGTTTCATCACGTAGGATTTCAACTAAGATATTCTTCTAACATTCTTAAAATCAAAGTTATAGTAACCTAAAGTTAACACCACATACCACAAGTCATTTTAAAAGTGATATCAAACTAAATACAGGTTGCTAAGGAAAAATAAAGTTAAGTTCGAAAGACTTTTCTTCCTCCCTAAACTTGAATTTTTAAATATTTTACAATCAATTACATAAAATGTAGTAGGAGGAAAAGTAAAAGCTAATATTAATAGCTACTACAACATCCTATCAAATTCATATACATGCATAATTAGGATAAAATAACTACATGAGAAAGTAAATCTAGCCTAAAACATGCTTGCAATAATATTAAACTAAAAAAGAAGTATACTAACTTTAAAATTTATTTTTCTTCCTACCCCCAAACTTAATTTTTAACATGTATAACATTAAATATAGAAAATATAAGCAAGATGAAAAATAGTTCAGAAATTCTATCTACCACAAATGTCTATCAGAAACATCTACAAGTAATTATCAGGATAGAACAATATGCAATAGAAAGTAAATCTAAACTAAACATGCCAGAATAAAATGAAACTAAAGAAAGGACTAAAAAGCATGACAGATATCAACATAAAAATATATATTTAAGAGTTCTCCAATCCTTATATATTGTTGTAACACAAACACAAACACAAAAAAACATGATAAATGAGGTTATTTCTTCCTTTAACTCATCGCATCTCACTGCATTACTACTAATTTATAAAATAATCAATACGCTGATATATTGGGAACTTATAAATGATTTTATAGAGTCTAATCCCATGGACATGATCATCCCTGATAGATTGGGTCGCAATCGCCAACCTCAGGTGTCACCTTATCCCATTAATTAAGCAACTCTAATTGTTATAAGGATAGTGTAAAAATCATCCACAAGTTACTCTTCAAATAGCTTCATGACTCCTCCAAAATGAAAACAAAGACAAAAAAAGGAAGCAACAAAAGTTGAGATAGATTTGTAACTGTCTAAATTCAATATTTCTTCTATAAAACTCAAGTTTGGATGAGATCTGACTTATAGTGGACTCATAAATCCAACTAATACAAGAGAACATACACAAGTGAAGTCATAATAAGAAGTTAAGGAATCACCTCCCTCATGACACAAAGATCATATCAATCCACAAAAAATCCAAACATGCACTAACTTCAATAAAACACATCAATCCATAATAAAACCAACACAATACATCACTAACAATCATAACTCTTAAGCATACTAAATCAAAGCACACAGATAACTATGGGTTGCCTCCCATAAAGTGCTTATTTTAACGTCATCATATAAACAAATGATGCCTCCTGGATCGAAATTTCATTTAAGTAATCCTTGATCAATAACCCAATATTTTTTTTGGATCCAAGGATTCATACAAAATCCTTAAATTTTAATTTTTATTTCAGCTCTTCATTTTCAGATTGATTTATGTCATTATTTCACATGTTTCTTCTAGATCCAATATTCTTCTAATGATTTTCTCAATTTGCATATAAATATCATCCTTGAAATTTAAAAGAAATGGATCTGTATAAGATACTTCAAGATTTCCCAATTTTTTTATCAGATTCTCTTTAGATAATTCAGATTCTAGATCAAATTCTACTAGGTTACCTATCTGTTTCAAAGTTTCCTCCAATTCTTTCCCTTGGAGCTGAAGAAATGGTGAAGGTAGTATTTATATATTTATCTTGGTTGATGAAATAAAATTTTCTAATTCCTTAGGAATTTCTTCCAATGGTGTTTTGATCTCCTTCTCTTCTTTTCTTAACTCACTATTTATTGGAACCATGTTATCCAACTCTCTTTCACTACTTAGTTGAATAGCTTTATCTTGTTCACCATTCTTCTCATTAGGGTTTATCTCAGTATCACTGAGCAAAATCACTGGGACGTAACTGTTAATTGAATTAATAATCTGCCTCAGTTAGTTTTCCATTTTCTTTATTGCAACCCCTTGAATTTCCAACTGACTCTCCATTTAAATCACAACCTCTTCTATTAGTTATTCCTTCTCTTCATCATGTGGGTTGGAGTTAAATCCATGAGGAAAAGAAAGTTCATTGTTATAATAGCCATAAATATTTCAACTACATGTCCAATTAAATTGATTATCTTCTTATAACTGGTCTTCTCCTCCAAAATTAATCATAATAAGAATTATGTATCTCATGGTCAGTTTCAATCCTTTATCCAGATGAATTTTCCTCAATAATTGGGGGTCCTTGATTAACATTAAAATCCAAATCTAAATATTTATTATATTGTTGATCCATCATTTTTATCATAAATTCATGTAGCCTTTTCTGATTCATAATCTTTCTAACAGTTCTCTCTTGATCTGAGTCATACAGTTCAAGGTCTGCAGTACCTAAACGATGCATTCAAATCTAAAGACTATACTAATAAGATAAATATAAAAATATTTATGGTATTTTAGATTTTTCTTTAAAATAAACACACAATAATTAAACACATTATAGAATAATACTATAATTTTCAAATCTAAGTCTTACATGTTTAACTAAAATTATCCTAAAGTTCTTACCATCGCTTTCTAGAGAATGGCGCTAAAAAATTGTCTCGACTCACATTTACGCAGATTTTTAAGCTCCTAAAGATGGACAAAAACTTGACCCAATTTATATTTAAGCGGCTAGTATGCAAAATAATATTTTATAAAATTTAGAATTTGATTTATATTTCACACACTAGGGGCTCTACGCAAATATATGTATCGTTTCAAGTAATATAAGGTTTCATTTTAAGATCTCATGTATTGATCCCACAGAAAAATGAGGTAAGAAAACCCTTAAGCTAATTCTAGTTTACTACTATCAGGACTTTGTTTGGAATATCAATTAAAGTGGTTTTTCTAATAACTTTTCCTAAATAAAAATATAAAATCTAAAAATAAATTTTCTAGATAAATTGGTTTGAAGAATATTGAGATATTAAAGTCTACCCTTTGCATGCAATGACCTAGATAATGTGAAGGAATGAAATGCTTAAAAGTTAATGTTGTCAGTGACAAATAGAAGCATACCTATTATTTAACCCCTCTTATTCTAGCTAAGAACATTAGCTAACTTAGGACCAATTCCTTAACATCTCGATTCTGCATCAGAACTATCTAGCCTCACCTCTAGATGACCCTAAGCCTATGCCACTATGATGTTCAAATCCCAGCGTTAGAGTACTAAACCTTAAGCCAAATTGATAAGAATCTAGCCTGTCAGTTGATTCCGTACTCAATGTTATGCACATTATAGCATTAGTTCTGATGGTATTTTTCACATATATTTCTTTATTTTGCTACAAAACCAAAAACTTGATCCTGAAGACAAAAAGAATTTAACTTTTTAATTTATATATATTTCTTTTGGGATATTACACAAGTATATGTATCGTTATCAAGTAATATAGGACTTTTTCATTAAGATTTAAATATCAAACCCACATGAAAGATTATGCAATATGCACTTTTTAGAAAGTTTTTATATTTTTAAAAAGATAATTACTTAAATTAAAAATGATTTTTATGGGAATTTAAAATTTAATTATTTTTGGTATTTGTGATATTTTAACGAAACAATAAAAAGATAACTAAAGTTTTTATTCAAGAAAAGTCTCAGTAATAAGTATTGGAATTTTTTTGTGGAAGTATGAAAATTTTGTTGTGCCAAATAGGAGCAATAATATTTCTTACCCTTACTAGAGATGCTATAAAGAACATTGAATAATTTAAAGTATGAATAGTTCTGAAGACCGGCTACGCCGGGAAGATACTAGCTCTCACTCTAGTGTTCCCTCAATTCCCTCCACCTGGGAGCTAAAATTCTCGTATTAGAACCTAAAACAATAAACCAAGTTGGGGGCTTCAACCTGTCACTTTAAAGTCCTCTAACTCTACACCCATCAATGAAAATTTCTCTATTTATTTGCACTCAATCATAAGAACTGCATTTATTTTCAATCAATCATATGAACTACATTCTCATTCATACAACCTCATGTGATTCTTTCTAATTTGTTGACTGAGACAATACCAGCCCGGTTCTTACATGTTCTCACAACAAATTTTAACATTTGGAAGACTGAGACAATACCAGCCCGGTTTTTACATGTTCTCACAACAAATTTTAACATCTGGATTGACCAAATCAAGAAGTGAATGAAGTGCATGGATTTAAATCATCACAACTTCTTCCAACAATAAAGATCAATACTCTCCATAAATTCCATCCAAAACTAAATTACTTATCATTTTAAGAAGAGAGATAAATAAAAATACTCAGAATCCATGAAGAAAACAAAACCACATTTTAGTTTAAAAAAAGAAATCATTATTAAACCAACAAAAAGTCTTGATTAAAACAAAAAGTAGTCTAAAATAAAAAAAAGACTTATCTCAAGTCCTCCCCCAAACTCTTGAAGTTCCTTTGAATCTTTTAAAATCACTCAAAACATAATAACAAAAAGGATAAAGTAAATAAAAATGGTTCCTGAAAATCTCTTCGAACTAACTCCGCAGAGAAGAACTTTCAAAACTTGCCAATATTTTTAGTACTTTTTTCTAAGTCCTCTCTTATTTCTTTTATAGTTTTCTAAGAGGTGCCTTGGGATCCCTTCAAAATGTGTCTTGATTTGATGTATTTGCTCAAGAGATGCATCCTTTCATGATAATTTTTGTCCACGGTGGTTACGACTACCTATTAAGTCAATGGGTGCCTCAAAAACCTCTAAAAATTTTGTGAAAACCAATTTTACTCATCTAGTACCTGCCACTGGCACTTAAGCGTGGGGTTGCAGCACTTAGGCATGACCTTCTTTGTTTAATCAGTGCTTAAGCGTTGGATCAGGTGCTTAGGCGCCAAAACTCTTTTTCACAATTTGTCACCTTTTTGCTCCAAATTTGATCTTTTTTCCTTCCTTTAAGCATTTTTTTTTCCATTTTTGCTTGTATCTGCAAAAAAAACACAAAAATACATTCCATTAAAGCAAAATATCTCAAAAATAGGTATAAAAATATGTCTAAAAATACTATATATTTTAGGTGTATCAAAATCCCCCAAACTTAAAATGTTACTTATCCTCAAGTGAGACTTCAATCTTTAAAAATCAAATATGTATGATATGTATATGAGTTTCTTTAGGAGTTACTAAAATTTAGATTTAGAAACATAGTAGTCCAATTTAGAAAAAAATAATAAGTAAATGAGACCATCTTAAAGTTTGAAAATTTATAATGTTAAGAACTACGAAAATATGATCTCCTATCTAATTCAGAAATATTGTAAGTTCTCTAAATTTAGATTTTAGTTCTTTTATTTTCTCTACTTAATTTTTTTATTAAAAATAGTTTTACTTACTATATTATATTCATAGGCTTAAGATTTTATCAAGACTTGTACTTTAGAAAGATCAATTGTAGAAATAATTTTTGATTAGACACTAATCCTCAAGCTTCTGCTCCCTTACATTTCTTTTCTTTTTCTTTTCTTTTTTTCTTTTTGTTTTTATTTTTATTTTTATTTTTCTTTTTCAGGCAAGGATTATTAAATTTAGATAAGCCTTTAATGATTTTGAATTCTACTTCTCCTTTCCTAAAGTAAAGTCTTGATATAAAACTTTAACTTATAAATATACTAATAGTTTGCAAAATTATTTTACTAAAATAAATTTAAGTATCAAAAATAAAAGTCTAAATTATCTAAATTTCTCAAAAATACAGTTTTTCTTACTAAAGATAGTCACTTATATTAATCATTTTCCATACTAAAAATTTTTAACTTAAAGTTTTTTCTCATTACTTAGATTTTTAACTAAATTTTCCTACTCATTTCTAAAATCAAATTTTACTTCCCTAATATAACTTCATATACATAATCAAAATTTCTTTTAAAATCAAATTCACTTGTAGTTTATTTGAGAACAAATAAAATTTCTGTTTTGAAAATATTTTCATCCCCCAAACTTAAATTTTTAACTAATTAAACAGTTTAGCATTAGATATACATAAGCAGAAATGAAAATTTAAAAATAACATGCTAACAGGAATTTTAAACCCTAATTATATAAGTATAACTAAAGACAGGAGTAAAATTAATTTTTGATCAAATTTTTCTATATTTTCATTTTAGTTTAACATGTAGAGATTCAGATAGACTTCTAAACAGTGGGTATAAAAGCAAACAACACACTAACATGATAAAAGAAAAATAAAGGGTAGCAGTTTCTGAATTTTAAGTTTAAGATCTAAGCTAGCAAGATTTTTTACTTTATAATAGATATGAAATTAAGTTTAGTTCTAAACGAACTAAATCTCAGTACTAAACACAAAACAACAGTTACTATCCTAAAATTTTAAAAATGAAATACCATTTAACTCAACAAACACAACAACAACAGAAAATAAAAATTCAAAACAAAATATAAAGCATAGTCCAAAAAAACACACAGAGGCAAATGTATCAGGCTCAGACCACATCGTTCATATCATATTACAATCATAACATGAAACTCTCAGTTCTACTCTTCATCCTCAGAATCATCGCTGTACTACTTTTCTGCAGGCTCATAATCAGGATATTAAGAATATGGAGGAAATTGCACTCCTGATTCACATCTAATCAGACTCTCCAAAGATGCGTAGAATTTTTCTTCAAAATCACTCTTCCTTCTATTATAACTATTAGTATGATCTACAAAACGCTCTAAATTTTGTACCTTATTAGCGATAAAATTGATATTATCCATCATCTTCTGTAATAACTCATCTTGAGTCTTGGTATCACCTCTATATGTAGAAGCACGTGAAGTAGATGGTCTTCATGAAGATGCAGCAGAGGTAGATGCAGCAGACATCTCTAATTCATAGCTCCTGGAAAATCCCCCTCTCCAGCCAAAAATTGAATGCTCAGAATAAGTCTTCACATTCACCTTCGTGATGGGCTTTAGAGGTAATAGAACTTCCTCCCAACTATCATACTATACTCGAGCCTGCTCGCATAAGGAAAATATCAAGGAAGCAAATCTCATACCTGCAGTAGTAGCAACTGTAGCAGAAGTGATGATAGTGTGATAGATCAAAACCCCTATGTTGATGGACTTTCCCTCCTGAATAGAATAATTCAACGTCGCTCTCTCTCTGGTCACTTCACTGAGATGATTTGTCGAAAGCAGACAATCAGAAATCAAATAGTGTCGGGCCTTTGAAGGTGCACATAACTTTGAAGTTTGGAAATTTACTCTTCCCTCATTTGTAGTCTTCCAAAGTCCTCTCCCAATAGTCAAATATGAAATAATATCATCTAACTCTGCTTCAGTAGGACTATAGTTTGCATAAAAACATAAAGTCTCCGGTGGTAAATGGCAAAACAAGTTGATTACCTCTAGAGTAAAATGCACCAACTTCCCTCTAACAATTACTCGATCATCCTCAGCCTTTGGGAGATTTTCATAAAACTCTCTTACAATAGAAATTACAATGACTTCAGAGAAACAACAGAATTGTGCCCACTATTGGCGGACTATCAGGTTTTCCACTTCTCCACATGGACTCTTAAAACATCGCTCCTGAATCAGTTTTCGTGACTGTAGAGTATCACTATGTCAATCCTGAGCTTTTGAACTGACAAACTTGCTCAAATCAAATGGGCTCTTTTCTCAGCTCATTTTCATTCTTGGTGTCATTCTACAAATTTGATAAATTCCAAAAATAACTTTAAAAGTCAAGTTTAAATCACTAAATTAAACTTCCAAAAGCACTAACTAAACTTCCCAAGCAATTTCCATAGATTTTTCTTCACTTTTCATCATACATGGTAAATTTTTTAAATCATCCAAATGTACTTAAAATATATGGTGAAAATCCAAAATTTTTGCATAGAAGTAAATCTCTTACATCAAGGAACTTGGATCTAGAAAATCTCACTCGATTCCACTAAGAAATCTCCAAATTTCACTTGCCCTAGCCCTCAAAATTGTGAACTCGAGTTGGGAAATACGATAGGAGGCATTAAAAATGGTATTTTCAGACTTAAAATTCACTTTTAACCATATATAAACCAGTTTTCATGAACTGACGCTTTAGCGCGGGTAAGTGGCGCTTAGGCTCCTGTGCACAAATTTTGAAATTTTTAATTCGAAGTAAAATGCACTATTAGCCCAAGTAAACCACCCACTAAATGTTCTCATTTCACTTAAATGACTTATTTTTACTTCCTATAACTCCCTTCTCTCTCAAAATTCTCCATAATAATTAATTCAATTCGAGGCTAAAACTAACACAAATTTTCACAAAAATAAACTTACAATAATTCAAAAACAAGTACAAACATATTTAACACTTAGTTCTCCATACATATATAATATTCTCCATCTGGTTGATCTTCTCAGAGTTTCCTTTAATACTAACGGCTAAGAAACCATTATACATCTCCTGTACACTTTGACTAATGAACTTCTTCCTCACGGCCTCTTCTTTCTTGTTGAAATCCATCTCCCTTGAAGACATTTTCTCTAAATCTCTCTCTTTCTTAGACTTTTAGGGCTTAAAATAATCCGGGGTGAAATTTCTTTACAAACCCCTTCTATTTATAGGCCTAATTCCCCCCATAACTTCTAGGCATGAATAGAAACTGACAAGACACTTTTATTCCAACTAAAATGCAGTTACACCTTCTAGAAATCAAAATTTGCACATGTGATTAAATAGCCATGCTTAAGCACTGGATCTGGCGCTTAAGCGTCAGTGCAGATTTTTGTACCAGTCAACTTAACTTCCAAATTCTTATTCTAACATGTCTAGGTCACTAAGAAGATTTTTGTACCAATCAACTTTACGTCCAAATTCTTATTCTAACAAGTTTAGGTCACTAAATAAAGTCTAAAAATCATGACTAGCACATAATAAACTCAAAAATACTACCCCAAATTTCTTAATCAGACTCATAACGACAATCAAAGCAAAAACACATTGATAACTATTGGTTGCCTCCGTCCCACAAAGCGCTTAGTTTTACGTCGTCAGCCCGACGTAACTAGTGCTCATTCTGGTTGACCCAACATCATTCCATCATTATATTTATTTTGATCCCCTATGTAATAAGCTTCCAGTCTATGTCCATTCACTTTAAAAATTTTCTCAGAATTAGGATCTTTAATATCCAAAGCTCCATAAGGATAAACTTTTATCACAACAAATGGGCCCATCCACCTGGACTTAAGTTTGCTTGGAAATAATCTTAACCTTTTATTATATAGCAAAACTTGTTGACGTGACTGAAAATTTTTAGAAAGAATCTTTCGATCATTCCACATTTTCATCTTTTCTTTATAAATCTTAGCACTCTTATAAGATTCATTCCTTATCTCTTTAAGCTCATTTAATTATAACAATATTTTCTCACCAGCATCTTTTAAATAATAATTGAACTCTTTAAAAGCCAATATGCTTTATGCTCAAGTTCAACTGGTAAGTATCAAGCTTTCCTAAATATTAGCCTATATGGGGAGATTCTTATGGGAGTTTTATATGTAGTCCTATAAGCCCACAAAGCATAATCAAGTTTGACTGACCAATACATTTGTGTTAGATTCATAGCATAATTCTTTTAATTTCTCGATTGGATAATTCAGCCAAACCACTTGTCTGAGGATGATAAGTTGTAGCAATCCTATGATTTATATGATATTTCTTTAATAACTTCTTCATAATGGAATTTCTGAAATGACTTTCCCCATCAGTAATGATAACTCTCGGCACCCTAAATCTGCAAAATATGTTCATTCTTAAAAAATTTTCAACACTTTGAGCATCATATCAAGGTAAAGCAACAACTTCTATCCATTTGGATACATAGTCCACTGCTAACAGAATATATAAATTTCCAAAAGAAGGTATAAATGGTCCAATGAAATCTAATCCCCAAACATCAAATATTTCATCTTCTAGCATATAATTGAGGGGTTCTCATTTATTTTAGCCCAAACCTCAAATATTTCAACTTCTAGCATATAATTGAGGGGCATCTCATTTCTTCTAGAAGGAATTGCCTACTCTTTGACATTTATCACAAGTTTTGATATAAGCATTAACATCTCTAAAAATTGCAGGCCAACAAAATCCAGATTGTAGAATTTTGTATATTGTTTTATTAACACAAAATTGTCCCCCAATATCACAATTATGACATTTTTTGATAATTTCATAAGTTTCTTCTAATAGTACACATCTTTGAATATATCCTTTCCTTATTTATATAAATATGGGTCAACCCAAAAATAAGTCTTAGTTTCAAAAATAAATTTCCTCATTTGTTGGTATGTCATTCTATAGGGTTTAAGATCACTAATAATATAGTTCACAATGTCGGCATACCACGGAACACACCACTCATTTATAGTGAACAATTTTTCATCTGGAAAATGTTCATTAATTATTTTTTTCAAAACAGAGCGGTTTTTCTAATTCAAGCTTGGACAAATGATCAGCAATTTGATTTTCAGTTCCCTTCCAATCTACTATTTCAAAATCAAATTCTTGTAAAAGAAGAATCCATCTTATAAGTCTCGGTTTAGTATCCTTCTGTTTCATTAATTACTTAATAACAAAATGATCTGTATGCACTATATAATGAGTTCCAATAAAATATGATCTAAATTTATCAATGACATGTACTATTGCTAATAACTCTTTTTCAGTTATTGTATAATTATTTGAGTTTCATTAAAAGTTTTACTAGCATGGTAAATAACTTCAAAAATTTTATCTTATCTTTGTTCTAAAACAGCTCTAATAGCATGATCACTTGCATCACACATAAGTTCAAAACATTTTTCCAAATTGGGTGAAACTATAATTGGTGCACTAATTAATTTTTCTTTTAATAATTTAAAAGCTTTTAGGCATTACTCATCAAAATTGAAAATTGAATCTTTCTCCAGTAATGGCATAAAAGCTTAGCAATCTTAGAAAAGTCATTAATATATCGCCTGTAGAATCCAGCATTTCCTAAAAAACTCATAATTTCCCTTACATTTTTGGATAAGGTAAATTAGTGATCACTTGAATTTTAGCATGATCTACTTTCATACCATTTTATGATATTTGATGACCTGATACAATTCCTCCTACTACCATAAATTGACATTTTTCTCAGTTAAGGACTAAATTTATTTCTTCACAGTGCTTAAGAACTTTAGATAAATGTTCTAAATATGAGTCAAATGAAATTCCAAACACTGAAAGGTCGTCCATAAAGACTTCAATCCCTTTTTCAAATAAATCACAAAAAATTACCATCATACCATCTTTGAAATGTAGCAGGTGCATTACATAAACCAATGAGAATTCTTCTAAAAGCAAAAGTACCATAAGGAGTGGTAAATGTCGTTTTCTCTTGATCCTCGGGAGATATTTGAATTTGGTGATAACTGATATATCCATCCAAAAGACAAAAGTATTTATGCTCAGCTAGTTTATCCAACATTTGATCTAAAAACGGAAGTGAAAAATGTTCTTTCCTAGTGGAAAGATTTAATTTTCTATAATCAATGCATATTTGCCACCCTGTATCTTGTTTAGTAGGTATTAACACATTATGCTCATTCATATTTACAGTTACTCCTACTTTCTTAAGAACACAGTGAATTGAACTAACCCATGCACTCCTTGAGGTAGGGTAGATAATTCTAGCATCTAACCAGTTTAAAATTTCTTTCTTAACAACCTCTTTCATAACAGGATTTAATCTCCATTATGGATCAACCCTGGATTTGCAGTTTTCTTCCAGATTAATTCTATGCATACAAATTGAAGGACTGATTCCTTTAATATCAGCAATTGTCCATCCGAAGGATCTCTTAAATTTTTTCAGAATTTTTATCAGCTTTTCTTCTTCTTCCTTTGTTAACTTTAAGGAAATTATAACAGGTAAAGTAGAGGAATCTCCTATAAAGGCATAATTTTAAATAATCAGGAAGTAATTTCAACTCAAGTTTTGGAGGTTATTCAATAGATTGATTATCTTTGTCTATCGTGTCCAAAATTTCAAAACTTTCTTGAACATAACTTGAATCTTCCTTACAAAGGTTTACATATTGATCTAACTCCTCTTCTTGCTCGTGTTCCAAATCTTTTTCTTTGTAAGTGGTCTTGAAATGACATTTGCTTAGATATCTTATAATATCCATTCTATAACATTCAACATCTTTACTATTTGCAGGGTGTTTCATTGATTTTAAAATGTTAAATGTAACAGTTTGATCATTGGCGTGCATTATTAATTCCCCTTTCTGCACATCTATCATTACTCTTCCTATGGCTAGGAAAGGTCTCCCCAAAATGATAGGTATCTCTTTATCTTCCTCCACATCTAGCACAATGAAATCAACAGGAAAGATAAATTGATCCACTTTCACTAGGACATCTTCTATAACTCCTTTAAGATAGGTTATTGAACGGTCTGCTAACTGCAGAGTTACAGTAGTAGGGGTTATTTCTCCTAATCCCAATCTTTTAAATATTGATAATGACATAAGGTTAATACTTGCACCTAAATCACATAAAGCTTTCCTATAAAATATGTCTCCTATTGCACATAGAACTGTAAAGTTGACAGGATCTTTAAGCTTTTCAGGAAGTTTTTTCTGAATTATAGCACTCCACTCCTCACTAAGTGCAACAGTCTCATTATCTTCAAAAAAAAAATTTCTATTGATGATATTCTTAAAAAACTTTACATAGCCTGACATTTGTTCTAAGGCTTTAGCAAATGGAATATTGATTGTAAGCTTCATAAATATTTCCAGAAATTTTGAAATTACTTATCCAACTTCTGTTGTCGAAGTCTCTGAGGAAGAGGTGGTGGTTTTTCTAAACAATTTTTGACAGAGAAATAGGTCTTTCAGAATCTTTTAGAGCGTCCTCTTTTGATTCTTCAATTTCTTATCTCTCTACTTCAATTTCTTTTTGAACCCTACCTTCCAACTCTCTTCCACTTCTAAGTTGTACGGCTTTAACTTGTTCTTTATTCTAGTCTTTTGGATTTGATTCAGTATTACTAGGAAGTGTTCATTGGGATCTATTACTTAATGAACTTGTAATTTTCCCAAGTTCATTCTCAATATTTCTAATTGTAGCTCCTTGACTTTGTAACTGATTACCTATTTGTAGCACCACCTCTTCTATAGACAACTTCTTATCCTTAAATTGTGTATTACTATTAAAACTTGGAGGATAAGTGGATCTAAAATTATTATTCCCTTGGTTGTTTCAGTTTCCTAATGGGTTTACTTAGTTGTTCCCATATTACTGATTATTACCACCCAAATTGTTATTCCAGTTAAAGTTGGGATGGTTCTTCCAACCTGAGTTGTAATAATTGGAATATGGGTTATTTTACTTATTATTCATGACATTCAAAGTTTCTAATGATGCTTGAGAATCTACCATTTGGCCTAATAAATTCTCTTCAATCATGGAAATTGGTTGAGAAAAATTCATTCCAAATTGGTCTAACTTCCTTGAAATTGCAGCAACTTGATTTGTTAACATAATAAATACATCAGTTTCATGAATGTTGGCTAGTTTCATTAGATTTACCCTCTCAAAAGGACATTGAAAATTATTGGTATCCACCTCTTCAATTAAAGCATAAGCGTCATGAAATGGTTTTGATATCAATGAAACACCAGCAGTAGCATCTATAATAGATCTAAGAGAACCAATTAATCCATTATAAAAGATTTGAATTATTAACCAATCTAGTATAGCATGGTGTGGACATTTTCTTAAAAGCTCTTTAAATCGTTCCCATGCATCATAAATAGATTCCCCTACAAACTGATTAAAAGATGTAATATCATTTCTAAGCTTCACAGATTTTTATAATGGAAAATATTTAGCAAGGAATTTTTGTGCTAAATCACCCCAAGTTCTGATAGTTCCAGGTGCTAATGAATTCAACCACATCTTAGTTTTATCCCTCAGTGAGAAATGAAATAACCTAAGTCTTATGTCATCATCTAAAACACCATCGTATTTAAATGTAGCACACAATTCTAGAAAATTGGTAAGATGTAAATTTGGATCTTCAGTTGGTGATCCCCCAAACTGATTATTTGATACCATTTAGATAATAACAGGTTTAAGCTCAAAAGAATTAGCCACTACAGTAGTCTTTTGAATACTACAATGAAGTTCATCTATAGTAGGGTTTGCATAATCTCTTAAAGGTCTAAACTCTTGATGAATTTTGGCATTTTGATTATTTTGGTTTGCCATTTATGTAATTTTTTTTGGGATTTTTCAATATTTATAATTTCTTTTGGTTTTTGTGATTTTCTAATAGTTCTTTCAAATTCAAAATCCTTCAAATCCTGAACTGCGCATACACTAACATAAAATAAAACAAAATAAAATAAAACATACAAAATACAATAGAATATTTAAAGTTTAAATAAGACTTTCTAAAAATAGAAATTTACTTGGTTTTCTTCCCCTGCAACGATGCCAAAAAACTTGATCCCGTACTCAATGCTTATGCACAATATAACAATAGTTATGATGGTATTTTTCACTTATATTTGTTTATTTTGCAACAAAATCAAAAACTTGATCCTGAAGAAAAATAAGAATTTAACTTTTTAATTTATATATATTTTTATTTGGATACTACTGAAGTATACGTATCTTTATCAAGTAATATCGGACTTTTTTATTAAGACCTGAATATCGAACCCACGGGGAAGATTATGTAATATGCACTTTTTAGAAAGTTTTTCTATTTTTAAAAAGATAATTAATTAAACTAAAAACAATTTTTGTAGGAATTTAAATTTTAAATATTTTTGGTATTTTTGATATTTAACAAAATAGTAAAAAGATAACGAAAGTTTTTGTAGAAAAAAAGTATTTAATATGAAAATATCTTTCTTCTTATCATGAATCAATAATAAGTATAAGAATTTTTTTTATAGAAGTATGCAAATTGTGTTGTGCTAAATAGAAGCAATAATATTCTTTACCCTTACTAGAGATGCTATAAAGAACTTTGGCTAATTTAAAGTTTGAATAGTTGTGAAGACCGTTTAGGCAGGTGTTGACCGCATTTTTTGTTGAGGTTTAGTTTCTCCTCTTTAGTAGCCTAGGGTCTAGCCATAGGACTTTTCCTGTTGACTATTCCTAGAAAACTAGACATGGAACCCTCACCATTAGAAATTCTACCCTCTTCTTTACTCAACTTGAAGTTCCACATATTGCTCTCAACCTCTAAATATTTAGTAGGTGGGGTTACTGTGGGGGAAACTCAAGATGAGCCACCCTTAAGATTGCTGAACCTCAGGGTTGACCTTGAGTGTTGGTCTGGAGCTAAGGAACTCATCTACACTCATCTACACTCACAATCACTCAAAATCCTGAACTCAAATTTCTAGCCTAGATCCCTTAATCTTTTGGGATACTCATATAGATGGTCCCCTAAACCTACTAGCCCTAGGGCTATGGTTTGGCTAAGACCACTATGTAGAGGACCCAAAATGGGGTTTCCTTTGGTCCATGGCTTACTGGTGATGATTGGTACCTCAACTCTACCAAAATACCCATCTTGGCCCTTACCCCCTAAGCCACCCCCTAATTACCAAAATACCCCTCTTTGACCCAAAATCCCAAAATTCCAAAAATTCCCACAAAATCCTAATAAATCCCAAATATTCGTAATTTCATTTCTTTCAACTACCACATGACCCAATTTGGCCAATTTGACCATGTTTAACAAAAATCTCCAAATTGCCCTTTAAAGACCCAAAATTCCCCAAATTCATCTCAAATGTCTATCAATTTAATCTTAATTGACCACAATTTCAATCCTAAACTCAAATTAAATTCTTATATGACCAAAATAAACCAAATCCAAGCTCAATTGGTCCATGATTTGAACTCAATTCTGATTTGGGTCAAAACCCCAATTTTGACCATATGACTTAGTCTCACCAAATTGAACCCATAGCCTAGTCAATTGGCCTCAATTAATGTTGAAAAATCTTTATAAGTTTCCTATCCATCAAAATCAACCATCAATTTGCCTTGGTGAAGCCTCAAATCCATTTGATTTTGGCCTAAATCCAAAATTCCCAAATTTAGCCCCAAATTGGCTAAGTCCCCAAATTTCACCCAATTGATTGCCTTAAACTCCAAATTGGAATCCAATTCATGTTGAAAACTCTTCATGAGGTCCCTATTAACCATTCACAACAATTAATTTGGACCTAGCCCAAGGCTAACCCAAGCTAGACCCAAGCCTAGCCCAACATGACCAAATTGATTAAAGTTCAAAATTTCTTCAAATTAACCTTCAATTGGGCTCAAAACCTTTTCCATTCTTCACCAAAGTTGTTCCTCGTGATCATCTACACCAAAAAACAATCATTTGAGCCAATTGACATGGCTAACTAAACCCAAGTTTTGGTCATTTGCACCCACTTGGACCCATGCACTAAATGTGACCTAACCACCTTAAAGCCACCAAACTAACTCCACCACAGCCATTGGTCATATACTAAATGAGTCCTAACCACCCTAAAGTCACCAAATTAACTCCACCACAGCCATTAGTTGGACTTAGTGACCAGTCTATCACCAAATTAACTCCACCACAGCCATTAGTTGGACTTAGTGACCAGTCCAAATACCATGAAATCACCTAAAAATTAACTCCACCACAGCCATTAGTTGGACCTAGTGACCATTCCAAACACCATGAAACCACCTAATCAAGCCATGGACTAAAGGTCCCCCAAATTAAGGGATCTTATTTCCAAAAATGCACATGCTTAATATATCTTTTGCCAAAATCCAAGCACATTTGCATTAAATTGTTGTGATGGATTCCTCTGGGTTCCCTGAGCTCCTAGCCACCTACCCCTGGACAGCCGGCATTTAGGGATCTTATTTCCAAAAATGCACATGCTTAAGATATCTTTGCCAAATCCAAACACATATTGCAATAAATTGCTGTGATGGATTCCTCTGGGTTCCCTGAGCTCCTAGCCACCTCCCCCTGGCTGGCTGGAAATTGCTGTGATGGATTCCTCTGGGTTCCCTGAGCTCCTAGCCACCTCCCCCTGGCCGGCCAGCCAGTCTAGTGGCCGGAAAAGTCCAAAACCAAAAGCCACCCCCATAGCATCTCACCCAAATCAAACGTAGAGGCCAGCTCATCCAAATCAAACTGTGGAGCTCCTATGCCCTCCACCTAAGCACCACATTACACCTCCTAATTGGCCAAGACAGCCACCATAACCCCATTTTTATAAAAGGCCACCTCCATGGCCATTGAACTAAGTGCTGAAAATTTCTCAGAGAGGCCTCTACAAACTTCACACAGAGCTTCCCTAAGATCCCCTCAGTGCATCCCAACCATTTTCCCTCATCCATTCCCATTGTCGGAGCTCAATTTTGAGCTTGAAACCTTGCTGGAAACCAGGACAGAGCCCAATACACCTCCACACTCCACCAAACTCCAAATGCTTGTGCCCACACCTTCACAAGAGTGAAAGAAACCAAAGCCCCATCAAATCCCCTTCCACAGAGCCTCTACCATAGCTCTGCAGTGAAAGAAGCCAAAGCCCCATCAAATCCCCCTTCCACAGAGCCTCTACCATAGCTCTAGATCACCTGAAAACGAGCTTGGTCGAATTCATACCTAGGCTTTACACCAAGGCCAGGGACTCAATTCCTAGCCTCCTTTGACCTCAACAAACGTGCTGAGCACCTCTGATCGAAGCTTCCCTTCTCATAGCAAAGGTATAAAACTCCTCCTCCTCCTGAGCTTGTTTTGATCCTCCATTTATTTAAACTTGATTTCATGATACCTTAGCCGTATTGATGTGTTTGTCTCGCTTAGACGAGTCCATAGGATCAAACCCGAAGCGATCTGCTTGAGTCTAGGCCGAGATCTTAAGGTTTTAATCTGGACGGGCAAGGGATCACTCTATCGGGGACGATGACGGGGAGCCGTTTGATCAAGCGTGTATCAAACGGATAGCTCTTTGAGACGTGAATAGCGGGTAGAGTCAGCAAGCTGCGTGGACGGCGGCGTCCAACTAGAGCGCGCCACACATGCTTTCGGAGCCGTTGTAGGATGAGGTGGCACGCACGGTTTAACTAGAAAAATAGGGGTATTTTATTATTTATTTAATCCCCAAAACTTCAAAAATACATAACTTTGTGTAGAAAAATTATAAAAATAAAATAAAAATACCCTCTTGCTCAGTGAATAGAGGAGAATAATGTGGAAGAAATTT
>JXCR01103871.1:47198-73852 GCA_002079205.1 Phalaenopsis hybrid cultivar | reverse complement strand
CTAGCTGTTCAACCATCTTTGAACAGAGGGGTTCAGAAAGCCATTAAGGACTTTTTAAATTTTTATGTGGGGTCGGACCCCCAATAGGTGTGTTGGTGGATTAACTCCACCTAGGCATTTTCTGCCACGAATTGGGTCCCGCACTGGGTCCTAAACTTTCTCACAACTCTTTTCCACATTTGGTTTGATACTTCACGAATTGAACCAACTCATGTTGTACTGCGCACACTTTGAGACATTGATTTAATTTTACACCCTTTTAAATAAAGATGTTAAAATTACCTGTAAATTACAACCCGCTCGGTCTACAGATTAAACTCTATTTCTTCAGTGCTTGCACTAAAGATTACAAGGTTTTTGGCCATATAGCTGACCCTAAAACTTTCTATTTTAAAGCCTGCTGCGATGACTTACCCAACGCTGACCTTTTTCTTGCAACCTACTGACGGACCGCAACGCCGTAACGTCGCTCCCACCATCAAGTTCGGAANACAGGATTTGAGGTACAGTGCTCTTTCATTTTAAACTATGAAAAATATGGAGTCAGTTTGATTTCATACTTCGATGTCCTTCTGAAGCGGGCGAAGGGATTTCGATTCTGACAGCTTCTTACGGGCAGCCCCACAAACCAACCCGAAATAACGCCGACAGCTTCTGGCGACTCCGCTGGGGACAACCTTTTCTCTCTATACAAATCAAGAAATATTATCTTCACACATCGGTAATCTGTCAATGTCCCCCTTGGACCAAATTACCCTTCTTCCATTGGCATACTTTACCCATTTCTGTCTTGGGAAAGTACCGCTAACTCCTTGGACTTCCNTTCCAATTTTTCTCTATGGATCCAATTCTTATGATGATTCAAGGGTAAAGAAGAGTAGTAGAGCTTAATACTGCCACAAACTAACGATAATTTCAAATAAAAACAACTATAACCGCAGTAAAATTAAAGATAACTATGGGTTGCCTCCCAAAAAGTGCTTGGTTTAACGTCGTCAGCCCGACCTATTCAGGTGTTATTCTGGTTGAGGGATCATTGAAACCTCTTAAAAATTTGGTCTTTTACCCTAAAAATATGGTTTTAATCAGTGTCCATTTACTTTAAATCTATTTCTAGTTTTTTTATCTTCAATCTCAACAGCTCTGTAAGTATAAACTTGAGTCACAGTAAAGGGTTCTAGCCAACGAGATTTCAATTTCCGAAGAAATAACTTCAGCTTAGTGTTGCAAAGAAAAACTTCTTATCCTGATTCAAAGTTATTTTGGTTAATCTTCTGATCATGCCATAACTTTAATTTCTCCTTATAAATTCTGTCGTTATCATAAGACTCATTTCTTAATTCTTCCAATTCATTTAATTATAATAATCTCTTCTTACCAGCATCTTTCAATTTATAATTGAATTCTTTAATCACCCAATATGCTTTATGCTCCAATTCCATTGATAAGTGGCAAGTCTTTCTAAAAATTAGTCTGTAAGGAGTCATTCCAATATGAGTTTTATAAGCAGTCCTGTAAGCCCATAATGCGGTATTCAGTCTAGTGAACCAATCTACTCTACTAGGGTTTACAGTCTTTTCAAGTATTTTTTTAATCTCTCTATTAAAAACTTTAGCTAACCCACTAGTTTGAGGATGATAGGCAGTAGAGATTCTATGAATAATATTAAACTTTTCTGCCAATCTCTTAATATATGTATTCCTAAAATGGGATCTTCCATTAGTGATAATCATTCTAGACATTCTGTATCTAGTGAAAATATTTTTCATTAAAAATCTTGAAACACTTTTAGTGTCACAATGAGTCTTGTGCTTCAATCCACTTAGAAACGTAGTCTACTGCAATTAATATATATAAGTTCCCAAATGAAGGGATAAATGGTCCCATAAAATCTAATCCCCAAACGTCAAAGATCTCAACTTCTAACAAGAAATTTAGAGGCATTTCATTTCTTCTAGATATATTTCCTACTCGTTGACATCGATCACAAGTTATTATGTATCTATAAACATATCTAAAGATAGTAGGCCAAAAAAATCCAGCTTGTAAAATTTTATAATCAGTTTTATCAATTCTAAAATGTCCTCCAAGTTCAGAATCATGACATTTCTGAATGAATAGCTCAGTTTCATCATAAGGTACACATCTTCTCATAATCAGATCCTTACACTGTTTATATAAATAAGGCTCATCCCAAATATATGCTTTTGCATCATGAATACTCCTCATAATAAGATCCTTACATTGTTTATATAAATAAGGCTCATCTTCCTCATAATAAGATCCTTATATTGTTTATATAAATAAGGATCATCCCAAAAATATGCTTTCATACATTGTTTATATAAATAAGGTTCATCTCAAAAATATGCTTTTGTCATGAATGAATTTCTTTACATTGTTTATGTAAATAAGGCTCATCTCAAAAATATGCTTTTTTTACTGTTGCAATGTCAGCATAGGTGGCAAAATATCACTTACAATATAGTTAACAATATCAGTATACTGTTGCAATGTCAGCATAGGTGGCAAAATATCACTTACAATATAGTTAACAATATCAGTATATGCAGTGTCAGCATAGGTGGCAAAATATCACTTACAATATAGTTAACAATATCAGCATACCAGGGTATTTTCCACTCATTAATCTTATAAAGTTTTTCATCACGGAAATTGTTTGTAATTTCATTGTCGATGTCAGATAATTCATATTTTTCTAATCTTGACAAATGATCAGCAATCTGATTATCAGTTCCCTTTCTATCAACAACCACAAGGTCAAACTCTTGCATCAAAAGTGTCCATCTAATCAACCTTGGTTTGACATCCTTTTTTTGCATTAGATATTTAATAGCAGAGTGATCAGTATGCACAAAACATTTAGCTCCAATTAAATAAGATCTGAATTTATCTAAAGCATATAAAATGGCCAATAACTCTTTTTCAGTAACAATATAATTAATTTGTGAATCAATAAGATTACTAGCGTAGTATATAACTTTAAAAATCTTTTCATACCTTTGTCCAAGAATAGCTCCAATAATATAATCACTAGCATCACACATCAATTCAAAAGGTTTCTCCCAGTTAGGTGAAACTATAATAGGCGCTGTGATTAATTTTTCTTTTAATAACTCAAAAGCTTTTAAACAGCTTTTAGTAAATTCAAACTTGTCCTTTTCTAAAAGTTGGCATAGAGGTTTAGTAACTTTTGAGAAATCTTTAATAAAGCGTAAAAGTTGGCATAGAGGTTTGGTAATTTTTGAAAAATCTTTAATAAAACGCCTGTAAAATCTTAATAACTCAAAGGTGTTTAAACAGTCTTCAGTAAACTCAAATTTCTTGTCCTTTTCTAAAGCCATAGAGGTTTAGTAACTTTTGAGAAATCTTTAATAAAATGCCTGTAAAAACCAACATGTCCCTGTAGAGGTTTAGTAATTTTTGAAAAATCTTTAATAAAACGCCTGTAAAATCTAACATGTCCAAGGGTTTAGTAATTTTTGAAAAATCTTTAATAAAACGCCTGTAAAATCCAACATGTCCAAGAAATCTGTTTGGTAATTTTTGAAAAATCTTTAATAAAACGCCTGTAAAATCCAACATGTTCAAGAAAAATCCTAACCTCTCTTGCATTAGTAGGAGTAATTTAGATATAACTTGAATTTTTGCAGGGTCTGCTTCCATACCATTTTCCAAAATTTTATGTCCTAACACATTAGATATAACTTGAATTTTTGCAGGGTCTGCTTCCATACCATCTTCCAAAATTTTATGCCCCAACACAAATTCTGCTGCAACCATAAATTGACATTTCTCCCAATTCAGAACCAAATTAGTTCTTTCGCATAACTTCAAAAATTTTTCAAGATAAATTAAGCATGCGTCAAATGATGTTCCAAATATCAAAAATACTTCCAATCCATCATCAATTAACTTACTAAATATGGACATCATACATCTCTGTAATGTTGCACGTGCATTACATAATCCAAAAGGTATTCTTCAAAAGGCAAAAATTTCAAAAGGACTAGTAAATGTTGTCTTTTCTTGATGCTCACGAGCAATAGAAATTTGATGGTAACTGGTATATCCATCTAAAAAACAAAAATATTTGTGCCCAGCAATTCTATCTACTATTTGATCTAAAAAGGGTAAAGGGAAGTGATCTTTCCTGGTGGAAGTATTTAATTTTCTATAATCAATGAAAATATGCCACCAAGTAACTTGTCTGATAGGTATTAATTCATTATTTTTATTTATTTCAACGGTCACTCCTCCTTTCTTAGGAACACAATGAATTGGACTTACGCACACACTATCTGAAATATGATACATAATTCCAGTGTTTAACCATTTCAAAATTTCCTTCTTAAATACTTCTTTCATCATTGGATTTAATCCATTTATGGATCAACTCTTGGTTTATATTGTTAATCTAATATAATTCTGTGCATACAGATCAAAAGACTGATTTCCTTAATATCAGTTAAGGTGCAACCAAAAGCTTTCTTATATCTTTTCAATGTATTTAATAGTCTTTGCTCTTGCAAATCAATTAATTCTAAGGATATAATTACAGGTAATGTAAATGAGTCTCCCAAAAACACATACTTCAAGTGGCTAGGCAATATTTCAACTCAAGTTTAGGTGGTTTTATAATTGACAGAAATAGATTCTTATAAGCATTTTCCGTAATATCCAGCATTTCAAATCTTCCCAACATAATCTAATTCTTCATTTTCTAATTCGTCCAACATAACTTCATCACTCTCTTCAAATTGTTCTTTCTCTTCAAAATTCTCTTTAAAATCTTCTTTCAAAAGATGTTCACTAATTTCCATGCGAAAACATTTATTATCTCTTTCAACAACAGGGTATTTCATAGATTTCACAATGTTAAAAGTCACTTCTTGATCGTTAACTCTCATAGTTAATTCTCCTTTTTGAACATCTATCATAGCTTTTCCAGTAGCTAAAAATGGTCTGCCCAAAATGATAGGTATTTCTTTATCTTCCTCCATATCTAAAAGAATGAAATCCACAGGAAAGATAAATTTATCCACCTTTACTAACACATCTTCTATAACTCCCTTATGATATGTGACTGAACGATCCACTAATTGATGAGTTATAGAAGTAAGTGAGACTTCTCCTAATCCTAATCTTTTAAAAATTGATAGAGGCATAAGATTAATGCTGGCACCCAAATCACATAAAGCTCTTCCATAAAATTTTTCACCGATAGCACATGGGTTAATGCTGGCTCCAAAATCACATAAAGCTCTTCCATAGAATTTTTCACCGATAGCACACGTTATAGTGAAACTGCCAGGATCTTTTAATTTTTCAGGAAGCTTTTTCTGAATAATTGCACTACACTCTTTTTTAAGTGCAACAATTTTTTTATCTGTGAACTTCCTTTTCTTGGTCATAATATCTTTCATAAATTTCACATAACTGGGCATTTGCTCTAAAGCTTCTACGAAGGAAATATTTACCGTTAATTTCTTTAGAATTTCTAAAAGTTTGAAAAATTGTTTATTATTTTAAGCTTCTACGAAGGGAATATTCACCGTTAACTTCTTAATAATTTCTAAAAATTTTGAAAATTGTTTATTCTCTTTATTGTGCTTCAATCTTTGAGGAAATGGTGGTGGAGGTTTCTCCACAGTAATTTTCATTGGTGTAAAGGGGTACTCTAAATCTGGGTACTCATGATCCATTTTTTTTCAGTATCATTTTCTCTTTTACAGTTCCGTTTCTTTTTGTACTCTTGTCTTCAATTCTTTTCCACTTCGTAATTGTATTGCTTTAATTTGTTCTTTTCCTTGATCTTTAGGATTTGGTTCCATAGTACTCGAAAAAGTTCCCAATGTTCGGTTACTAAGCGCAGTAGCGATATGCCCTAATTGATTTTCAATATTCTTAATAGCAATTCCTTGATTTTGTAATTGATTTCCTTGAATTTGTAATTGATTTCCTTATTCTGCAATTGTTGACCCATGTTTAATATCAGCTCTTCCATAGACAACTTCTTCTTCTTAATTTGAGTGTAACTGTTAAATCCTGGAGGATAAGAAAGTCTATATTTAACATTTCCTTGGTTGGATGAATTTCCTAATGGATTCACTGGGTTATTCTAATTAAAATTTGGATGACTCTTCAAACCAGGGTTATAATAGTTTGAATAAGGGTTGTTGGGTCTATTAACTAAAGTCTCATATGAAGGTTGAACATCCACAAATTGCCCCGATGAATTCTCTTCCATCATAGTAGGATTCATATGAAGGTTGAACATCCACAAATTGCCCAGATGAATTTTCTTCCATCATAGGAGTTGGGGATGATTCTTCCAACCTGGGTTATAATAGTTCGAATATGGGGTTGTTAGGTCTATTAATAGCATTTAAAGTCTCATATGAAAGTTGAACATCCACAAATTGCCCAGATGAATTCTCTTCCATCATAGGAGGTGTTGGAGAATAATTCATCCCATAATGCTCTAATTTCTTTGATATTGCAGCAATCTGTGAAGCTAACATTCATATTACACAATCATGGATACTAGCTACTCTTTTAGGATTTACCCTTTCAGAAAGCCATTGAAAATTGTTGGTAGCCATCTCTTCTATTAACGAATATGTCTCATCAAAAGGTTTTGACATTAATGAACAACCAGCCGCAGCATCTATAATTGATCTAAGTGATCCCACTAATCCATTATAAAAAGTTTGAATTATCAACCAATCTGATAACAAATGATGAGGGCATTTTCTAAGAAGATCTTTAAATCTCTCCCAAACTTCATATATTGACTCTCCATCAATCTGACAGAATGATGTTATGTTATTTCTAAATTTAGCAGTTTTGGATGGAGAGAAATATTTGGATAGAAATTTCTGTGAAAGTTCTCCCCAAGTTCTAATAGATCCTGGTGCTAATGAATTTAACCACATCTTAGCCTTATCCCTCAGTGAAAAAGGAAAAAGTCTAAGTGTAACATCATCGTTTGAGACTCTGTCATATTTAAAAGTGGCACACAGTTCTAAAAAACTAAATTAGGATCTTCATTTGGTGTACCTCTGAATTGATTGTTTTGTATCATTTGGATAATAGCAGGTTTAAGCTCAAATGAATTAGCAGCTACATCAGAATTTTTGAAGATAAGTGAATTTCATCTATTGTAGGATTTGCATAATCTCGTAGAGATCTAGGGGGTGTTCATTCTCTATTCCTTGATTGTTCATGTTGTTTTCCATTGTATTAGAATTTCTAGGTCTGTTCTCAATCTTCTAATTTTTCTAACACTGCATTCTAATTTTGAATTATAGGGTATAAGATTTTTAGGTCCAAATTTACGCATACAATTTGAAATCAGTACACACTAAACAGTTAACTAAATATGAAAATAAGTTGCAATTCAAGTAAAAAATTTCTAATAATCCTAATTTGTCTGTTACTCTAATTGTGATTTTTGTTTCTCACTCCCCTGCAACGACACCAAAAACTTGACTGTGACTTTATATATGCTTAGAAATATAAGTATTTAATACTGCTGCTAAAAGATTTACTTCCTCAGCAACTGTACTAATTTTTTAATAACAGTTATAGATTCCATAAATATGGATGAAAGAAATATTCAATAATGGTAAAGTCACACTTATCAATGCAAGTATACATATCGCTCAAGTAATATAGGCCTCTAATGGAGTCCTAGATATCGATACCACAAGGAGTAAGATTAGAACTATGAACTAAAATTTTAGAAAAGCAATACTTTAATCACAACAACGAAGTTCAATTTGCTTATCACTACAAACTAAGATTTTAGAAAAGCAATACTTAATCACAACAATATAATTCAAATTGCTTATCTATGAACTAAGATTTTAGAAAATCAACACTTAATCACAACAATATAATTCAAATTGCTTATCTGTCATCTATTAGGCAATTGAAATAATTATGTAATTTTAATAACTATTAAATAACTAATGATACTAATGAAGAAGGCAATTGAAATAAATATGTAATTTTAATAACTCTTAAATAACTAATTATACCAATGAAGGTTCGCAATTGAAATAAATATGTAATTTTAATAACTATTAAATAACTAATGATACTAATGAAGGTTCAAATATGATGTTCAATATATAAGAAAGCATCCTTCTTCTTGTCAAGAAATTATAATGAATGGATAAAGTGAATTAGTTCAAATTATATTGTGTCAAATAGGAGCATACTTATTCTTTACCCTTTGGTCCAGGCATGAAGAACATTGACAAATCCTACGCTTGTTTATTGAATCTGCGACTAGGCCGGGAGGATACCGACTCTCACTTTGGAGTTCCCACATTCCCCTCACCTGAGGGCTAATATCTACACTTCAACACCCAAATGATAGGACCGAATTACGTTCCCCTCCCCTGAGGGCTAACATCTACACTTCAGTACCCAAACGATAGGACCAAATTGGAAGATTTTAGTTGCCTGAGGGCTAACATCTACACTTCAACACCCAAATGATAGGACCAAATTGAGGATTTTAGCTTTCCACTCTAAAATCTCCAATTCTACGCTCGATAATTTTTATTTCCCTATTTATTTGCACCAAATTGGGGATTTTAGTCTGTCACTCTAAAATCTCCAATTCTACGCTCGATAATTTTTTTTCCATATTTATTTGCACCCAACTTTTCCACTCTAAAATCTCCAATTCTACACCCGATAATATTATTTCCCTATTTATTTGCACCCAACTAATAAGGGCTTTGACCTCCTTAAATCTTGGATGTAATCTTCACTTTAATTGTAAAATAATTTCTTAAGATTGATTGGCCAGTAACTTCCATAAAATATTTTAACAAATCAATTGGCCAGATTGAAAGTAAATTAAGATCGAAGTGAAAAGATCATCACAATTTCTTAAACATTTTCATGGCTTCTCCAATTCAAATCAACATTTCACAAATCTCAAGACAAGGAGAAAGACTGGGAAAACTACTCAGATCTCATGAGAAAAACACAACAAAACACAGAATTCATATATAAAATCAAATTCATCCAAACTACAACAATAAATAAACTTATCTCTAATTTCTCCCCAAGAAAACTCCCCAAAGTTCCTCTGAAACTCTTCCTTTCTTTACAGCACACAGAATTCCTCTTCAAAGGAGCAAGGAAGAAGAAATCTCTCACTTTCCCTCCACTCTTACAATCTCTCAAAGAATTCATCACAATTTTAACACCCTAGTAAATTCTCTATACACTAATGGAAACTCTCTAACCTTCAGGACCTCTAGGCTCTCCCAATTTTTGGCCAAATTATTATTTTAAAGTTGTGGATGAGCTTTCCCAAGAGTTGCCTAATCATCCCTTCAAAATTTGTCCTCATCCAAAGCCCAGTTGGACATAATCACCGAGCTCACCATCGGCGGCCTCGAGGGCACCATCAGCAAACCTTCTTAATGAATTAATTCAGGAGTCTCGGGAAATTTTGCCGTTGGCGGGGTCGATGGTGTCGTTGGCACCCTAGTTCAATTCTTCATTTTTTGGTCCTTTTTTGCTCCAAATTTGCTCCTTTTCACATCTTTTTCCTCCAACTTACCCTATTCATCATTCCTGCAACAAAACATCAAAAATACCTTTCTTTAAAGTGCAATATCATTAAAAACAGCATAAAATAGGTATGAAAATCTACATCATTCCTGCAACAAAACATCAAAAATACCTTTCTTTAAAGTGCAATATCATAAAAAATAATATAAAATAGATATAAAAATCTCAACATATTTTCCTTTGGTCAGTTGTCTCAGATTCAGGGAAGAAAATGCTCGAACCCCTGACCATGTATGATTCTCTTTTTACTCCACCAGGGTATTATGACTATAATGATTATGATTTCAGCTACATTTTAAATGTTTCTAGTGATAATGTAACTGACTTTGCTCAATATAACACCAATCTTGATTCCCAAACTAATCCTCAAATCATACTTAAGTCTGATGAGCCCATTAGTAAGGATGAAGAAGATATCGACGATACCGATTACAATATCATTGGTAGTGAGGAGCCAGTCCTTGAGCATCATGACACACCACCTGCTATCAACTTAGTTCTCTCCAATGAAGAAGAAGCAATAAAAAATTTACTTACAACATTGAAAGAAGGAGAAGAAATCACAAAGATAAACCTAAGGAGCGGAAAAGTGTAACCCTTGAGGTTAGCTCCCGTAGATAAAAGAAAACAAATAGTAACTCAAAAAGAGCTACCTCCACCTCTACCAGTAGAAGAACTGAATAATTAAGTAAAGATTGGAGGATTATATAAAGTGGATTATAATGTACTAGCTCATCTTAGAAGTTTACCATGCAAAATAAGTATCTATGATCCTCTAATCCTAACAAAGAAGACGAGAGAGTCTCTGGTTACAACCTTGCTTGCCCAGAGATTTTCTTAGCTCAATTGGCCAGCACATCCTCGGATGAAGTTTGTTCTTTAAAGGAACAACCTGGGATAAGTTTCATAGATGAAGACATGTTGCTAGGTACTGCTGACCAGAACCGACCGCTTACATCTCTGTTAATATCGCAGATTTGTATTGTCCATAGTTTTGGTATATTCTAGAGCATCACTCAACCTAATGAGTCTATAAACATTGGCATATTTGGATATTAAGGCTCAAGAGCTTACAACTGATAAATGATGTTAAGAGGATTTAATCAGAAGGGAGAAAGAGCCCTTCGATCAATTATACTGCTTATGAAAGTCGGAGAATTAGTAACAACTGCAAAATTCTATATCATCGACACCGAGACCTCTTTCAATGCTTTACTTGGTAGACCATGGATTCATGAGCACACGGTTCTGTCTTCCCTACATCAGTGCATCAAATACTATAAGGAAGGATAAGAACATTGCATTAAAGAAGATTTATAACCATTTTCAGTTCATGAAGTTGGCATTCATGAAGATACAGCCTACTATGCGTCTCCAAGGAAAACTGTCTTCTCACGTAAATTTGTGAAAAATAAAAATGCATATCTAGAAGGATCATGAGGGCAAAGCCATTCAGCTCTGCTTCAGCAATCTGCCACCAGTGGGGTTTCTTTTAGTTTGCATACCCAAGGTCGAGGCCGGGGAGGTGGACTGGGAAGAACCAATATGATTACTGAATGAACTAAGCCGACCATCAACATTAATGATGAAAAAAGCTACGAGGAAATAATGATGATAAAACAGAAGAAACCATAGTACGAGATCTCCTTGGAAGAGTTAGAGAAAAGTGAAAATGAGTCGATCTATGATCAGATCAACCATTATGTGAATGTCATGTCGCTTACTCCAAATCTCCCTCAAAATATCGGGAGTTTAGAGGTCAAGGAAGTCTGTAGCATTGGTTTAAAGCTGATCAAATTTTAACGTGTTTCTACTTTTGCTAATAAAAAAAAATCATGTAAATTTATATGAGAATCCTAATGAATTAATAGAATTACCTTTTTGTTACTTTTCTCCTCATGTACAAATGTTGATTCAATAGAGATATTGAAGAGGGTCTCAGATTTGGTACTGTAGGACCAACTGATGAATCATAATTTTCTATGGTCGTTTCTAGCGGGTCGAAAGAGGATTGCCTCGATGTAGAGGATGACTCTCTAAATTTGTTAATAGAAGATGCCCTGCCCGAATTTAAGGAAGAAATTAAATCAACTATTGTTGAACGGAAGAAAGTTAATCTCGGGATTGAGGAGCAGCCCCGACCTATATTTATAAGTTCTCTACTCAGCAATGATTAATCTTCAGAATTGATCAAGTTACTATCAAAATTCAATGATTTCTTTGGATGGATATATGATGAAATGCCAGGATTATCCCCAAAGTTACAATTCATAAGCTTAGGATGGACAATGATATGACCCCAATAAAACAAGCTCCTGGAAGAATGCACCTCGAAATAGAGTAACAAGTCATTGCCAAGGTGAAGAAATTGATAGATGCTAACTTTGTAAGAGAAGAGCAATGCCCCATATGATTGGCCAATATTGTACTAGTTAAGAACAAAAATGTACAGATCTGTGTATGTGTCGACTTTGTGGATTTAAACAAAGCTGTTCAAAAGATGAATTTCTTTTGTTGATACCAAAAATGATGGTGGACATCACTTCAACACATGAAATTTTCTTTTTCATGGATGGATCTTCAGGTTTCAACCAAATCAAGATGGCGCCAGAAGATGCAACACTTACAGCCTTCATGACACCAATTGGGATCTTTCGCTACAGAGTGATGCCATTCAGGTTGAAGAATGTTGGAGCAATATATCAATGAGGAATGAGAAGATCTTTAACAATTTCATTCACTACTAAGTGGAATGCTATGTGGATGATTTGGTAATCAAGAGAAAATAAAAAATAAATCATTTGTATGATTTGAAGATCATGTTTAAATGATTACGATAATATAATCTCAAGATAAATCCCCTAAAGTGCACCTTCGGCCCCACCTCTGAGAAATTTTGAGGATTTGTTGTCCGTCATCGGGAAATCGAGATCAACTCGGACAAGGTTAAAACTATCTTAGAAATGCCTCCTCCCAAAATCTTGAAACAACTACGCTCCTTCCAAGGAAGGTTGACATATCTGAGATGTTTTATCTCTAATCTCTAAGGTAGGTGTTAGCCCTTTTCGACATTAATTAAAAAGGATGCCCAATTCGTTTGGGAAGAGAAATACAAGTGAGGCTTTGAGGAAGTCAAACAAACTCTGTCGGAGCCCTACTAGCTCAAGTTAATGATGAGGGTAGAGAAAAATTATTCTACTACTTAAGTCGACGTCTAATACCGATAAAGATAAAGTATGAACCCATTGAGAAGCATTGTCTAGCTTTGATCTTTGCCGCCCAAAAGCTTAGACATTACATGCACTCTCATAAAATTATCTTTATTTCAAAAGTTAACCCGTTGCAATATTTGATGACCCGAAAAACACTTTTCGGACGTCTAGCAAGGTGTTCAATGATTTTATTGCAATTCGATATAACTTTTGTTCCCCTCCGCGCTATCAAGGCACAGATTTTAGCAGATTTTCTAGCAGCACGCCCACTTCCAGCTGGGTCCCCTCTTAATGTTGAGTTACCAGATGAACATGTATTATAAATGAAATTCTCCAGTGCGCAACATTGGGAAATGTACTTTGATGGAGCTTCGTTAGCCAGAAAATACAAAGGATCAGAAATAGCTATAACGGGAAAAGTAGGAATTGGTTTGATTTTCATCATGCTAGATAACAATATGTTGAGATTCTCCAATCACCTGACAGAGCCGTGCTAAAACAATGAGGCAGAATATGAAGCACCAGTCACCGGGTTGGAATTGATAATCTCAATGGATATAACATATATTGCCATCTATGGAGACTCACAACTCGTCATTCAACAAGTTGCCGGACAATACAAGATTTTGAAGCCAAGGTTAGCAGACTACCACCAGTACACAATGAAGCTGCTGGAACAGATCCCCAATGTGAATCTCTACCAAATTCCTCAGAGAGATAACACCCATACCGATGTGTTAGCAAAACTTACAAAAGAATTGGCGTGTTCTACAGAGGACTCCATCAATATTACATTTCAAGGATGATGAGTTTTATCTTGGATCGACCTCGACAACTTGCTTAAGCTCGAAAAAGAAGAAAGAATGGTGATTGCAGTTGCTGATATAAATAAAGACTGGAGCAAGCTATTAACACAATATTTTCAAACTAAAAAGTTACCAGAAGACAAGTCTAAGGCATATCCCTTCATAAGAAGGGCTATTTCATATGCTCTAGTGGGCGACGTCTGATCCTGACTTAAGGCTTATGCATAGTATAACAATAGTTCTGATGATATTTTTCACTTATATTTTCTTATTTTGCAACAAAACTAAAAAAATTGATCTTGAAAAAAATAGGAGTTTAACTTTTTAATTTATATATATTTATATTGGGATACTACACAAGTATATGTATTGTTATCAAGTGATATATGACTTTTTGATTAATACCTGAATATCAAACCCACAGGGAAGATTATACAATATGCACTTTTTAGAAAGTTTTTCTATTTTTAAAAAGATATATACTTAAACTAAAAATGACTTCCGTAGGAATTTAAAATTTAAATATTTGTGGTATTTTTGATATTTTAACGAAATAGTAACAACTTAAAAAGATAACTAAATATTTTGTAGAAGAAAAGTACTTAAAATGAAAATATCTTTCTTCTTATTAATAAGTATAGGAATTCTGTTGTGGAAGTATGCAAATTGTGTTGTTCCAAATAGGAGCAATAGTAGTCTTTACCCTTACTAGAGTTGCTATAAAGAACATTAGCTAATTTAAAGTTTGAATAGTTCTAAAGACCAGCTAGGTAGGGTAGATACTAGCTCTCACTCTAGAGTTCCCTCGATTCCCTCCACCTAGGGGCTAACATTCTTTTATCAGAACCTAAAACAATAAACAAAGTTGTGGGCTTTAACCTATCACTTTAAAGTCCTCTAACTATATACCCATCAGTGAATATTTCCCTATTTATTTGCACTCAATCATATGAACTACATTCTCATTCATACAACCTCATGTGATTCTTTTTAATTGTTGACTGAGACAATACCAACCCGATTCTTGCATGTTCTCACAACAAATTTTAACATCTGGATTGGCCAAATCAAGAAGTAAATGAAGTACATTGATTTGTTCTCACAACAAATTTTAACATCTGGATTGGCCAAATCAAGAAGTAAATGAAGTGCATGGCTTTTAATCATCACAACTTCTTCCATCATTAAAGATCAATACTCTCCACAACTTCCATCCAAACTTTAATTACTTATCATTTTAAGGAAAAAATAAAGAAAACTACTCAGAATACATTGGATTGGACAAATCAAGAAGTAAATGAAGTGCATGGATTTAAATCATCACAACTTCTTCCAACTTTAAAGATCAATACTCTCCACAACTTCCATCCAAAACTTAATTACTTATCATTTTAAGAAGACAGATAAAGAAAACTACTCAGAATCCATGGAGAAAAAAAAAACCACACTTTAGTTTAAAAGAAGAAAATATTGTCAAACCAACAACATGTCTCAATTTAAACCAAAAGTAGTCTAAAACGAAAAGATAAAATGTTATCTCAAGTCCTCCACAAAACTCTTAAAGTTCCTTTGAATCTCTTCTCTTTTGCAATCACTCAAAACAAAATAATAAAAAAGATAAAGTAGATAAAATGTGGTTCCCGAAAATCTCTCTGAACTAACTCCCTAGAGATGAATTTTCAAAACTTGCCAATATTTTTAGGACTCACACTTTTTCGAACCTTTTCAGGACTCTTTCTAAGTCCTCTCTTCTTTCTTTTATAATTTTCCAAGAGGTTCCTTGTAATCTCTTCAAAATGTGTCTTGATTCGATGTATTTGCTCAAGAGACATCATTTCATGATAATTTTCGTCCATGGTGGTTACAACCACCTATTAAGCCAATGGGTGCCTCACAAACCTCTTTAAAATTTGTGAAAACAAATTTTACTCATCCAATAATTGCCACTGGCGCTTAAGCGCAGGGTCTCAGTGCTTAGGCGTGGCCTTCTCTGTTTAACTGGCGCTTAAGCACTGGATCTGGCGCTTAGGTGCCAAAACTCTTTTGCACAATGTTTCACCTCTTTGCTCCAAATTTGATCATTTTTCACTCCTTTAAGCATTTTTTCCATTTTTACTTGTATCTACAAGAAAAGCACAAAAATACCTTTCTTTAAAACACAATATCTCAAAAATAGGTTAAAAAATGTGTCTAAAAATACTATATATTTTAGGTGTATCAATGTCCTCTATAGAAGATCATTTGATTAGATGTGACTATGATGTTTGAGTAGAGAAAAAACATAGAATATCGTCAAAGAAATACATGCTCGATTGTGTTAAGCTCACCAGTCATGACCAAAAATGAAAATTAAGATCAAGAGACTGGGATATTATTGGCCAGCAATGATGTTCGATTGCATGGATACTACTAGAAGTGTTACCTTTACTAAGTGCACGGCAGGGTCTTACACCAATCTCTGAATCTGCTACACCCAACCATTGTCTCATGGTTAATCGAGTGTTTGTGCATGAACATAATAGGTTCGATAGACCCTCCATCCTCTAAGGGACATAGATTTATTCTTGTCGGTATAGAATACTTTTACAAGTGGGCAGAGGCAATGTCGTTACTAGAGGTTACAACACATCGCGTCCTTCAATTTTTCAAGCGTCAAATCATTTATCATTTTGACATACTATACAGAGTGATTTCTGACAATGGGACAACCTTTAAGAGCACAAAGACAAAAAAATTGTCAAAATACATGGGATAAACTGGAGGTACTCTACAATTTACTATCCCAGGGTAAACGAACTAACTAAAGCCTTCAACAAAATGCTTGTGCGCAAATCTTAAAGAAGATATTGTATGAAAACATAATAGATTGGCATAATAAACTATTAGAAGCTTTATGGGCCTACCAGACAACATTCAAAACTCCCACTCAATGTACCCCTTACGCACTTGTGTTCGGGTCCGAGGTCGTACAGCCGCTGGAAGTTTAGACACCGTCTCTCAGAGTCGTCATTGCCAACCAAATTACAACTGAAGATAGTGCAAAGCTCAGACTTGAAGAGTTAGAAAGTCTCGAGGGAAAATTATTAGAAGCACAAAAGCATTTGAAACTTTACCAAGCAAGGATGGTATAAGCTCATGAAAAATTTGTTCACCTGAGGACATTCAAGGTGGGTGACCTCATTCTTGTTCTCAAATAAGCTATTCTTGCACATTGCAAGATAGGTGGAAAATTTGAGCCAACTTGGGAGGGAACATCCATCGTAGAAAAGGTTTATTCGGGAGGAGTCTACTAGCTTGTGGATTTTCAAGTTGAAAGAACTTTGCTGCCAATCAATAGACGATATTTGAAGACATACTATACAACATGAAATTGCTTGAAATAAAATTTTGAGATTTTGATTGTTCTGGGGTTATTTATTTGGTCAAGTGTCTGTTATTGGGTCCAAAATTTTGTAATAAATCAACCTCAATAAAATAAAAACTTTTAAAGTTGCATACTTTGATGTTCTCCTTTCTGNATATATATATATATATATATATATAATCTTTGCAACCGTATAAACAAAAATTGTCTAATAAATATTTTATTTTGTTCTTGTTCCTACTAAATTTCAGGGCACTGATGCTTTTTCTGGTTTCCGCAAAAAAATGTTAGGACAGAAGCTAATTTATAATTTTAAGGATGGTTGGAATCTCACACTTAACGAGAAAAGGGCATCTCAGGGTGGCATCATAGACTTCGACTTGGACTTTGGTCAAGTCGACGTGGACTATGGGGGTCACCTGACGGACGTGGTCAATTGTCGAGAGAAAGAAGGGCTACAATCACTGTTAAAGATCAGCACTAAAGAGGATTCCTCACTGAAGAGGAAGAAAGTGATAGTGCAGCAGAATCTGATGGAAGGGACTAGTTGTTTGCCGTCCATGATAACTGTGCCAACAAGATGTCTAGTCAGTGCTGATGATGAGAGACTGACACATGCACCATTAAAAAGAACTAAACGTAGAAATGCCAATATCCAAAAACATAGAGTTTTCCTAGGTGAAGAAAAAAAATGCTTGAAAGAGGCAGAAAATATACTTACCCCAAATCCTGAGGGAAAAATCTATGATCCTTGCATGAGAGAGACTTCCCTCAAGTTTTCCTCTCATAGAGGACGAGACTGAATTTGCAATAGAGTCGACATTACCGCCAATTTCAAATGAGCTTTGTGTGGGTTGCCTAACATGCAACACCAAGATCCTCAGACAGATACCAGATACAGGAGCATTGATGGAATGCCCATAATGTACATCCTTCACTTAAAGCGTTACAACACTCTGGAGGAGTACGTATGTACCGATAGTGGATTTCAGACTACCGACCACTCAATTGGAGAATCATACATCCCATTGGATACAGAGACATTGCAAACATGGATTCCTGTGGATATTAAAATGAGGGAGGAGCCCCAAAAGTCATAGATGGTTTCCATGGCAGAATTTGATAAGATGAGCAAAGTAAAGAAGAGATAGTTTAAATTCCACAAAGAGGTCCAGAGAAAATTTTTCAGTATACTGGAAGGCCTTAAACTGTACACCAGAGTTTTTCCTAAAAGTGAAGAAGGAAGCATTTTAGACTGTGTTTTTGACCAGAGGGACAGAGGTCGAGCCGGTCTTCTGATGGAAAGAACTTGTTCAGAACCATAAAAGTGGATGTGTGGAAAAGGTAGGATAACCATCCAATGTGGTTGTTGCTACAATTTAACCAAGGATAGGTAAGGGAACCCCTTGAGATCTTAATACACGATGAGGTGGATCCATTGCCTCCCACAATAAAGTGGATGATAAAATGGATGGTCAGATGGAGTGTGTTGCCAATGGACAACATTCCAAAATTGTTGTATCATCAACATTTATGAAGAGGGAGACTGTCTTCCCCCACATTTAGATCACCATGACTTTGTCAGATTTTTCTACATGGTCTCGTTCATGAGTAAAAGTGACATTTTGTTTGTGAAAGAAATCACTCGGTGAGTTCAGAGGATTAGTTGCAATTCCACTGCTGGTGGGTTCAATACTAAATTTGAATGGAAATGAAGAACTCACAAAGCACTGCATTCCAGATGTACGACGACGCAGGGATTCCTTTACACTCAGAAGGATGGATGACAACACAATGTCATATGGATTTCGAATGGATCTAGAATTGGAGGGGCTACAACCATACGAGCTATGATATGGTTGTACCTCTAAGAAAACAAGAATTTTTTTTTTGTTTTGGAGCGTGGCTTAGTAGGTTAGCTTGATCAGAAGCTCATCCCCTAGAGAACAGACACAGTTTTTGTCACCTTTCGTATTGCACTAGAGCAGCAATATATGGTATGTACTCAGTATATGATGTTTCAAATGTATTCAACATGATTTTCTCTCGATGCTTTCAGATGTATTCAGTCTGTAACACCTCTTTGAAGCATATTAATGAAATTTCTTTAATATTTCAAAAAACTTGTCAAATTTCCCTTTTGTGCGATGACCAAAAAGCCACAGAACCGTATGTTGGTTCTGAATTATAATGAGCAAAGAAAAAAACAATAAAAAATTTTTGGTGATAAAAAATTTAAATAAAATATCCCTTTGAAAAATCAACCAACAAAAAGTTAAATTTTGAAAAATATACTTTGATAATTAAATGTGATAAAAATAACAAGAAAAGAAAATGATAAATTTATTGACTTTTTTTCTCTTGAGTTCGAGGTTTTCTACTCTTTGCTTACGTAGCACGACTATCATGGTCTACACCAATTTTATCACATCCCCATGAAGTATCATACTCTACACAAAGTCTCACAAAATTTCCTCGCCAATGTCAATCTTCACATGTCATATATCTATGAGCTTATCACCACAAATTCTCAACAGTATTTTCATGTTGTTCTCCGGGTCAGTACCTAAATTCTGATTCACTTCTTTTGAGATCAGTACCTAAATTTTTATTCTCTTTTTTAAATTGATACCTAAATTTCAATTCTCATCTCGGGGTCAGTACCTAAATTATGATCCATTTTTTCAATATAGATTTAAGATCACCTTAAATGGAGTAAGGCATCCTATTCTCATTATCTTCAAGAAATGTTTAGGACCACCTTAAATGGAGTAAGGAATACTATTCTCAATATCTTTAAGATTGGTTTAACACCAAATTAAATGGAGTAAGGCATCTGATTCTGTTTTTGGGGTTGATATCTAAATTTCAATTCTCAGTACCTAAATTTTGAACACTCCTTTCGAGGTCGACACCTAAATTTTGATTCACCTTTCAAGGTAGGCTTAGATGTCCTATTCTCATCTTCCCATCTCAGGGTCAGCAACTAAATTCTGATTCCCTTTCTTTGAGGTCAGTACCTAAATTCCAATTATTTTTCTAGGATTGATATCTAAATTTCAATTCCCATCTCAGGGTCAATATTTAAATTTTGATCCCTTCTTTTGAGATAGGTTTAAGACCACCTTAAATGGAGCAAGACATCCTATTCTTATTATCTTAGAGATCGGATTAAGGCCACCATAAATAGAGTAAGACATTCGATTCTCTTTCTGGGGTTGATACCAAAATTTCAATTCCCATCTTAAGATCAATACCTAAATTCAGATTCCCTTCTTTTGGGGTCAGTAACTAATTTATGATTCTCCTTTTCGGGTAGGCTTAGACGTCCTATTCCCATCTTCCCATTTCGGGTCAGTACCTAAATTCTGATCCCTCTTTTCGATATCGGTACCTAAATTTTGATTCTCCTTCCGGGGTCATAACCTAAATTCTTGTCCCTCATTTTAGGGTATGCTTTGACATCCTATTCCCATCCTTACGATCGAGGTAAGCTTAGACATCCTATTCTTATATACACTTTTGGGGTTAGTAACTAAATTCTGATTCTCCTTTCGATATACACTTAGACATCCTATTCCCATCTCCACCATCGGTGTAGGCTTTGACGTCCTATTCCCATCCTTATGTTCGGGATAGACCTTGATGCCCTATTCCTTTTCTCTCAATCCAGTTCCCTCATGTGTAAATTCACCTCATTTAAATTTTAAATTGAAACCCAAACTTTCTTTGATATATTCAATTTGAATTGAGTCTTTGTTGGGACTAACAGTTTGCCTGACGATTGTCCTCGAAATCTCCTTTCTTTTCCCAGTGAAAGTATCTGTTACTCCCAAGTGGAATTAACTATCACTCAATTCTAAACTTTGTTCCAGGTTTGTTGATTAGAATATGGTGTTTGTTTTGTTGACCTCATCGGTCAACGTTAATATTTGCGGTCTAACTATTTCCTCTTTAGTAGCCTAAGGTCAAGCCATAGGACTTTCCTGTTGACTATTCCTAGAGGAATAGAAAAGGAACCCTCATCATTAGAAATTCTAAACTCTTCTTTGCTCAACTTGAAGTTCTACATATTGGTTCTGACCTCTAGCAGTTGGTAGGTGGGATCAATATGGGGAGCTCAATGGGAGTTCCCATAAGACTGCTGGGCCTTAGGGTTGACCCCTGGGTCTTGGTCTGGAGCTAATTCACTCACTTACACTCATTTTCACTCACATTCACTCACAACCCTAAACCCAAACTTGTTAACTTTGATCCCTTGATCTTTTGGGAGAATCATGTAGATGGTCCCCTATACCCACTAGCCCTTACTAGGGTCTAGCGAAGCCCAGTACACAGAGGACCAAATTGGAGATTCCATGGGTCCAGGGCTAAAATAGGGTGTTACCAAATTCAACCTTTTACCCCCAAATCTACCTAATTTACCAAAACACCCCAAACCCCAAATTTGACCCAAATTCCCAGTTTCACCCAAAATACCCAAATTTGTTCAAAAAATCATCTCAAACTATTTGATGCTACCCAAATTGCCCAAAATCCCCTAAAATTTTCAAAATTACTAAAATACCCCCAAATTTACCAAAATTACAAAAATACCCATGGTGGCCCAAACTTTCACAAAACCCTCAAATCATTTCAGATGTCCCTAAAGTCAATTTAGACCATTCAATTAAACCAAATTTGATCAATTTGACCAAATTTGACCAAAAGCCTTAAATTGTCCTTAAAGGCTCAATTTCCCCAAATTCACCCCAAATGTCCACAAATTTGATCCCAGTTTCCCCCAATTCCAATTATAAATTCAAATTCATAATGATCAAATGCACTTCAAACTAGATCCAAGCCTAATTGACTCACATTCAAGTCCATTTCCAACCCAAATCAAAAAGCCCAATTTAGCAATGTGCCCAAATTTCACCAAATTGAATGCCTTAACCCCAAAATTGACACCCAATTAATGCTTAAAACTCTTCATAGCAATCCCCTAGACCAATTTGAACTCTAAATTTGGACTTAGCCCAACTCTAGCCCAACCTAAACTCAAATCTAACACACCGTCCCCAAATGGATCAAATGCCCAAAATCTCTCAAATTGCCCATAAAAATCAATTCAAAATCACTCTAAATATTTTCCAAACTCTTTGTTTAAATCATCTATATCATCTTGATTAATAAATTGGTCTCAATGTCATGGCTAGCCTAACCCAAACTCATCTTCAAGATAATTTAACCCAAATTGAACCCATGCACCAAAATTAAATAACCTATACCAAAGTGACCAAATTAATGAAACCACAACCACCAAATGGATCCTAGTGACCAAAATGGACCAACCTAGCCCATTCTATGGAAGCCATGGACAATTGGTCCCTTGATTTATGGGATTTTATCCTTTTTTAAGCATAAACCAAGAAATACTTGCCATGATGCCATGCCAGTACGACTTAAGCATAATTAAACCTCCCTTTGACTCACCTGGCTTGCTGACCATCTCCCCTGCTCTAGCCAGCCATCCTAGTTGCTAAAAAACACCAAAAATTAGAGCCCCATGCCTCCATCCAAACCCAATCTCACCTATCCAAGCTGGCCAGCTCTAATTGGTCTTTGGCATTTTTTTCCCTCCACCTAAGCACCCGATTGCACTTGAATTGAAGCCCTAAGCTCCACCCTAAGCCCCTTTATTTAAATCACATCCTGCATGGCCAAAACATGAGCTAGCAAATTTCTTTCGGGAGACTCTGCCCATTTGCTTCCCGACACTGTCCAAGAACTCCTAAGCTCAAGCCCAACATTTTCCCTCTCTAGTTCCCCCTCTGAGAGGCCAATTTTGAGCTCAAAATTTCTGGTCGAACAAAGATAGATTTCTCCACACCTCCACAGTCCACTAAACTCCAATTAACTGTGTACGCACCATCCCAACACTGAGAGGAGTTGATTCCCCACAAAATTCCCATCCTAAACAGCCTCTAACATAGCTCTAGACCACCACCTAAAATTGAGCTTGATTGAAATCATAGCTAGATAATTCATGACTTCCTGAGACTTTATCTGATGGTTCGTTGGATCCATTTGAAGCTGCCACAACCATCTGATTGAGGCCTCCCCTCTCAGATAAAGGTACTGAACCTTGTTGACCTCATTTTTGGTTGAGGTTTAGCTTTTCCTCTTTAGTAGCCTAGGGTCTAGCCATAGGATTTTTCCTGTTGACTATTCCTAGAAAACTAAACATGAAATCCTCACCACTAGAAATTCCAAATCCTTCTCCACTCAGCTTGAAGTTCCACATATTGCTCTCAACCTCTAAATACTTAGTAGGTGGGGTCACTGTGGGGGAAACTCAAGATGAGTCACCCTTAAGACTGTTAGACCTTAAGGTTAACCCTACGTGTTGTTCTGGAGCTAAACACTCACTACATTGAGTCACCCTTAGGATTACTCGACCTTAGGGTTGACCTTGGGTGTTGGTCTGGAGCTAAGGCATTCGAGTCACCCTTAGGATTGCTGGACCTTAGGATTGACCTTGGGTGTTGGTCTGGAGCTAAGGCACTCACTACACTTATCTTACCGACATACACTCACAACCCTGAACTCAAACTTCTAGTCTAGATCCCTTGACCTTTTGGGATACTCATGTAGATTGTCCCCTAAACCTACTAGCCCTAGGGAAACCCTAAACTCAAATTTCTAGCCTAGGTCCCTTGATCTTTTTGGGATACTCATGTAGATGACCCCCTAAACCTACCAGAACCCTGAACTCAAATTTCTAGCCTAGATTCCTTGATCTTTTGGGATACTCATGTAGATGGTCCCCTAAACCTATTAGCCCTAGGGCCAAGGTTTAGCTAATACCACTATGTAGAGGACCTAAAATGGGATTTCCATTGGTCCATGGCTTGTTGGTGATGGTTGGTTCCTCAACTCTACCAAAATACNATGGCTTATTGGTGACAATCGGTACCTCAACTCTACCAAAATACCCATCTTGGCCTTTTACCCCTAAAACACCCCCAAATTACCAAAATACTCCTCTTTGATGCCAATTCCAATCCTAAACTCAAATTCACTTTTGATATGACCAAAATAAACCAAATCCAAGCTCAATTGGTCCATGATTTAAGCCTAATTTTGATTTGGGTCAAAACCCTAATTTTGACCATATGACTTAATCTCACCAAATTGAACCCATAACCTAGTCAATTGGCCTCAATTAATGTTGAAAAATCTTTATGACATTCCCATACATCAAAATCAACCATCAATTGGCATTGTTGAAGCCTCAAATCCATTTGATTTTTGCCTAAATTCAAAATTCCCAAATTTAGCCCCAAATTGGCTAAGTCCCTAAATTTCACGCAATTGATTGCCTTAACCTCCTAATTGGCATCCAATTCTTGTTGGAAACTCTTCATGAAGTCCCTATTGACCATTTACAACAATCAATTTGGACTTAGTCCAAGGCTAACCCAAGCTAGACCCAAGCCTAGCCCAACATGACAAATTTGATTAAAGTTCAAAATTCTTTCAATTTGACCCTTCAATTGGACTCAAAACCACTTTCATCCTTCACCAAAGTTGTTCCTTATGATCATCTACACCAAATGCAATAACTATTTGGGCCAATTGACATGGTTAACCTAGCCCAAACCCATGTTTTGGTCATTTGCACCCACTTGGACCCATACACTAAATGTGACCTAACCACCTTAAAGCCACCAAATTAACTCCACCACAGCCATTAGTTGGACTTAGTGACCAGTCCAAACACCATGAAATCACCTAAATCAAGCCATGGACCAAAGGTCCCCCAAATTAAGGGATCTTATTTCCAAAAATGCACATGCTTAAGATATCTTTGCCAAATCCAAGCACATTTGCAATAAATTGCTGTGATGGATTCCTATGGGTTCCCTGAGCTCCTAGCCACCTCCCCCTGGCCGGCCGGCCAGCCTAGTGGCCGGAAAAGCCCAAAACCGAGAGCCACCCCCATGGCACCTCACCCAAATCAAACCTAGAGGCCAGCTCATCCAAATCAAACTATGGAGCTCCTCTGCCCTCCACCTAAGCACCACAATACACCCAAACTTATGCCCTGAGAGCCACCCCATGGCCATTTTTATAAAAACTCACCTCCCACGGCTATGGGAGGTGTGCTGAAATTTCCTTAGAGAGGCCTCCCCAGACTTCATACAGAGCTTCCCTAAGATTCACTCAGTGCATTGCAACCATTTTCCCTCACCCATTCGTGTTGCTGGAGCTTAATTTTAAGCTTGAAACCTTGCCAAAAACCAGAACAGAACCCAATACACCTCCACACTCCACCAAACTTCAATTGCTTGTGCCCACACCTTCACAAGAGTGAAAGAAGCCAAAGCCCCATCAAATCCCCCTTCCACAGAGCCTCTACCATAGCTCTAGACCAACACCTGAAATCGACCTTGGTAGAATTCATACCTAGACCTTACACCAAGGCCAGGGACTCAATCCCTAGTCTCCTTGGACCCCAACGAATGTGCCGAGCACCTCTGATTGAAGCCTCACTTCTCAGAGCAAAGGTATAAAACTTTTCCTTCTCCCGAGCTTATTTTGATTCTCCATTTACTTGAGCTTGATTTCATGGCATCTTAGCCGTATCGATGTGTTTGTCTCACTTAGACGAGTCCATAGGATCGAACCAAAAGTGATTTGGTTGAATCTAGGCCGAGATCTTAAGGTTTTAGTGTGGACGGGCACGGGATCATCCTATTGGGGACGATGACGGGGAGCTGTCCGATCGAGCGTGTATTAAATAGATGGAGGAGATCGCGCCAGACAGCACTTCAGAACATGAATACCGGTCCGAGTCAGCAAGCTAAGTGGACGGCAGCGTCCAACCAGAGCGCGCCACGCATGCTTTCGAAGCCGTCGTAGGTTGAGGTGGCACGTGCGGTTTAAATAAAAAAATAGGGGTATTTTCTTATTTATTTNATTGGCCTCAATTAATGTTGAAAAATCTTTATGACATTCCCATACATCAAAATCAACCATCAATTGGCATTGTTGAAGCCTCAAATCCATTTGATTTTTGCCTAAATTCAAAATTCCCAAATTTAGCCCCAAATTGGCTAAGTCCCTAAATTTCACGCAATTGATTGCCTTAACCTCCTAATTGGCATCCAATTCTTGTTGGAAACTCTTCATGAAGTCCCTATTGACCATTTACAACAATCAATTTGGACTTAGTCCAAGGCTAACCCAAGCTAGACCCAAGCCTAGCCCAACATGACAAATTTGATTAAAGTTCAAAATTCTTTCAATTTGACCCTTCAATTGGACTCAAAACCACTTTCATCCTTCACCAAAGTTGTTCCTTATGATCATCTACACCAAATGCAATAACTATTTGGGCCAATTGACATGGTTAACCTAGCCCAAACCCATGTTTTGGTCATTTGCACCCACTTGGACCCATACACTAAATGTGACCTAACCACCTTAAAGCCACCAAATTAACTCCACCACAGCCATTAGTTTGACTTAGTGACCAGTCTAAACACCATGAAATCACGTAAATCATGCCATGGACCAAAGGTCCCCAAAATTAAGGGAACTTATTTCCAAAAATGCACATGCTTAAGATATCTTTGCCAAATCTAAACACATTTGCATTAA
>JXCR01103871.1:7831-43107 GCA_002079205.1 Phalaenopsis hybrid cultivar | reverse complement strand
TAAAATCAACCAAGATAAAATTCACCGCCACAACATTCAAAATATAAAACAACTCAAAATTTAATCACAAACATCACATAAAACTACAACTTCAACTAAATTAAGACGTCTCTATTGGATGATCGGGAATCCGTCAGAGGAGGTAACCTACGGTTGCTAATGAGGCTTCTAAATGAAAGTATGGAACTCATTAAGTTGAGTTTAGTAAATTCATTTGGACTAAGTGAATCCATGAAATCATTAAGTTGAGTTTAATAAGTTCATTTTGACTAAGTGAATCCAATAGAAAATAGTGATGTCAGAAAGAGGGAACCGTAGGATCCTAACCGGTGTCGCTCCAATCAACTTTAATATGCCCTCTTAAAATTTAAAGAACTTCAACCATAGGGCCACCTGATTTTACATCATAACTTGACACACTAGATAACTCAAACTTGTCCTGACAAGGAACTTGGAGCTAGCATGGTGGGTAGCACGACCATCTTCAACAACAAAACCTATCTTCACCAGCTAAACCAATCCTCCTTCCTTAGACGTAAACAACAAATCCATAGGACTTCGAGGTCTCTTGCTTATGCAACGTAAATCCTTATCTTATATTTAGGCCTTTGCCTAGCCCTGCTATACAATATAAGCCCTAACTCATCTTAGGATTCCGAGATTGTCGTTTGTCACGCCCTAAATCCTCACATCTTCCAGGCTATTTGTATGATCATTTTACATGAATGTAAGCCCTAACTAATAAAATTGGCAGGATGAAACACCTAAATATTTCTCCTCAAAACTGAAGCCAAACATTAGGATAGCTTGGGAAGTCACTGAGGTTCTCTTCTGGATCCATGACATCCCCTAGTTCTTCTTCCTTTGGATTCTACAATAAAATGTTCTAAATTTGAATCAATCTCCTTCACACGTCTACATCCGATTTCGTTGAAATGAACTTATACCCTTTGAGATTCCTTGAAGATAATTTTTCTTGATTTTTATCGAGAGTCTCTTAAGTTACTTTGGACATTTAAGATGTAATTAACTATAAGGGCTTGCCCTTATAGGAAGCATGTCTGAACCCAGCTTAATATAAACCCTATTTAATCCTTTATATTAAATAGGTGAACTTGTCGGCAAATAANCCATCTTTAACCAAAATCCCCAAATTGCCCTTTAAAGACCCAAATTTCCCCAAATCCATCTCAAATGCCCATCAATTTGATCTTAATTGACCCCAATTGCAATACTAAACTCAAATTAAATTTTTATATGACCAAACTAAACTAAATCTAAGCTCAATTGGTCCATGATTCGAGCCCAATTTTGATTTGGGTCAAAGACCCAATTTTGACCATATGACATAATCTCACCAAATTGAACCCATAGCCTAGTCAATTGGCCTTAATTAATTTTTCAAAATCTTTATGACATTCCTATACATCAAAATAAATGCAATTGGCCTCAATTAATGTTAAAAAATCTTTATAACATTCCTATACATCAAAATCAACCATCAGCAATTGGCCTCAATTAATGTTGTAAATCTTTATGAATTTTCTATACATCAAAATCAACCATCCATTTGCATGTTGAGCCTCAAATCCATTTGATTTTGGCCTAAATCCAAAATTCCCAAATTTAGCCCCAAATTGGCTAAGTCCATCCATTTGATTTTGGCCTAAATCCAAAATTCCCAAATTTAGCCCCAAATTGGCTAAGTCCCTAAATTTCACCAAATTGATTGACTTAGCCTCAAAATTGGCATTAAATTCATGTTGAAAACTCTTCATGAGGTCCCTACGACCATTTACAATAATCAATTTGGACTTAGCCCAAGGCTAACCGAGCTAGACCCAAGCCTATCACCATTTAAAATAATCAATTTGGACTTAGCCCAAGGCTAACCCAAGCTAGACCCAAGCCTAGGCCTTACCCTCCAAATTCACATCCAATTCATGTTGAAAACTCTTCATGAGGTCCCTATTGACTTTGATTTCCTTAACCCCCAAATTGGCATCCAATTCATGTTGAAAACTCTTCATGAGGTCCCTATTGACCATTAAAAAGTCCCTAAATTTCACCCAATTGATTGCCTTAACCTACAAATTGGCATCCAATTCATGTTGAAAACTCTTCATGAGGTCCCTATTGACAATTTACAACAATAATTTTGGACTTAGCCCAAGGCTAACCCAAGCTAGACCCAAGCCTAGCCCAACATGACCAAATTGATTAAAGTAAAAATTCCTTCAAATTGACCTTTCAATTGAACTCAAAACCACTTCCATCCTTCACCAAAGTTGTTCATTATCCCTCAAATTGACCCTCCAATTGAGCTCAAAACCACTTCCATCCTTCACCAAAGTTGTTCCCTATGATCATCTAAGGTTAACCCAAGCTAGACCCAAGCCTAGCCCAACATGACCAAATTGATTAAAGTTCAAAATTTTTTCAAATTGACCTTTCAATTGGGCTCAAAACCATTTCCATTCTTCACCAAAGCTGTTCCTTGTGAAATTGACCTTTCAATTGGGCTCAAAACCATTTCCATTCTTCACCAAAGTTGTTCCTTGTGACAGCTAGACCCAAGCCTATCCCAACATGACCAAATTGATTAAAGTTCAAAATTCCTTCAAATTAGCTAGACCCAAGCGTAGCCCAACATGACCAAATTGATTAAAGTTCAAAATTCCCTCAAATTGACCATTCAATTGAACTCAAAACCACTTCCATCCTTCACCAAAGTTGTTCCTTATGATCATCTACACAAAATTAAACAATCAATTGAGCGAATTGACATGGCTAGCCTAGTCCAAACCCAAATTTTGGTCATTTTCACTCACTTGGACCCTTTCACCAAAAATTGACTTGACCATGTCTAAGCCACCAAAGTAATGATTTCACAGCCACAAAAACATTCCTAAAAACCAGGCTAAACCCTCCTAAAATCTCCATGACAAGCTATGTCCCAATGGATCCCCAAATTAAGGGATTTTACCCATTGTTGTATCCTAACTTGAAATATCTCCAACATCATCACTTACCCTTGGGAGATAATCATCATTAGCCAACCCCTGACTTCCCTGAGCCAAGAGGTGACCAATGCCTGGCCGGCCAGCCACCTTGGTGGCTGGAAAATGGCTAAAATCATGGCTAATATAAGGGATTTTCACCCAATTCAAACCCAAAGGCCAAATCAGCCCAGCTGCTCATTGGAGCTTCTCTGCCTCAACATAAGCAACCAAATGCACTCCTCAATTGGTCCTCNTGAAAAGAATTTCAAAAGTGGAAATGTAATGATCCTGAAAGAGTATTTGAAAGAACCTGAAAAAGGTTCTGTGAATATGATTTCGGTTGATTCAATTAACTTCTACACAACCACACCGGTGCTCAACAGAAGAAATGATATTCTTCAGAAATCCCCAATTGACCTAAAAGTAATCAAAGGAAGGTCAATCAAAGGTAAGTTGGAGAGACTCCGAGCCAATATTGCGTGATTATCTGAAGAACAAGGGAGATATATGAATGATGAAGATTACGATGTGTCAGATTACATGAATAAAAGATTAACAGAAATCAATGTAGTCGAGACCCAGGCGAAGTTATCTGCGCGTGACGCTCCTTCTTCTGGTGTGGAGAACACAGCGGATGAGAGGCAAGGGCCCACCCAACAAAGGGATGAACAGATCAATCGTCTCAAAAAGAAATTTGAAGAATTGACGACCACCGTGATTGCAATGTAAAGACAGTCACAATCACCGCAGATGACACTTATAGAAATGAACCAACCAGAAACGATTCATGTTGCATATGAAAGGAAAGAATTTACCTTTGATGAACAACCGAAGAAATACTTTATCCAAAGCGTCATATCAGAAAATGAATTTAAACAAATGGTCAAGCAAGTTCGAGATGTCTTAACCCAATCTAAGGGTGGTGCATTGATTCTAAAAGGTAGACATTACCCGGAGGAGTTCGATGCAGTACCCTACCCTAAGGGTTTTGTGTCACCAAACTTTAAGCTATTTGACGGGACAGGAAATCCCATACAACACATAGCACATTTTTGAGAAGTTGTGGCAATACAAGAAACAACGAAGCTTTACTCTGTCAACAGTTCGTCAGCAGCCTGTCAGGAGTTGCTTTCGATTGGTATGCCGAGTTGCTCAATGAATCGGTGAAGACATTTGATGATTTAGAACTGTTGTTTGTAAGAAGATTTGTCGGAGTGCAGCATCATATTTCTATTGGAGATCTCATGATGGAAAAACAAAAGCCTAATAAAACTTTAGTGGATTATATTTTGAGGTGGAGAAACCTTAGCTTGAAATGTGAACATCAGCTGTAGGAACATCATGCGATTGAGATTTTACTCAAGAGCATCCATGGGCCAGTAGCTTTCATGCTTAAGGGACTCACTATCAAGTCTTTCGAGAAGTTACTCAACAAAGCTAACAATTTGCAAGAAGAAGTCAAGCATATGGATTCTCATGAGAAGGCCGAGAAGTTCAGGATAACCAAGATATTCGAGAAGAAATCTGGGACAGTTGCTGTGGTTAGCAGGGGAAAACGATAATTTCAAATACAAGTCGAACAACGTCAACAAACCTTCAAACATCCTCGTCAGAATATTCAGCAATCATCTCAGCAGAGACCTTACCAGACATATGAAAGACAAGTTCCAATCACGAACACTCGATCAAATGGGATATATTCCTTTAAAGATGAAGCAACAAAAAAAATGTTTCGCAGTCTAATCAAGAATCCCGAGTTCAGGTTACCTAAGCCAAAGAAGCCCGATGAGGCCAACAAGAAAGGACATCCGAGATATTGCTTGTACTACAGATTCATCGGACACACCATAGAAGAGTGTTGCAGTCTCAAAGACTTGCTTGAGGAGAAGTTCAAGAACAGAGAGGTAACAATCCCGAAAGAATATTTGAAAGAAACCTGAAAGAGGTTCTATCAATATGATTTCAGTCGATTTGTTTGTTCCAACCCATTCCTATGCAACTGCCAACGAATGAAATGCCTCTTGGCTACTATTGTATTACTATTTTTGTTTAAATGGGAAATTAGCATGATCAATGTTAGTCTATCCCTCCCTCCCACCGCAATTAATGAAAAGAAAGGGTTTGTTGTTGTCAAGATTGTGCAATATTTAAAAAAAAAATTGATCACCTCGAAAGGAAAATTTGGATGTTTTAATAAGACTATGACTTCAGGGGAGAATGAAATTAATGACCTAATATCTGAGTCATTAACTTTAAATAATTTGGACTGGGTCCTAAGTCCATTTCAAAATAAGATAGTGTGGTTGAAATACGAATAGTTGACTCGGGATATCATGAGTCTTTTAATTTCCTGCCACGTGACTATGTCCTGACTTTCAAACGAGTTATAATATTCCAGAAGTCGACTTAAGAAACATTTGAGGATTATTAGTCAGGGGAATTTGGACATTCAAAATCCTTAACTTACATTCCACCAGATATAGTAATTCTCAGAAAACAATGGGAGCAAAAAAAAAAAATTATTGTGTGAAAATTCTCCGAGAAGAAGCTTGAGGTAAGCTTATAATCAAAAATTGGTGTCTGAATTAAGACACTAAAATCTTTAAATAATGCTCTACCAGATATAGTAATTCTCAACAAAATATGGGGAATAAAAAAAAAGAGAAGAAAAGAAAAAGAAAAGAAAGGTCTCCCTGAGAAGAAGCTTGAGGTGGACGTATAATAAAAAATTGGTGTCCGAGTTTCCCCTGAATAATGAGTCTTAGAACGTTCTCTTAAAAGAATTCTTCTGATATTATATTCAAGAAAAAGTTCAACGATCTTAAGTCTTTTCGTCGGTTATTAATTGACTCAGAAATATCTTTAGAAAATAAAAAATGTTTTGATCACATGACCAAAATTCTGAAATTTGATTAGCCTCAGGAGGAAAGAATTAAAGACATGACGATGATATTAGCAGTTAATGGAAATTCAAACCTGAAGTCATATCCTTCAGTGTCCAGCAAGTACAACTCCAACTTCAACTCGAAGAACGTTAGAAAGATTTCTTAATGACAACTTCAACAACCTTTACAGAATCTGCAATAAATTAAATAATGACTGCTACAAACGAAGCTACGAACTTACTGCCTCTTCAACCATGGTATCTGTAGAAATAACACATCTATTATGTGTACTTGAAAGAATATAGTTCTGATGGTACCTTAAGGATGGGCTATTTTCTACACTTGTCATTTATCAGTGGACGATACTTCAAGAAGTATTGTACCTTGCAATGTTTCAGAGACAAAGACTCATTCTTAGAAGCTGAGAAGTTGTGCTTGTCTAAAACTGGGTCCAAATCCTAACAAAAAGAAAAGAAAATAATAAATTTCTCGGTTTCGAGGTTTCTTACTCTTTGCTTGCGTAGCAAAAGTACCTTGGTCTGCACCAGTTTTCTTCATATCCCCGCAAAATTTCATATTCTGCACAAAATCTCACAAAGTTTCACAATTTTTTTCTCACCAATGTCAATCTTCATAAATTCTACTAGTTTCCCACGAATTGGAAACACAATATTCTAGAGGATGAGGATTTCACATCCGATTCCGCATTGCTTAGCAATGGTTCACACGATATTCTAGAGGATGAGGATTTCACATCTGATTCCGCATTGCTCAGCAAAGGTTCACACAATATTTTAGAGGATGAGGATTTCACATCTGATTCTGCATTGCTTTGCACACGATATTTTAGAGGATGAGGATTTCACATCTGATTCTGCATTGCTTTGCAATGATTCACACTATATTTTAGAGGATGAGGATTTCACATCTGATTCCGCATTGCTTTGCAATGATTCACACGATATTTTAGAGGATGAGGATTTCACATCTGATTCCGCATTGCTTTGCAATGATTCACACGATATTTTAGAGGATCAGGATTTCACATCTGATTTAGCAATGATTCACACGATATTTTAGAGGATGAGGATTTCACATCTGATTCTGCATTGCTTTGCAATAATTCACACGATATTCTAGAGGATGAGGATTTCACATCTGATTCCGCATTGCTTTGCAATGGTTCGCATGATAATTTAGAGGATGAGGATTTCACATCCAATTCGGCATTGCTTAGCATTGATTCACATGATATTTTAGAGGATGAGGATTTCACATTTGATTCTGCATTGCTTTGCAATGATTCACACGATATTTTAGAGGATGACGATTTCACATCTGATTCAGCATTGCTTTGCAATGATTCGCACGATATTCTAGAGGTTAAGGATTCTACATCCGATTCCGCGTTGCTTTAGGTTCTCATCCTATCGCAATCTTTCAAATCAAATTCTAGAGGTTGAAGATTTTATATCCAATACCATGTTGCTTTAGGAGCTCATCCTATTGCAATCTTTCAAATCAAATTTTAGAGGTTGAGGATTCTACATCCGATTCCACCTTGCTTTGGGTTCTCATCCTATCGCAATCTTTCAAATCAAATTCTAGAGGTTGAGGATTTTATATCCGATTCCGCATTGCTTTAGAAGCCCCTCCTATCGCAATCTTTCAAATCAAATCCTACAATATTCTAGAGCTTAAGGATTTTATATATGATTATGCATTGCTTTAGGAGTCCCTTCTATCGCTATCTTTCAAATTNAATTCCTCGGAGGAGGTAACCTATGGTTGCTAACGAGGCTTCCCATGGTTTAAATGAAATTATGGAACTCATGAAGTGGGGTTTAATAAGTTCATTTGGACTAAGTGAATCCAATAGAAAATAGTGATGACAGAACGAGGGAACCGCAAGATCCTAACCAATGTCGCTCTAATCAACTTTAATATTCCCTCATAAAATTTAAATAACTTCAACCATAGGGCCACCAGATTTGATATTATAACTTGACACAATATATAACTTAAACTCGTCGCGGTAGGAGCTTGGAGTTAGCATGGTGGGCTGCACGACCATCTTCAACTGCAAAACCTGTCTTCCCCAGCTAAACCAATCTTCCTTCCTTAGACTTAAACAACAAAGCCATAGGACTTCGAGGTCACTTGCTTATGCAACGTAAATCCTCACCTTATNTCTTGTGTTTATCCTTCGGGATAGATACAGGATTTGAGGTACAGTGCTCTTTCATTTTAAACTATGAAAATTTATGGGGTCAGTTTAATTTCATTCTTCAACGTCCTTCTGAAGCGGGCAACGAGATTTCGATTCCAATGACCGACAGCTTCTTACGGGCAACCCCACAAACAAACTAAACCCCGAAATAACGCCGACAGCGGTACCGAGCAGCAAGTCTTCATCTGTGAAGGTTATTCTAAGTTGTTCTTTCAACGAGTAAAATTCATCTGAGGATATGCTGGCCAACTGGGCTAAGTGAATCCTTGGGTCAAGAAAAGCTGTAACCAGAGACTCTCTCATCTCCTTTGATAGGATTAGAGCATCGTAGATACTTAATTTGGCCAGCAACTTCTTAAGACGAGCTAGCACGTTGTAATCCACTTTATATGATCCTTCAATTTTCTCTTAGTTATGTGGTTCTTCCACTGGCGGAGGTGGGGGTAACTCTTCTCGAGTTACTATTTGTTTTCCTTTATCTGCTGGAACTAACCTCAGGGGTAAAACTCTCCAGCACCTTAATTTCACTTCTGTGACTTCTTCTTCTTGAGATGCCATTGTTGAATCTTATGGTGTTTCTTATTTATTGTAAAGATCTAAGTTGACGACAAGTGGTGTGCCATGGTGCTCCTCAGGGGTAAAACTCTCCAGCACCTTAATTTCACTTGTGTGACTTCTTCTTCTTGAGATGCCATTGTTGAATCTTATGGTGTTTCTTATTTATTGTAAAGATCTAAGTTGACGACAAGTGGTGTGCCATGGTGCTTGAGGATTGGTTCCTCACTCCCGGTGCAATCGTAAGCGGCAATCTCAATGTTCTCTTCGGTCTTGCCAAGGAGCTAATCAGACTCAAGTATGATTTCAAGATCAGATTGGGAATCGAGATCAAAGTTAGATTGGTCATAATTGACTACGTTATCACAAGAAACAGTTAAAATGAAGTGAAATCATAATCTTTATATTCATAAGACCCCGGAGGTGCAAAAAGATAATTACATAAGGTAAGGGGTTCGAGGATTTTCTTCCTTGAATTTGGGATAACTAATCTAACAGAGGCAACCCCTATCCTACCATGCTATCAGTTTTTATCATGTTCTTCTTCTTCTTCTTCCTTGATGGTAGTAGATTTTGTAAATAAATCTTCATCTCTAGCTTGACAGACTGAAGACTCCGAACGGAGGCTTGCCTTGATGCATTTTGAATTTTGTCCAAGACACTCTTGAGTATGTTCGAAGTCATACTCCATCCATTTTTTACAGTATATGGGTCGATTGGAAAGACTGGCTTAGCTGAAATTAAATTTATAGAACCTCTTTTAGGTTCTTTTAGATATTGTTTTGGGATCATTATATTCCCTTATTTAAGGTTCCTCTCGAACCAATCCATAAAGACGAAACAATCTTATATAGTGTGGCAATCTGTGATATGGGCAAAAATTTGGTTGATCCTTCTTGTCGACTTCTTCAGGTTTCTTTGGATCTGGTAGTCTGAATTTAGTCTTCTTCATTAGACTTCTGAACATCTTGGATATTGCTTTGTCTTTGAAGGAATACACCACTTTCTGTCATTCTGCCAAGGATATTCTCTTATTCTCTGCTCAGTATGATCCTCCCTAGGCGGTTGCTGGCTAGACTGGACATACTATTGTGTCTGTTGTTGAGCATGCTGCGATGACGACAGATGATAATTTTCTACATGTATCTTCATTGGTTGTTTTCCTTTATCGGCCGTTACCACTGTTCCAGACTTTTTTTCAAATACTCTAATCATCCTAGACTTCTCGAACTTCTCATGAGAATCCATTTCTTTGACTTTTTCTTGAAGATTGTTAGCCTTGCTAAGTGGATTCTTGAAGGATTTGATGGCGAGTCTCTTGAGCATGAAGCTACTGGCCCATGGATGCTCTTGAGCAAGATCNATGCTCTTTCATTTTAAACTATGAAAAATATGGGGTCAGTTTGATTTCATACTTTAATGTCCTTCCAAAGCGAGTGACGGGATTTTGATTCCAGCAACCGACAACTTCTTACGGGCAACACCCCACAAACCAACCCGAAATAATGCCGACAAACCTCAACCTTAATCTGAGCCTCTATTGATTCTCCATACATATTTACTATATTTCAAGCTGTATAAACTGTATAGATATTTTTATCTTGAGCATATGAAGGTTTAGAAACATACCTCATGTGGTTTGGTTGAGTCTAGCTTGAGATCCTAAGGTTTTATTGTGAACGGTTCTGAGGCTTAGACACTTGGGGACGATGAAGGAGAGCCTTCTGATCACGCTCTTATTTAATGGATAGAGAAGATCAAGTCAGATGAACGCTTAGAACGGAAAGGTGGGTCACGTGGCAGCAGAGTTGGCTGGCGGGGTTGAATAGCCTAGCGTCATGTATAAAGTTAGACTGAGATGATGATGAGGTGGCGCCGCATGATTAAGTAGAAAATCATGGATTTTTTAGATTTATTTAAAAACCTAAACTTCAAAAATCCATATCTTTCTCTAGAAAAATCATAAAAATCAAATAAAAATACCCTTTCGCTTAGTGAGCAGAGCAGAATAATGTGGACTAAAATTAAAGATTATTTGTTAACTCTCTATTTTTTAATGAATTGAACACTGTATAGAGTATTTTAATTCATTTTGATCAAGCATTACTCACCATGGCTTGAAACTTTTAGGGTTCATTCCTTGTGATAGAGGGGAAGTTCTCGAATTTCGCCAAGGTCAGAGGGCATCTCTATACTTCTAACCTTAATTTTCAAGCTAGGATGGCTATTTTGACTTGTTTTAATTATATAAATTAAAATACCACTTGGAAAATTATGGGATTAATTTTAGTAGGTTTCCCATAGTTAGAGAAACTTAAGAAAAATGTCATGATGATTTGAATTATATTTTACATTTCTATATCTTATAAGGTACGAGTTTGATAAGAATTTTTATTCTGCACATATGTTGAAGAAACATTCTGATCAACTTGCTTTTCTTTAGGGTAATCTTTTTCATCCATTTTCTTATTTTTATCAATTTCTTCTGTATTTACTACTGCCTTTCTAGAGAATATCATTTTCTTTTTTGGGGTATAGTATGCAGCGACTTCATGTACACCAATTTCATGGACTAAGAATAGTTGTAAATTTCCTATAATAAAACATTCCTGTTATTTATGTAAATATTTGATACATTGATGTAATGTGGAAGGTACCATATTGTGTTCATGGAGCCATGGTTGGTCGAGTAAGGCATTAAAAGATGTCTCAGAATCAATAACGTGTAATTTTGCCATTGTCACTAAATCATCTATTTTCAAAAGTAATGTTATTGATCCAACAACCCATTCTCCTTATTGGTTGAATCCTCATAACATCATTTTGTCTCTCGTTAGTTGGTAAGATTTGATGTCTAAATATACAAGAATTTTTAAGTTCATAATGTTAATCAAGGTGTCAGGATCAATTACCACTCTTTGTAGTGTAGTATCATTTATATTTACTTTAATGTACTGTAAACGGTTATGTTTAGTTGTACCAAGCAACAAGTCATTGTCAAAGAAGGTTATCTTTGTTTGTCCATCTAATGAATAAGCCTCATTTGAAGAAACACTAGCAAGTTGAGCTAAAAAAATTTCAGGATCTAAGAAGGCCTTTATCAGTGACTCCCTCATTTCTTTAGACAAAATAAGAGCATCATAGATGCTCAATTTTGCTGGTAATTTTCTTAAATGGGCTAGTACATTATAGTCCACTTTGTTATAGGATTTATCTCTATTTTCTTCATGTAGTCATTCTTGTGTTAAAGGAATGGCTTCTTCCGGTGCTATTATTTGTTTTCCTTCTTTTTTAGAAGTCGTTCTTGGAGGTATAACTCTTCCACTTTACAAGTTAATTTTAATTATTTCTTCTCATATGTTGTTTGATTCTTTTGTTTTTGAATCAAAGAGTTCCAATTCTATTGAGATTGGCACTTCTCGTAATTCAAGTGTAATAGCGTCATCTTCACTATCACTATTATTTGGATCGTCATTGTCCTGATTGTCATTAGATTTTTTAGAATTGTGTACGATTGGAGTATCGTCTCTAGGATTGAAACTGATTTACTCATTTTCAAAAATGTCATTAGAAATAGTTAAGATATATACATAACTAAAAGTATTATTATTCATAAATAGAAAGTCATACAAAGTCAACGGTTCGAGGGTTTTCTCCCTTCGTCTGAAACGACTACCTTAGGAGGATATGGAGAATTGAGGGAAGTAGAAGGTACAAAAGGAACAACAGCCCCTATGTCTAAAAGACCTCTAACCATTTTCTTTTTAGTTCTTTTCTCTTTTTCTTATTTTCAAGAAGATTTCATTGTCATTGTTGAATCTGCGGAACCTCCCTTAAGAGATTTTCCATGAGTAGTATCTTTATTGTTGTCATTGTTTAGAGTGTCGTTAGGAATATGTGTATCCACTGAAATCAAATTAGTTGAACCTTATTCATGTTCTTTTAGATCTTCTTTCAGAATTACTATATTCCTATCTTTGAAGTTATGCTCTAACCAATCTTTGAAGATGAATTATTCATCAATTTTGTGGCCAAGCATCCGATGATTAGGACAATAATTGGGATTGTCCTTCATGTCGATTTCTTCTCGCCATTTTGCTTAATGTAATTTGAATTCTAATATCTTTAGCAGACTAAGAAATATTTTTCCAACGACTTCTATCTTAAATGAATACTCTTTATTTATCCTTTAGCAGATTATTTTCTTATCTGTAGGTACTGTCGTTTGTTTTTGAAATTGTAGCATTGTAGATGACTATGATGGTTGATTTACATTCTGTCATTGCTTCTTCTCTTCGGATTGCACTTGCATCACTTGCTTACTGATACACCTAAAATATATAGTATTTTTTAGACACATCTTTATACCTATTTTTGAGAGATTGTGCTTTAATGTAAGGTATTTTTTTTGTTTTTCCTACAGATACATGAAAAAAGGGTGAAAAATGCTTAAAGGACTAAAAAGGGTCAAATTTGGAGCAAAGGGTTAAAAATGTGTAAAAGAGTTTTGGCGCCTAAGTGCCAGATCCATTGCTTAAGCGCCAGTTAAATAGAGAAGGCCGCACTTAAGCGCTAGAGGCTCGCACTTAAGTGTCAGTGATAGTTATTGGATAAGTAAATTTGGTTTCTATGAATTTTGAAGAGGTTTTTGATGCACCCATTGGCTTAATAGGTGGTTATAACCACCATGGACAAAAATTATCACGAAAGGATGCACATCTTGGGAAAATACATCGAATCTAGACATATGTTGAAGAGAAACCAATGCACCTTTTGGAAAATTATAAAAGAAAGAAGAGTGAAACTTTGAAAGAGGTCCTGAAAGTATTAGAAAGTTTTGAAAGTTCTCATTTAGGGAGTTAGTTTGGAGATATTTTCAGGCACCACTTTTACTTTTATTTCATCCTTTGTGTTATTTTATTTTGAGTGATTGTAAACAGAAGAGAATCAAAGGAACTTCAAGAGTTTGGTGGAGAACTTGAGATAAGTTTTTATCTTTTTATTTTAAGACTACTTTTGGTTTTAATTAAGACTTGTTATTGGTTTCACAATGATTTCTTATTTTAAACTAAAGTGTGGTTTTGTTTTCTCTATGGACTCTGAGTAGCTTACTTTATCTTTCTTCTTAAAATAATGTAATTAAGTTTTGGACGGAAGTTGTGGAAGGTATTGATCTTCAATGATGGAAGAAGTTGAGATGATTTAAATACATGCACTTCATTTACTTCTTGATTTGACCAATCTAGATATTAAAATTTATTGTGAGAATATGTAAGAACCATGCTGGTATTGTCCCAGTCAACAATTGGAAAGACTCACATGAGGTTCTATTGAATTGAGAATGTAGTTTATATGATTGAGTGCAAATAAATAGGGAAATATTCATTGAAGGGTGTAGCGTTAAAGGACTTTTAAGAGACAGGTTAAAGCCCCCAACTTAGTTTATTGTTTTAGGTCCTAACACGAGATGTTAGCCCCAAGGTGGAGGGAATCGATGGAACACTAGAGTGAGAGCTAGAATCTTCCCATCCTAGCCAGCTTCAGAACTATTTAAACTTTAAATTAGCCAATGTTCTTTCTAGCATCTCTAGTAAGGGTAAAGAATATTTTTGCTCCTATTTGACACAATAAAATTTGCATACTTCCACAACATAACTCTTATACTTATTACTGATTCATAGCAAGAAGAGAGATAATTTCATATTTAGTGTTTTTCTTCTACAAAAACTCTAGCTATCTTTTTAAAATATTATTGTTCTATCAAAATATTGAACATACCAAAATAATTTATTCATTATTGCAAAAATCATCTTTAGTTTAGATAATTATCTTTTTATTAAAAATAGAAAGTTTTATGTTCAACAGTGCATATTGCGTATTCTTCCTATGGATATTCAAGCCCTAATAAAAATGTCCTATATTACTTGATAATGATACATATACTTGCGTAGTATCCCAATATATATAAATTAAAAGTTAAATTCTTATTTTTCTTCAGGATCAAGCTTTATGTTTTGTTGCAAAGAAAGAAAATATAAGTGAAATATAATCTGAATTATTGTTGTACTGTGCATATTAGCAGTATCCAAAGATCAGGTTTTTAGCACCGTAGCAGGGGAGAAATTGATTTTTAAAGAAAATTTCTATTTTTAAAAAGTCTTATTTAAACTTTAAGTTATCTTATCTTATCTTATTTTATTTTATTTATCTTATTTTATTTTATTATATGTTAGTGTGTGCATAGTTCAGGTTCTGAAAGCCTAGTGCCCTACGATTCTGAATTAGAAAGAACTATTAGTAAAATCAAAAAAACAAAAAAAATATAAATTTTGAAAAATCCAAAAATATTACAGAAATGGCAAACCAAAATAATCAAAGTGTTCAAATTCATCAAAAGTTTAGAATTTTAAGAGATTATGCCAACCCTACTGTATATGAACTTCATTGTAGTATTCAAAAACCTACTATAGTGGCTAATTCATTTGAACTTAAGCCTGCTATTATCCAAATGGTATCAAATAATCAGTTTGGGGGATCACAAACTGAAGATCTAAATTTACATCTTGCCAATTTTCTAGAATTGTGTGCTACATTTAAATACGATGGTGTATTAGATGATGTCATAAGACTTAAGTTATTTCCTTTCTCATTGAGGGATAAAGCTAAGATGTGGTTGAATTCATTAGCACTTGAAACTATCAGAATTTGGGGTGATTTAGCACAAAAATTCTTAGCTAAATATTTTTCACCATAAAAAACTGCAAATCTTAGAAATGATATTACATCTTTTAATCAGTTTATTGGGGAATCTATTTATGAAGCATAGGAAAGATTTAAAGAACTCTTAAGAAAGTGTCCACACCATGCTCTACCAGATTGGTTCATAATTCAAACTTTTTATAACGGATTATTTGGATCTCTTAGATCAATTATCGATGCCACTGCTAGTGGTTCATTGATGTCAAAACTATTTCATGACGCTTATGTTTTAATTGAAGAAATGACTACAAGTAATTTTCAATAGCCTTTTGAGAGAGTAAATCCTAAGAAAGTAGCCAATATTAATCAAATCGATGCATTTACCATGTTAGCAAATCAAGTTGCCGCAATTTCAAAGAAGTTAGACCAATTTGGAATGAATTTTTTTCAACAAATTTTCATGATTGAAGAGAATTCATTAAGCCAAATGGTAGATTCTCAAGCAACATTAGAAACTTTAAATTCCATAAATAATAAGTAGAATAACCCATATTCAAATTATTATAACCCAGGTTAGAAGAGCTATCCCAACTTTAACTGGAATAACAATTTGAGTGGTAATAATCAGCAATGGGAGAACAACCAAAGAAACCTATTGAGAAACTGGAACAACCAAGGGAATAATAATTATGGATCTACTTATCCTCCAAGTTACAACAGTAGTACACAGTTTAATGAGAAGAAGTTGTCTATAGAAAAGTGGTGTTATAAATGGGAAATCAATTACAATGCCAAGTTTCTGCAATTAGAAATATTGAGAATCAACTTGGGAAAATAGCAAATTCATTAAGTAATAGATCCCAAGGACCACTTTCTAGTAATACTGTTCAAATCCAAAAAGACCAGAATAAAGAACAAGTAAAAACCATTCAACTTAGAAGCGGAAGAGAGTTGGAAGGTTGGGTTCAAAAAGAAATTGAAGTAGAGAGAAGAAATTGAAGAAGGAAAACAAGATGCTCCAAAAGATTCTGAGAGACCTATTTCTACACTAAAAATTGATTTGGAAAAACCATCACCTCCATTTCCTCTGAAACTTCGTCAGCAGAAGTTGGATAAATAATTTTCAAAACTTTTGGAATTATTTAAGAAGCTTACAATTAATATTCCATTTGTTGAAGCCTTAGAACAAATGTTGAGCTATGTAAAGTTTATGAAGGATATTCTTAACAGGAACAGGAATTTTGAAGATAATGAGACTGTTGCACTTAGTGAGGAGTGCAGTGTAAAAATTCAGAAGAAGCTTCTTGAAAAGCTTAAAGATCTAGGTAGCTTTACAATTCTGTATGTAATAGGAGACAAATTTTATGAGAAAGCTTTATGTGATTTATGTGCAAGCATTAAACTTATGCCATTATAAATATTTAAGAGATTGGGACTAGGAGAAATAACCCCTACTACTATAACTCTGTAGTTAGCCAATAACATACCCTAAAAGAGTTATAGAAGATGTCCTAGTGAAAGTGGATCAATTTATCTTTCTTGTTGATTTCATTATGCTAGATATCGAGGTAGATAAAGAGATATCAATCATTTTGGAGAGACCTTTCATAGCCACAGGAAGAGCAATGGTAGATGTGCAGAAAGGGGAATTAACAATGCGCGTCAATGATCAAACAGTTACTTTTAACATTTTAAAATTAATTAGATACCCTGTACAAGGTAAAGATAATGAATGCTATAGGATGGATGTTAAAAGATATCTAAGTGAATGCCTTTTTAGAACTGCTTATAAATAAACATTTGAAGAAAAGCTTTGGAACACAAAAAAGAAGAGGAATTAAATCAATGTGAAGATCTTTCTAAGGAAAATTTAAACTATGTTCGAAAAAGTTTTGAAGTTTTTGACACGATAGACAAAGACAAATCATTTTGTCCATCTATTGAAAAACCTCCAAAACTAGAGTTGAAGTTACTTTCTGATCATTTAAAATAAACCTTTTTAGGAGATTCATCTACTTTACCAGTTATAATTTCCTCAAAATTATGGATGGAAGAAGAAGAAAGATTTATGAAAATTCTAAAAAATTTTAAGAAAGCCTTTGGATGGACAATTACTGATATTAAAGGAATCAGTCCTTCAATTTGTATGCATAGAATTCATATGGAAGAGAACTGCAAACCCAAGGTTGATCCGCATAGGAGCTTGAATCCTGTTATGAAAGAAGTTGTAAAGAAAGAAATTTTAACGTGGTTAGATGCTGGAATTATCTACCTTATTTCAGATAATGCATGGGTTAGTCCAATTCATTTCGTTCCTAAGAAAGGAGGAGTAACTGTAACTGTAAATTAACATAATGAGTTAATACTTATTAGACAAGTTACAGGGTGGTGAATATGCATTGATTATAGAAAATTAAATCTTGCCACTGGGAAAGATCATTTTCCATTACTCTTTTGAGATCAAAGGCTGGATAGACTAGTTGGGCATAAATACTTTTGTTATCACCAAATTTAAATATCTCCTGAGGATCAAGAGAAAACAACATTTACCAGTCCTTATGATGCTTTTTCTTTTAGAATAATACCCTTTGGTTTATGTAATACCTCTGCTACATTTCAAAGATGTATGATGATAATTTTTTTGTGATTTAATTGAAAAAGGGATTGAACTATTCATGGATGACTTTTTAGTATTTGGAACTTCATTTGACTCATGTTTAGAACATTTATCCAATGATCTTAAGAGCCGTGAAGAAACAAATTTAGTCCTTAATTGGGAAAAATGCCAATTTATGGTAGTAGGAGGAATTATATTAGAGAAACAAATTTAGTCCTTAACTGGGAAAAATGCCAATTTATGGTAGCAGGAGGAATTGTATCAGAAACAAATTTAGTCCTTAACTGGGAAAAATGCCAATTTATGGTAGTAGGAGGAATTGTATTAAGACATCAAATATCAGAAAATGGTATGGAAGTAGATCCTGCTAAAATTCAAGTGATCGCTAATTACCTTATCCAACCAATATAAGGGAAATTAGGAGTTTTTTAGGACATGCTGGATTCTACAAACGATATATTAAAGACTTTTCAAAGATTGCTAAGCCTTCACGTGATTTACTGGAAAAAGATGCAATTTTTAATTTTGATGAGGAATGCCTAAAAGCTTTTAAGTTTTCAAAAGAAAAAACAATCACTACACCAATTATAGTTTCACCAAATTGGGAAAAACCTTTAGAATTATTCTGTGATGCTAGTGATTATGCTATTGGAGATATTTTAGTACAAAGATACGATAAAATTTTCAAAGTTATTTACTATGCTAGTAAAAATCATAATGAAACTAAAATTAATTGCACAACAATTGAAAAAGAGTTATTAGTAATAGTATATGATTTTGATAAATTTAGATCATATTTAATTAAAACTCATTGCTTAGTGCATACAGATCATTCGGCTATTAAGTATTTAATAAAAAGAAGGACGCTAAACCTAGACTTATAAGATGGATTCTTCTTTTGCATAATTTGATTTTGTAATAGTAGATTGGAAGGGGATTGAAAATCAAATTGTTGATCATTTGTCCAACTTGAATTAGAAAAACCACTCTATTTTGAAAATGAAATTAATAAACATATTTCAGATGAAAAATTGTTCACTATTATTGAGTGGTGTGTTCCATGGTATGCCGACATTGTGAACTTTATTGTTAATGATATTATACCCTATAGAATGACATACCAACAGAAGAGGAAATTGATTTATGAAGCTAAGACTTATTTTAGGATGACCCATTTTTATATAAACAAGATAAGGATCTGATTATTCGAAGATGTGTGCAATTAGAAGAAACTTATGAGATTATCCAAACATGTCATAATTCTGATTTTGGGGGACCTTTTGGTGTTTATAAAACAACATATAAAATTTTACAACGTGGATTTTATGGCCTACAATTTTTAGAGATGTTAATGCTTATATCAAAACATGTGATAGATGTCAAAGAGTAGGAAATATTTCTAGAAGAAATGAGACGCCCCTCAATTAAATGCTAGAAGTTGAAATATTTGATGATTGGGGATTAAATTTCATGGGACCATTTATACCAACTTTCAGAAATTTATATATTTTGTTAGTAGTGGACTATGTATCCAAATGGATAGATGCTATTGCTTTACCTTGATGTGATGCTGAAAGTGTTGCAAAATTTTTGAAAACGAATATATTTTGTAGATGTGGGATGCCAAGAGTTATCATTACTAATAGGGGAATTCATTTCAGAAATTTCATAATAGAGAAATTATTAAAGAAATATCATATAAATCATAGGATTGCTACTACTTATCATCCTAAGATAAGGGGTTTGGTTGAATTATCCAATCAAAAAATTAAATAAATTATGGAAAAATCTATGAATCCAAAAAAAATAGATTGGTCACTCAAACTTGACTATGCTTTATGGGCTTATAGAACTGCCTACAGAACTCCTATAGGAATGTCCCCATATAAGCTAATATTTGGAAAAGCTTGTCACTTACCAATTGAACTTGAGCATAAGACATATTGGGAAATTAAAGAGTTCAATTATAATTTGAAAGATGCTGGGGAGAAAAGATTGTTACAATTAAATGAGCTTGAAGAGATAAAGAATGAATCTTATAAAAGTACTAAAATTTAAAAAAAAAATAAAGGTGTGGCATGATCGAAGGATTCTTACTAAAAATTTTCAGCACGGGCAAAAGGTTTTGCTATATAATTCAAGGTTAAGATTATTTCTAGACAAACTTAAGTCCAGGTGGATGGGCCCATTTATTGTGATTAAAATTTATCCTTATGGAGCTGTGGATATTAAAGGTTCTAAGTTTGAGAAAATATTTAAAGTTAATGGACATAGACTGAAACTTTATTTTATAGGGGATCAACATAAGTTTAATGATGGAATGATGTTGGGTCAACCAGAATGAGCACTAGTTACGTCGGGTTAACGACGTCAAACCAAGCGCTTTGTGGGAGGCAACCCATAGTTATCAATGTGTTTTTATTTTGATTGTTGTTAAGGTGTGATTAAGAAAATTTGGGGTAGTATTTTTGAGACTATTATGTGTTTGTATTGATCTTAAAACTTTATTTAGTGATATAGACATGTTAAAATGAAAATTTGGACGTTAAGTTGACTAGTGCAAAAATGTGCACTAGCGCTTAAGCTCCAAATCCTACACTTTAGCGCGACAGTTTAAAAACATGTGCAAAATTAATATTCTAGAAGGGAAAACTGCCTAGAAGTTTGCAAAAGTGTGCCAAGGTAGTTTCTAAACATGTCTACGAGTTATTGGGAGGATTTAGGCCTAGAAATAGAAGGCTTAGTAAAGGAATTTCACCTCAGATCATTTTTAGCCCTAAAGTCTAAGAGAGAGGTAGATTTTAAGATGATGTCTTAATGGGAGATGGATTTGAAGAAGTAGGAGGAGACCATGAGGAAGAAATTCATTAGTCAAAGTGCACAAGATATGTATAACGGTTTCTTAGCCGTTAGTATTGAAGGGATATCCGAGAAGATCAAGAAAATTGAAAATACTATGTCTGTACTGGAGACTAAGGTATTGGTGATTCATGCACATCTTGAGCATATTGGATGGCAATTGAAAATGCAATATAGCCACACTAGTTATATAGAGGAAGCAAATAAGTAGATTTCTCTTAAGAAAAAATGGATTGAAGAACATTGCATCAGAGCATGTCACCACCGTCCTTTTTATCAACTTTATATTCTAGTTGCCCCTAGAGAGTATAATGAAAGACCTCAATTTGTTCCTTCTAATGAAGAATGGAATTAGGTTCTATGTTTGAAGTTATGTTTATGTGTGTTTAAAGTCATTGTCTTTAAGTGTTTTAGTGTTTAAGACTTGCTTTTAGTGTTTATGTTACTTAGGTGTTTAATTGTGAAAGATTGTTAAGTGTTTGTATTTAGTAAAATTTTCTCATCCAAGACTATTTGGAATGAGATCTAAGTATTTAAATGTATTTGTACTCATTTGTGAATTAAAATACGTTTGTTTGTGTCAAATTTTGTGTTGTTTTAGCCTCAAATTGAAATAGCTATTAAGGAGAGTTTTGAGATAAAGGAGAGTTACAAGAAGTTGAAAATAGTCATTTAAGTGATATGAGACCATTCTGCTGTTAACAAGAAGACATATTGTTTTTGAAATCTGGGTGGACACATGGAATATTTAATTGTTCACCGACAGTGGGAATGATTCTGCTATTTCTCTGTTGTGATGGTTATTTTTGTTGTGAGGGAGTTTAATGCAAATCTCCCTCAAGTTGAAGAAAATCGAGTCATAGTTCGAGGAAAGTTGGTACCTTTTTTCCAGAGGTAATCAATTTGTTTTACCATTTACCACCGGATACATTATTTTTTTCTGCAAATTTTAGTCCTATTAAAGTAGAGTTAGATGAAATTATTTCTTACTTGACTATGGGGAGAGGACTTTGGAAGATCACTAATGAGAGGAGAGTCAACTTGCCAATTTCAAAGTTATGTGCCCCTTTGAAGGCCTGACACTATTTCATTTATGCTCGTCTACTTCTGACCAATCATCTCAGTGAAGTGACTAGAGAAAGAGCTACATTGAACTATTGTATTCATGAAGGAAAGCTCATCAACATTAGAGCTTTGATCTGTCAAACTATCATCAGTTCTACTACAGCTGTTACAACTGCAAGTCTAGGATTTGCTTCCTTGATCTTTTCTTTGTGTGAGCAGGTTGGAGTTAAATATGATAGCTAGGAGGAAGTGTTATTACTTCTAAGGCGTATCACTAAGGTGAATGTGAAGACTTATTCTGAGCATTCAATTTTTTGCTAGAGAGGAGGATTTTCTAGGAGCTATGGAATGGAGACGTTTGTTGCTTCTACCTTTACTTCTTCTACATCTAGACCATCTACCTCACGTGCTTCTATATCTAGAGGTGAGTCTACTATGACCCAAGATCAATTATTAGAGAGTATGATGGATAATATTAATTTTACCACTAATAGGGTACAAAATTTAGAGCGTTTTGCAAAGCATACTAATAGGTATAGTAGGAGAAAAAGTGATTATGAAGAGAAATTTCACTCATCTTTGGAGAGCCTCATTAGGGGTAACTAAGGAGTGCAATTTCCTCCATATCCTAGATACCCTGATTCTGAGCCTGCAAAAGTTTGGGATAGCGGCGATTCAGAGAATGAAGAGTAGAGCTGAGAGATTTATTGATGTGGTCTGGGCTTGCTACATTTGCATCTGTGTGTTGATTTTGAACTATGTGATGTGGTTTGTACTTTTATGTTTAAGTGAGAATTGTGATGTGATGTGTTTTCAGACTATGTGATGTGGTTTATACTTTTATGTTTAAGTGAGAATTGTGATGTGATGTGTTTTCATGTTTTTGACATGAGACATGTATGTATGTTTACTTGTTTTGATATTGTGATGTGTGAGACTTTTATTTTTAATTATATTTTAATGTTTGTGTTAGTTAGTAGTTTGTTTTAAAATTTTAGGGTAGTAACTGTCTTGAGTTTTGTAATTTTGTTAGTTTAGAACTTAACTTAATTCTATGTCTTTTGTAATGTTCAAAATTTTGCTAACTTAGGTCTTAAATTTGAAACTTAGGGAATTGCTACCCTTTATTTTTCTTTTATCATGTTAGTGTGTTTGTTTTTATGTTGAGATCGTGAAATCAAGTTAGTGTATTAGTTTATTTTTATGTTTATACCCACTGCTTAGAAGAAATATTTTCAAAACTGGAATTTTATTTGTTCTCAAATGTGCTATAAGTGAATTTGATTTGAAAAGAAAAAAAGTTGATTATGTATATGAAGTTATCAAATGAACTACTAGTGAATTTGATTTGAAAAGAAAAATTGATCATGTATATGAAGTTATATTAGATAAAATTTGATTTTAGAAATGAGTAAGAAAATTTAGTTAAAATTTTTAGTAATGAAGAAAAAAATTAAGTTAAAAGTATTTAAATGAGAAAATGATTAATATAAGTAACTATCTTTAGTAAGAAAAATTGTATTTTTGAAAAATTTAGATAATTTAAAATTTTATTTTTAATACTTAAATTTATTTATTTTTAAATAATTTTCAAAACTATTATTATATTTATAAGTGAAAGACTTATATCAAGACTTTGCTTAGGAAAGGAGAAGTGGAATTCAAAATAATTAAAGACCTATCTAGATATAGTAATCCTTGCTTGAAAAAGAAAAAAAAGAAAGAAAAGAAAAAGAGAAAAAAAAGAAAGAAAAGAAAAAGAAAAAGAGAAAAAAATTAGGAAGGAGAAGCTCGAGGATTAGTGCCTAATTAAAAATTGGTTCTACATTTGATCTTTTTAAAGTATAAGACATAAGAAACTCTTAAGCTTATAGATTTAATATAATAAGTAAAATTATTTTTAATGAAAATTTTTAAGTGGAGATAATAAAGAACTAAATTCTAAATTTGGAAAATCTATAATATATTTCTGAATTAGATAGAAACTCATGTTTTCATCTTTCTTAACATTGAGTATTTCTAAAATTTAAGTTGGTCTCGTTTACTAAATATTTTTCTAAATTAGACTGCTATATTTCTAAATCAAAATTTTAGTAACTCCTAGAAAAACTCATATACATATCATACATATTTATTTTTTAAAGATTGAAGGGGACAAGTAACATTTTAAGTTTTGGGGATTTTGATACAACCAAAAAATATAGTGTTCTTAGACAAACTAATATTACATCAGTACTACGCACGTAGAGTAATGTGCGTACCCAATGAAATCACGCCACGCCACCCCGCACGACAGAGAAAAAAAACGGCGGAGTAACACAGAGAATATTCCCTCATGTGTTATTCATGTGTTATTGTGTGTTATTCATGTGTTATTGTCTCCTGGGAATATTCCTGGTGTTATAATAACACAATAACACATCAATAACACATGAATAACACATGAATAACACACAATAACACATGAATAACACGGAGGAGAATATTCCCCCGTGTTACTGCGCCGCCTTTTTTCTGTCGGGAATATTCCCTGTGTTATTCGGGTGTTATTGTGTGTTATTCATGTGTTATTGTGTCATGAGAATATTTTTGGTGTTATAATAACACAATAACACATCAATAACACATGAATAACATGCAATAACACATGAATAACACACAATAACACATAAATAACACAGGAGGGAATATTCCCCGTGTTACTCCGCCGTTTTTTTTTCTCTGTCGCGCGGGGTGTCGTGGCCTGATTTTATTGGGTACACACATTACTTCAACGTGCATAGTACTGATGTAATATTTTTTCCTTAGACACATCTTTAAACCTATTTTTGAGATATTACACTTTAATAGAAGGTATTTTTCTGTCTTTTTGCAGATACAGTTAAAAAGGGTGAAAAATGCTTAAAAGAGTAAAAAAGGATCAAATTTAGAGCAAAAATGTGAAAAATGTGCAAAAGAGTTTTGGCGCCTAAGCGCCAGTTCCGCTGCTTACGCGCCAGTTAAACAGAGAAGGCCGCGCCTAAGCACCAGTGGCAGTTATTGGATGAGTAAATTCGGTTTATGTGAATTTTGAAGAGGTTTTTGAGGCACCCATTGGTGTAATAAGTGGTTATAACCACCATGGACAAAAATTATCATGAAAGGATGCATCTCTTAGGGAAATACATCAAATCTAGACATATTTTGAAGAGAAACCAAGGCACATTTTGAAAAATTATAAAAGAAAGAAGACTGGGACTTAGAAAGAGGTTCTGAAAGTATTGGAAAGTTTTGAAAGTTCATATTTGGGGAGTTAGTTCAGAGAGATTCTCAGGCACCACTTTTACTTTTATTTTATCCCTTTTTGTTATTTTATTTTGAGTGATTGTAAAGAGAAGAGAATCAAAGGAACTTCAAGAGTTTGGTTGAAGACTTGAGCTAAGTTTTTATCTTTTTGTTTTGAGACTACTTTTGGTTTTAATTGAGACTTGTTGTTGGTTTCACAATGATTACTTCTTTTAAACTAAAGTTTGGTTTTGTTTTCTCCGTGGATTCTGAGTAATTTTTTTTATATTTCTTCTTAAAATGATAAGTAATTAAGTTTTGGAATGTCTTGATCTTTAATGATGGAAGAAGTTGTGATGATTTAAATCCATGTACTTCATTTACTTCTTGATTTGGCCTTTCCACATGTTAAAATTTGTTGTGAGAACATGTAAGAACCGAGCTGGTATTGTCTCAATCGACAATTGGAGAGAATCACATGAGGTTGTATGAATGAGAATGTAGTTTATATGTTTGAGTGCAAATAATTATGGAATATTTGTTGAAGGGTGTAGAGTTAAAAGACTTTAAAGTGACAGGTTAAAGTCCCCAACTTGGTTTATTGTTTTAGGTTCTGATACGAGATGTTAGCCCCCAAGTGGAGGGAATTGAGGGAACTCTAGAGTGAGAGCTAGTATCCTCCCTGCCTTGTCGGTCTTCAAAATAATTCAAACTTTAAATTAGTCAATGTTCTTTATAGCATCTCTAGTAAGCATAAAGAATATTATTGCTCCTATTTGGCACAACACAATTTGCATATTTCCACAACACTATACTTATTACTGATTCATAATAAGAAGAAAAATATTTTCATATTTAGTATTTTTCTTTTACAAAAACTCTAGTTATCTTCTTAAATTGTTATTGTTCTATCAAAATATTAAAAATACCAAAAATATTTAGATTTTCATTACTGTAAAATCATCTTTAGTTTAAATAATTATCTTTTTATTAAAAATAGAAAGTTTGTTGTTCAATAGTGCATATTGTGTATTCTCTCTATGGGTTTGATATTCAGGTCTTAATCAAAAAGTCCTTTATTACTTGATAACAATATGTATACTTGCGTAGTATCCCAATATATATAAAATAAAAGTTAAATTCTTATTTTTATTTAGGATCAAGTTTTTGGTTTTGTTGCAAATTAAGGAAATATACATGAAATATAATATGAATTATTGTTGTATTGTTTATATTAGTAGTATCCATGGATCACTTACCATTTTCTATCATTATAGATTTCTTTTCAAATGTTTTAGCAGGCTTTGCATTTTCTGTCTTTTCTTTTGTACTCATTTGCTTAGCTTCCTCCCGAAGATTGACAGCTTTACTCAGTAATTTTTAAATGTCTTTATTGTGAATCCCTTGAGCATAAATGCTATAGGACCATGGATATTTTAAGAAGAATTTTGGCTACATGTTGTTCCTTGAGTTGTGATTCACATTTGATGTTAAGATTTCTTCAGCACAAGATGTAATCCTTAAAGGTTTTCTAAGGTTTTTATTTCTCCACCACTGAGTCTCCAACCGTTATATGATGTTGGGCTCCAACAAATTTTTGGATGAAGAGATTTTTAAGTTTAGCTCAAGTCTTAACAGAACCATTGTCAAGTTATGCATACCAGTCAAAGGCAACTTCGGTAAGATTGTTAATGAATTGTTGGAACAGAAGAGCATCGCTCCCTCCTACATTATAGTATCTTGCTCAAAAATGTGCCAAATGTTGGCAAGGATTTTTTATTCCATCAAACATCTTGAAGTGAGGTGGAACAAATTTTTTAGGATATTGTAAGATATCAAATTCCTCTAGATAGAGTCTGCCCTTTGGAATTAATGATCCAACCCTCACCTTAGCCATTGTCTTTTTCACTTTTTGTTCCACAAGCTGTGTGATTTCTTTTTTTGGAATTCCACTCAGGGCAGAATCTTTTTATCTTTGAGTGCTTTCCTCAATTTTGATTTGTTCTCTTCTGTATTCAAGAATATGTATCACTTCAGGTTGAATGATTTTAACGGTGGGTTGAGCAGTTGTTTGTCATGGATTTGGTAGATTTTCATCGTTTCTTCAATCTTTTGTTCTAGATAAATTATTTCTTCATCTCGTTTTTGAATGATATCCCGTAACCCTTCTGTTAGGTTTTCTTCAACTAGTGGAGGTAATTTTTGTGATGCGGTAGTAGCTCATGTATCAACTATGTTTATTTCTGCATACTCCTCACTTGGAGTGTTGGAAGATTTTTCCTTACTCCAAGTCGATAATTTTTTTATGTTGGTTCACAAATTTTTCAGTTTTTCTTCAAGTGTCTTAACAAGTTGTTTTTCAAAAACTTTCTCTTGAGTATTTTCTTTATCAGAGATTTCTTCCAATATCTCACTTGTCCATACATTTGTTGTGAGTATCGGACGAGATGTTACAAGAAGTATATCATCATGGTGTGAGTATGAATGATCTACGGCTTTTAACATTTGCATATGGTCCTTTATTTTAGCAAATGTTTCCTTCACCTCAAGGATGAGATCATCATGTTTGGATCTGTCTCTTGAAATAGTCATATCCTCCATTCTTGGTCCCAAACCAAGTTGAACAAGTATCCAATTACACTGTCAATCAGAGATTCTTGGTCCATTTATTGATAAATTTAACGCTCTTGAGTAAGAAGCTTCTTTTTCATGGACAAAAAGACTTGACATCCCATTTTGTCCAACAGTCGAGAAATTGAACATCTTTCTTTTCGTTCAAGTCTTTTGAAAAAAAAATTATATAGTTTGTATTGAAGAGGAATTTTCTCTTCAAAATGTGTTATCTTCGTGCTCAACGGGTATTGAAAAAAGCTTATTCTTTTTTGAAGATGTGTTCCAAAAAACATTTTCCTCGATTCAGATATTTCAGGATTATTAATCTCATTTCTTTTCTTTTTTCTTTTAAGAGAACAAATTATATTTCTTCATTGAGTTCATGTTAATGGAGCACTTTTAGAACAAGCTCCCTCCTCATATTATGAGAAAATATCATCTTCAAAATAAACGTTGTTTCCCTTTGATGATATTAATCCTCCATTTTATTAAAAGTCAATTGTTCTACAAGAAATTATTGAGGTAGATCTTCTCCAAAAAGAGAAAAATCACTGTAAGAGTTGAAGTTAAAGTCCTCAAAGGGTTCTGTAAGGAATTGGAATGGACTATTTATCATGAATTCAGTTTCATCAAATAGCCCGAAGTCATTTGGTAGAGGCAAGTGTCTTCATAAATTGGTGAATTGAGATCTTGGAAGTAGGAAAAGATTTAGTCGGAAGAATCCAATATAGTTTTGGGCAAATCAGAAAGGCAACTTGTCAAATTTTATTGTAGACCTATTTTTTAAATTGGGAATTAAATATCATAGATTTTTTATTATGGAATGTTTGGCACAAATGTCATAGAATGTTTGTATGATATGTCTGGATAACTCTTATTATCAAAGAGTTAAAATTGATTAAGATAGTCCTATCTGTCAAATGATAGAATACCTTAAAATGTTATGTCATTTTAACTATTAATGTCGTAGAGTTAAAATTTGGGTAAGATAATACTATTTATCAAAGGGTAGAATATCTTAAAATGTTATGTTGTTTTAACTCTAAATGTTGCAGAGTTAAAATTTGAGTAAGATAATCCTATTTGTCAAAGGGTAGAATATCTTAGAGTGTCATGTTGTTTTAACTCTTAATGTCGCAGAGTTAAAATTTGTGTAAGATAATCTTATCTGTCAAAAGATAGAATATGTTTGTATGAAGAATAAATGATTTAACATGAGATGAGGAGAGAAAACCACCCTAGCAGAGACACCACTCTCTTGTCACCGTCAAATTGTGTCATTCGTAGTCGCCGCCAATTCTGTCTTTGTCGTGTCGATTATTGGTAAGGATGTTGGTATTTTCATTTATCTACCAAGGAGTCATCACTCTGTTGATCTATTTTATTGCCATATTCTCCAATTTACCTTAACCTTTTAGATCAAGTGAAAGATCCTCAGGTATTCAGGAATTAGGAGAAAGGAAAAGGGGCAAATAATGATAGAAAACAAGAGAAATGTTGGGTGGTAAACTTATGGAGAAAACTCTAGAATGTCAAATTCTCATATAAGGAAAACCACAGAATAGGTCTTATAACCAGAGATTTACGGTGATCACCTATTTTGAATTCCTTATTCTCCTATAGGAGCAAGCTCCTATTGTTAATTACATTTTAGGCAATTCAAGATTTACCTAAGAAAACTCCTAATTAACGTTAACACTCGTTCTTCTAAAAAAAATATCAAGGTCAAGGAAAGAAACATCAAATGTTTATTCCTAGGGTAATAGATTTCTAAGAATCTGATTCTACCATAAAGGTTTTGTTTTTTTTGTTCATGTAATGTCATGTCATTTTGTTTTGTCATTTTTTTTTGGTTTTGTCATGTCATGTCATTTCTATTTTGTTTTGTTTTGTTTGTTTTTGTCTTGTCATCTTGTTTTATTTATGTCATGTCTTGTCGTTTAGTTTTTTTTTGGTTTTGTTGTCTTAAAATTTTTCTTTTGAATGTCATCCTGCAAAACAATGTTAACACACCCTATAACATGCAAAGGAAATCTAAAGCCAAAATTTTTTTTTCATGTCTCCAATAAACCTGCAAAAGAAAACACGATTAGCATAAAATCATGTTTTCAGATCTATTAGTTTTAGTTGGTTATTTAATTGGTTGAAAAAATTTTAAACAACATGGTGAAGATGTCTATGGCTCTATTGTTCCAGGGCCGTAAAAATATTCATATTTACTTAGTCCAAAAGTTGTGTAAGCTAGGACCAGAAGATTCATGTCAGCAACCAAAAATTGCGCCATCTAAGAAATCTTTGTAAATATGAACGCAAATGTTCAAGTTGTGTTCGATGATCTTTGCTCATTAGATTTCAATTTAACTTTTTAATGTCTTTGAAGGAGATTTTTATGTCATTTATGTCAGTAAGTTGGATTTTTATTATGCCATTTGTTTTAGGTCTGATGTTGATTAGACCTAAAGGAGTTTAATTGATACCTAAGATTTAGGTTTAATGTTGGTGAAAATTGAATATTGATGTCACTCAATTCAGATAGATCTTAAGTTATGAAGATGATTTATGTTCAATGTAGGTAGAACCTAAAGTTTAAAATGGTTTAAGTCTAAAGTGGATAGGACTTAAGATGTTTTAGGTTCAATTTAGGTAGAACTTAAAAATTGGAAATGATTTAAGTCCAATGTAGTTAGGATTTAATATGTTTTAGGTTCAATGTAGGTAGAACCTAAGGATTAAAATGGTTTTAATCCAATGTAGTTAGGACTTAAGTTGTTTTAGGTTCAATGCAGGTAGAACCTAATCGTTTAAAATGGTTTAAGTCCACTGTAGATAGAAATTAAAATTATTTAGGTTCAATATAGTAAGAACCTAAGGGTTTTAAATGGTTTAAGTCCAATGTAGATAGGACTTAAAATGATTTAGGTTCAATGTAGAACCTAAAATTTGAGACAGTTATAGGTCTTAAGTTTGATTTAGATCTGATGTAATTGGAATCTAAGGTTGATTTAGGTTCAAGTTGGTTTGAACCTAAAATTTGAATTAGTCTTATGTCCAATATGATTAGGGCTTAGAGTTGGGTTGATTTAAGTTCAATGTAGGTTGAACTTAATGTTTAAGTTATTTTATGTTAGCCTGAGTTAAACCTAGGGTTTTACGTTGACTTAAGTCCAAGTTGGGTTAAATTTAAGGGTTTGATTTAGGTTCAGTATATGTTGAACCTAAGGTTTGGTTAACATGGGTTCAAGTTGGGTTGAATTTAAGGTATTGATTTGGGTTCAGTACATGTCAAACCTAAGGTATGGTTAACTTGTGTTCAAGTTGGGTTGAACTTAATTTTGAAGTTGAGTTAGGTTCAATTTGGGTTGAACATAAAGTTGATGTTGACTTAGGTTCAATTTGTGTTGAACCTAAGTTAAATGTTTGATTTAGGTTCAATTTATGATGAACCTACGATTTGATTGAAGTTTAAGGTTAATTAAACCAATTTTAGGGAAGGTTTAATTGATTAATTAGACTTAATTAGGATAAGTCTAATTAAGGTTTAGGATTAATTAAACTTAAGTCACGTAATGTTTAATTGATTAATTAGACTTAATTAGGGTTAAGTCTATTTAAGGTTTAAGGTAAATCTAACCTAATTTAGCTAAGGTTTAATCAATTAATTAGACTTAATTAGGGTAATGTCTAATTAGGGTTTATGGTTAATTAAACCTTATTTAGGTAAGGTTTATTTAATTAATCACACTTAATTAGTGTTAAAGGGTAATTAAACTTAATGTAAGTAAGGTTTAATTGATTAATCAGACTTATTTAAGATTAAAACTAATTATGATTTAAGGTTAATGAAACCTAATTTAAGTAAGGTTTAAAGATTAATCAAGCTTAATTAGGGTTAAGTCTAACTATGTTTTAAGGTTAATTAAACCAAATTTAAGTACGGTTTAATTGATTATTATACTTAATTAGGGATAAGTCTAATTATGGTTTAAGGTTAATTAAACCTTATTTAGGTAAGGTTTAATAGATTAATTAGACTTAATTAGGGCTAAGTCTAATGAGGGTTTAAGGTTAATTAAACCTTATTTAGGGAAGGTTTAATTGATTAATAAGTCTTAAATAGGGTTAAGTCTAACTATGGTTTAAATTTAAATAAATCTAATTTAGATAAACTTTAATTGATTAATTAGACTTATTTGGGGTTAAGTATAATTAGGGTTTAAAGGGTAATTAAACCTAATGTAAGTAAGATTTAATTGATTAATCAAACGTAATTAGGGTAAAGTCTAATTATTGTTTATGGTTAACTAAACCTTATTTAGGTAAGGCCTAATTGATTAAATAGATTTAATTAAGGTTAAGTCTAATTAGGGTTAAAGGGTCAATTAAACCTATGTAAGTAAGTTTTAATTGATTAATCAAACTTAATTAGGGTTAAGTCTAATTATGGGTTAAGATTAATTAAACATAATTAAGTAAGGTTTAATTGATTAATCAAACTTAATTAGGGTTAAGTCTTATTATGGTTTAAGGTTAATTAAACCTAATTTAGGTAAGGTTTAATTTATTAATTAGACTAAATTAGGGTTAAGTCTAATTAGTGTTTAAGGTTAATTAACCTTATTTAGGAATTGTTTAATTGATTAATCAGACTTAATTCAAATTATGTCTAATTATGTTTTAAGGTTAATTAAACTTAATTTATGTAAGGTTTAATTGATTAATTAAACTTAATTATGATTGAGTCTAATTAGTGTTAAAGGGTAATTAAACATAATATAAGGTTTAATTGATTAATTAGGTCTAATTAGTGGTTAGACCTAATTAGGATTTATGGTGTTAAGCCTAATGTAATTAAGGTTTAACTAGAGTTTAATTAGGTTTAAATGTGGTTTAGACCTAATTAATGTTTATGGTGTTAAACGTAATGGTGTTGAGGTTTAACTAGGGTTTAATTAGGTGTAAATTTGATTTAGACCTAATTATTGTCTGTTAAGTTAAACCTAATGTAGTTAAGGTTTAACTATGGTTGATATAGGTCTAAATGTTATTTAGACCTAATTAGGGCTTAAGTTGTTAAAATTAATGTTTTTAAGGTTCAATTAGGGTTCAATTAGGTCTAAATGTGATTTAGACCCAATTAGGGCTTGTTAACTTACACTTAATGTTGTTAAGGTTTAACTAGAGTTTAATTAGGTATAAGTGTGGTGTAGACCTAATTAGGGTATGTTAAGTTAAACCTAATATAGCTAAGGTTTAACTAGGGTAAGTGTGGTTTAGACCTAATTAGTGTTTGTTAAGGTAAACCTAATGTAGTTAAGTGATACACCAAAAATATATGTATTTTTTCCCCATATTTTATACTCATTTTTGGTGTTATTGCACTTTAATGGAAGATATTTTTTATGTTTTGTTGCAGGTTGTTGATTTTTAGGACTTGGAGCAATAATGAAGCAAAAAAGATGAAATTTGGAGTCAAAATGGAGAATTTGAAAAATTTTTCAGCGCCGACGGTGTTAGATTGGGCGTCGACGACGCTGTTTAACAGAGAAGACAGACTAAATTAAATGGCCTCTTACACCGACGACACAAGTGTCGGTGCAGACCCTATTTCTAGAATATTCTATAAATTTGGACGCTTTTTGAAGAGGTTTTTTATGCACTTTTTGGAGAACCGGCCCTAGGCTCTATTAAGAACCAAAATTGATCAGAAAACTCCTTCTCCTTCGTCTCTCTCAGTCGCCCATCGCCCCTTCTTGCCACTTTACATCATTCCATACCATTTCACACCATTAGTTAGTTATTTTCTTTATAGTTTTGAGTTTTTGTGGTGAGTTTAAGTGTGATTTCTTCTCTAAGAAGTGTTGGAAATGAAGAGAAGTGAGAAATTTCTTCTTCTTATATTTCCTAAAAGAGACTACAAGCTTTTCTAAGAGTGTTAGAGAATGAGAAAAGTGAGAGATTTCTTCTTCCTACATTTCCTAGAAGAGGCTACAAGAGGTGTTGGAGAAGGAGAAAAGTGAGAGATATCTTCTTCCTGCATTTCTAAGGAAAGACTATAAGGGATTTGCTTTGAGAAAGAGTTTCAGATAAGTGTTATTTGTTTATTATTGTTGTATGAACTTTCTTTTATGTATGAAATTTGTGTTTTGTTGTATCTTTCTCAAGAAGTCTGAGTAGTTTCCTTCATCTTTCTCCCTACTCTAAGATATGGTGAAATGAAGAAATAAATTGGATGTGCCAATGTTAAATTTTAAAATAATTTGTGAAGGTTTTTAACTTAAACCCTAAATTTACTTTTTGATCTGGCCAATTGAATTGCTAAAATATGTTGTGAAACAAATGATTTGGGAAATGGAGTATGAGTTCTATAAGAGAGTGAGAATCACATTTAAGTCCATGAAGGAGTATTTCATTCATGAAATTAAGTGCAAATAAATAGGGAAATATACTTAGTTGCGTGTAGAATTGGAGATTTTTTTAGGGTGATAGACTAAAAATCCTCAATTCGTTCTTAGTGTTTAAAAATTAAAGTTAGATTTAGCCTTCAGGGAAAGCAAAGTCGGAGCTCTGGACTGGGAGCGAGTATCCTCCTAGCCTAGCCATGGATTTAGGGACTAAACCTGAGATTAGCCAATGATTTTCTATAACACTAAATCAGGCCTAGCCACAGATTTAGGGACTAAACCTGGGATTAGCCAATGATTTTCTATAACACTGTATGAGGGTAGAGAATTAAAACTGACGGCTTCAGAGGAAGAGAAGTCTGAGCTCTGGAGTGGGAGCCAGTATCCTCCTAGCCTAGCCATGTATTTAAGGTACTAAACCTAAGATTAGCCAATGATTTTCTATAACACTGAATCAGGGTAGAGAATTAAAATTGTTCCTATTTGGCACAATAAATATTTAAACCATTTATCTCATTCTATTTCACCTAAAAGCTCATTGTAGTGGGAAAGATGTTTTTTCATATATGAAAACTTCATCAAATAAACATAGTTTAGTAGTCATTATTTTAAAACTCTGCATTTAAATTCTACTAGTAGTTAATAATTTAGCTTTTATAGTATCTTAAACATTTGAAATTAGTGACAATAATTTTTTTTAACTCTGTGAATTTCTAAGTTAATTTATCTTTTCAAATTTAAACCTTCCTCGTGGGATCAATATTTAGGACTTAAATAGAAAATCTTATATTACTTGAAACTGACACGTATACTTACATAGAATGCTGATATTAACAGCTTAACTTTATGATTTATTAAATACCAAATCAAGATTTTGGCATCATTGTAAAGCGGAGTCAACTTTATAAATTTTACACAACTATATTTTTGCCGCATCAAGTTTTTGGCGCCATTGCCGGGGAAGGTAACGGTAAATTAAATAGATTTGGTAAATTAAGAAATTTAGAGATAAAAATATACAAAATATAAAATACTAAAAATTATTATAAAATCAAAATTTCATATATATATATATATATATATATA